>QXEO01000967.1:0-35651 GCA_007115705.1 Dactylis glomerata | reverse complement strand
TTGGCACCATCACCGAGTAGCAGCTTCTTTTCTGGCGCCGTTGCTGGGGAGAAAGAACACTTCTGCGAGGGAGTTCTTCGCACACACATTCTTTACTTTGTTATTTGTTTTGCTTTACTTTATTTTATTTTACTTGCATTGCTTTATATCAAAAACCCAAAAAAATTAGAATCCTTGGTAGTTGTTATTTCTTTACTTTAGTTTCTCATGCTGTTCCCTGAGTTCGTTCTGGAGGACCTCTCTGTAGGTAGTGGTTCGATTATTGGCAAAAGTAACATTGAGGAGTTCTTTAAATCACATTAGTATGCGTAAGGAAGTTGAGGAAAAGTCTTTGGTTGAGGCCCCTAGTTATGAAGTTGCTTCTGCTCATTTAGTTCACATGTTGGAAGCTAGGTTTGCTAGTCTTAATCTTCTATGCAATACAGTTCCTTAAGCTTCATGAAATTGAGGATCCCGAAAAGAAAGCTTTTATCTTAGAAACCTTGCGACAGAATTTAGAGATGTTGCAATTGAGGCTAGGAAAGTTTTTAAGAAGTTTAAATCAGCTTGGCTCGCCTGTTAAGGTGGTACGCCCGATGATTTTAAAGTACCAATACCTTATGAACTTATAGGAATTCATGATGCTTGGGAAAAGATTCTAGTTGGATTTGCCCTGAAAATCTTTTCGATGCTGAAAGTAGTGTGCCAAAGCGTGATCGTAAAGGAGTTTCAAAAAACTCAGTTGAACACATTTTCCTTTCATTGTTGAAAAGATCTGCTGTTGATCTTAATGCTCTTCTGATATTACTTGATTCGCAATTTTCTGCGCCTAGCTCAAAGGCGTTAAAGAAAAGCACTCTTGGGAGTAACCCAATGTTTTCTTTCAGTACTTTTTCTTTTATTTGAGTCTTGGAAGTTATTACTACTGTAATGACCACTCCTTATCTTGTTTATTCGTTTTTGTGCCAAGAGATGCCTCTAATTTGAGCGAGGTAAAGATTTGGGGATGTTGCTGTCCTGAAATGTTTTCGGTGCTGCACCGTAAAAATTCGTGAAAATTCTCGTTTATCTTTTGGACCTGCGATTTCTTGTGCATATGCCCCAGGTATATCAAACTTTCTTAGTGAACACTTTTTTATTTGAGCAACAGAAAATCCCTCAAAAATTCGTCCTTTGTCAGCTGTTCAGTTTGACAGATTTCTGCCATATTTTTGTTTGCCCTTTATCGCTTTCTTTTGAGTTCTATTGATCATGGAACTTTTGGGGAGGTTGCTACAGTAGTATTTGCTATATATGTGGTGGTTTTGAGTTTGAAAACTGAAGCTAAAAGAGGGTTGAATATTTTTATGCTTACACTAATGTTGCTAATAGAATTGTGTTTAGTTTTGTATGAAGGAAGTTTCAAGTGTAGGGATTGGAGAATGATGAGATGAGTTGAGAATGGACAGCTCAAGATTGGGGATCCCATGCATCACCCCAGAAATATCCTAGAAGTACAAGCGTCAAAGCTTGGGGATGCCCCCGAGGCACCCTTCTTCATCGGCAAAAATCAGGTCACCTTTCAAAACACTATATTTTTATTGCTTCATGCACTATGTGTTTTTTCTTGGAGCGTCAGTTGTTTTAGTTTTCTTAGTTGGTTTAGTTTGCTTGTTTGCTGCAATAAATGGTTGGACCCCAACAAATTTCTTTTGGAGAAGTTGCCTTGCTTTTCATTTGCGAAGAACGCTCGTTGATTTAATAAGAGTGAAAACGGAGTTGTTCTTGTGTTCTTCTTTTTCAGCTACTGCTTTTGGTTTCATTTTTTGCCTTGATTTGCATTCAGATCTTGTCATATCTTTTCATCAAGGTGTATTTTTGCCTCTGATCTTTATTGGTTTTCATCAAAAGAGGTGTTTAAAAAATTTTCAAATGGTGTTGGAAAAGAGAAAAAGCTTTGTGCAAAATAGTGGTACAAGAAGGAGCTTGTGTAGACCGCGGCTTAGGCTTTTTCATGTCATGCTTGATGTCTTTTTGATAGTATTCTTAGTGGTTTTGCTGTAGCATGACTTGTCTCATATAACTGAGATTGCTTAATGAGCCTTGAAAAAAAATCATGCGTGTTTTTATTGTATGGAAGCATTATTTGGTTTTCTCCTTGATGCTTTATTTGGGTTGACTTGGCGCATGCTCACACATGTTAGACTCTTACAAGTCGCCAATAGCCTCATGATCATTTAGTTTTTGACTTTTGATGCCATCTTATGCTTCTTTTAATGTCGCTTTGTCGCTTTGCATGATTATGGCCATTATTGCTCTCTTAGTTGGTCGCTTCCAGTCTTTGCTAGGCCTCGCCTTGTACTGAGTATGAGCTCTACTCTACGCTGCATCCAACTCATAAAAGCCAAAGTTTTCCATTGGGTCCCTATAAACTCCTATAGCTGGTATTTGTAAGCCATTCCAAAGTAAAATTTTTCGTGTGCTACCCGTTCAAAAACCTTCAAAGCACTTCTCGTTTTGTGACACTGTTTTCAGCTCATGGGGACGTAGTGGTCGGATTTGCTATCTTCCATATTGCTTATTCCAAAAGAAAAAAAAGAGGAAAAAAGAAAGAAAAAAAAGGCACTCCTCCAAAGAATGTGAATGTGGTGGGCACCCGATGGAATCGGTTAGCCATGGTATGTGAAAGGAAAAGGTGGGGAGGAGTGCCAAGTTTTATAAAAGAGCACAAAAGTGCCAATCTCTCTCTCAAAAACTTGCTTCATTGTTGTATGGAAGATAGGAAGAACCCCCATTGCCAGTCGTTGACAAAGACAACCACCTCTCAAATCAAGTTTTATCACTCTGTTTTACAAATGAAAAGCTCTAGCACATGCTTAATCACTCCTTCCCTCTGCGAAGGGCCTTTCTTTTACTTTTATGTTGAGTCCACCACCTTCTTTCTTTATGCACCATTAAGAGAGCATAGTTGTCATTCTTAGTGTGATATGCATTGTCCCAAAGTCATTGATTGACTCATGATGATTGGTTTCACTTGTTCTTAAATTATTTGTATCTAGTCGCCCTCTTAAACTTTGAGGTGTCCTATGCATTTATGTTTTGCTCTCTTTGAAGGACAAGCTGAAAACCATTTGTATGTTTTTCCTTATGATTTGAACACACATTTGACTTTCATTGTTTCATTATCATGATCTTTTGTTTGTGTTCATTTGCATGTTTACAACATGGTTGCTAAGTTCTTATTGTCATGATTATATCTTTCATGCCCATGTTTTAAGTTCTTTATGATCCAGCTCACCAATGCTTACATATATGATCAAGATTGTGTAGGTGCATGTCACCTCAAAAATTATTCTTTTGTTATCACTTACCTACTCGAGGACGAGCAGGAGTTAAGCTTTGGGATGCTTGATACGTCTCAAACGTATCTATAATTTTTGATGCTCCATGCTTGTTTTACACCATTTGTCTATTGTTTCGTTACACTTAGTGGCATTTTATGCATTTTCCGGAACTAACCTATTAACGAAGTGCCACAGTGCCAGGTTTTCCCGTTTTCTGCTGTTTTTGTGTTTCAGAAGTGATACACAGGAATATTCTCGGAATTGGACGAAACAAGTTCCTGAAGTCTTATTTTTCCCGGAAGCTTCCAGACATCCAAAGGAGGAGACAGAGAGGGCCACCAGGGCCCAAACAAGGGGGCGCGCGGCCTGGCCCCTGGCCGCACCACCCCTGTGTGAGGGAGCCTGGCTCCACCTCTGACATCGCCCCGTCGCCTATAAAGACCCCCCGACGAGAAAAACCTAAGTGCTCGATCAGATTTCCAGAACACATCGCGATACGCCGCCGCCGTCGACCCAAAGATCGGGAGGGTCCAGAAGCTCTTCCCGGCACCCTGTCGGAGAGGGGAATCGCCACCGGAGGTCTTCTTCATCGCCATGCTTGCCTCGGAGCGATGAGTGAGTAGTCTACCTTGGACTATGGTCCATAGCAGTAGCTAGATGGTTGTCTTCTCCACCATGTGCTTCATGTTTAGATCTCATGAGCTGCCTTACATGATTGAGATCACCGTTATGTAATTCTATGATGTTGGTTTGTTGGGATCCGATGAATATTGGTGTTTATGATTAAGTTGCTGTACTAAATATTATCTTTTGTTATCTCTATTGTTGTTTATGATCTTGCATGCTCTCCGTTGTTAGTAGCTATCTTGGCCGAGTAGTTGCTAGTGACTCCAAGAGGGGTATTTATGCTCGATAGTGGGTTCATGTCTCTATTTCACCTGGGGGAGTGACAGAAACCTCTAAGGTGGTAGATGTGCTGTTGCTACTAGGGAGAAAACAACATTCATATGCTCAAGGGCATATGCTTTGGTTTACATTACACACTTTGCTTAATGCAATTATCTGTTGTTCGCAACTTAATACTTCTAGGGTGTTCGGATTGATATCCCCGGGGGTGGATTATTAGTCATAGATGCAGTTGGATGGCGGTCTATGTATTTTGTTGTAATGCCCAGAGTAAATCTCATAGTGATCTTCTTGACATATCACGTTATCTCTATTCTATCAATTGCCCAACTGTAATTGTTACCCAGCATGTTATTTTATCTATGGAGAGGACACCACTAGTGAACTGTGGACACCGGTCCTATTTCCATCATATTGCTATCACCTGTTTACTTTTCCCGCACTGTTTACTTTACTAGCATACTCTACTGTTTTCCACTCGATACGCTCATAACCTTTGTTCAAGCAAACCGGTGAGATTGATAACCTCATCGCAAGTTGGGGACAAAGTATTTGTTTGTGTGTGTGCAGGTTCCACAAACACCTTCAGTCGTCACCGTCTCTCCTCTCCTGATCGATAAACCTTGGTTTCTTAACTGAGAAAACTAGCCGCTACACTCATCATACCTTCCTCTTGGGTTTCCCAACGGGCTGGTCATCACCACGCACAAGGACTTACTGCTCCCACGTCAACTAAACGCCACAGCTCTTTTTCTGGCGCCATCACCGAAGTAGCAGTTGTCTTTGTCAACGACTAGCAATGGGGTTCTTACTATCTTCCATACAAAAATGAAGCAAGTTTTTGAGAGAGAGATTGGCACTTTTGTGCTCTTTATAAAGCTTGGCACTCCTCCCCACCTTTTTTCCTTTCTCAAACCATGGCTAACCGATTCCATTGGGTGCCCACCAAACATTCACATACCATGGAGGAGTGCCTTTTTTCTTTCTTTTTTTTCTTTTTTTTTTCTTTTTGGAATAAGCAATATGAAGATAGCAAATCCGACCACTACGTCCCCATGAGCTAAAAACAGTGGCACAAACGAGAAGTAGTTGAAAGTTTTGAAAGGTAGCACATGAAAATTTACTTTGGAATGACTTACAAATACCATGCATAGGAATTTATAGTGGACACAATGGCAAACTTGGTTTTTAGGAGTTGGATGCACGAGTAGAGCTCATACCTCAGTACAAAATGAGGGCTAGCAAAAGACTGGGAGCGACCAACTAAGAGAGCAATAATGGCCATAATCATGCAAAGCGACATTAAAAGAAGCATAAGATGGCATCAAAAGTCAAAAACTAAATGATCATAGAGGCTATTGGCGACTTTGTAAGAGTCTAACATGTGTGAGCATGCGCCAAGGTCAACCAAATAAAGCATCAAGGAGAAAACCAAAATAATGCTTCCAAACAATAAAACAACGCGTGATTTTTTCAAAGGCTCATTAAGCAATCTCAGTCATTGAGAAAAGTCATCTACAGCAAAACCACTAAGCATACTATCAAAAAGATATCAAGCATGACATGCAAAAAAGCCTAGGCCGCAGTATACACAAGCTCCTACTTGTTACCACTTTTTTTGCATAAAGCTTTTTCTTCATTTCCAACACCATTAAAACCTTTTTGAGGAAACTCTTTTTGAGGAAAACCAACATAGACCAGAGGTCAAAATACACCTTGATGGAAAGATAAAACAAGATCTGAACAAAAATCAAGGCGAAAAACAAGGCTAGACGCAGTGGCGGAAAAAGAGAACACTCGCTGAACGATAATAGTGGAAACTAGAGTGTTCTTGGCAATGAAAAACGAGTTCATCTCCTCCAAAAGAAACATGATGTGATCTAATCATTTATTGAAGCAAACAAAACAAAAGAAAACTGAAAACAAAAACAACTGATGCTCCAAGAAAAACGCATAGGCATGAAGCAATAAAAATATAGTGTCTTGAAAGGTGACCTGATTTTTGCGATGAAGAAGGGGGTGCCTCGGGGCATCCCCAAGCTTTGATGCTCGTACCTCTGGATATTCTTGGGGGTTGCATGGGCATCCCCAAGCTTGAGCTTTTGTCCATTCTTCATCTCATCTCATCATTCTCCAATCCCTACACTTGAAAACTTCCTTCATACAAAACTAAACACAATTCTATTAGCAACATTAGTGTAAGCATAACAATGAATCAACCCCTTTTGCTTCAGGTTTCAACCTAAAACCACCACATATTAAGCATATACTACTGTAGCAACTTCCTCAAAAGTTCCGTGATCAAAAGAACTCAAAAAGAAAGCGATAAAGCGGCAAACAAAATATTGGCAGAAATCTGTCAAAACAGAACAGCTGACAAAGGTTGAATTTTTAGAGGGTTTTCTGTTGCTCAAATCAAAAAGTCTTCATAATGAAAGTTTGGATATAACCTGGGGCATATGCACAAGAAATCGCAGGTCCAAAGATATACAGAGAATTTTCACGAATTTTTACGGTGCAGCACCGAAACTGTTTCAGGACAGCAACATCCCCAAATCTTACCTCACTCAAATTAGAGGCTTCTCTTGGCACAACAACGAAATAAAAAGGATAAGGAGCGGTTATTACAGTAGTAATAACTTCCAAGACTCAATAAAAGAAAAATTACTGAAAATAAAACATTGGGTTATCTCCCAAGAGTGTTTTTCTTTAACGCATTTGAGCTAGGCGCAGTAATTTGCAAAGATGCTCATGTGGGCGCCATATAAGAGCTTGAGGCAAATGTGCCATATAGGAACTTAAAGCAATAGAGAGCATCAAAAAGCAAGTATGGAACACATTTAAATCTAAAACCACTTCCTATGAAAATAGTCTTGTAAAGATACAAGTCATAAAAGCGCAAAGCAAAAAGCATAGGAAGGCAAAACAAGTACAACTTCAAGAATTGCAACATAAAGACGGGAAACTCAATATTGTTGGGATCCATCAACCATGTTTCCCTCTCTCATAATAACTTTCAGTAGCATCATGAATAGAACTAACAATATAACTATCACATAAAGCATCTCTATCATGAGCCACATGCATAAAAGAATTAATACTCCCCACATGAACAATCGTAGTAGGAGCAGATTCAACAGAATAATTATTCTCATCACCATAATCATACAAACAGGAGGCATATTGTAATTATAACTAGTTTTCTCCTCAAAAGTAGGTGAACTGAAAATATTATACCCATCATCATAACCATCATAAACTAGAGGTTCAGTATCATCACAAGCTAGAGAACAGCTATTTCGCAAAGTATATTCATCAAACATATCATCATAAGAAGGAACATGGATAGTACTAATGGTACAACAATTATTAACCTTAGAATTGGTACCAAAAAGATTTTCAATATCAAAAGTAGAGTGCTTTTCCCAATCATGATAACTAACATAGGTAACAGGCATATGAACATCACATAGGGGAGATAAAATATCATCAGAGCAAAATTTCTCCACTAAAGCTGGGAACTAAAAATATTATGCTTAACAAAACGAGCTTCCCCAAGCTTAGACATTTCTATAACATTACAACAACGGTATTCAAAGCATTCATACTAACAACACTATTAGCATGCGAATAAAGCCCCAAAGGTTTTTCAATTTTCTCTTCAAATCTAAACTCAGGAAAAAGACTAAAGAACTCTTTATTTTCCATTAAGCCTAACTAGTGAAAATAAAAACAAGAAACAAAAAGATGTAATTGCAGAATCTAAAGGAAATAACTCCGAGCACTCACACAGGAGGATGCGAGTACCTTTTACCTTACCTCCCCGGCAACGGCGCCAGAAAAGAGCTTGATATCTACACACGCTTCTGTTCTTGTAGACAGTGTTGGGCCTCCAAGTGCAGAGGTTTGTAGAGCAGCAGCAAGTTTCCTTAAGTGGATCACCCAAGGTTTATCGAACTCAGGGAGGAAGAGGTCAAAGCTATCCCTCTCAAGCAACCCTGCAATTACGATACAGAAAGTCTCTTGTGTCCCCAACACACCCAATACACTTGTCAGATGTATAGGTGCACTAGTTCGGCGAAGAGATAGTGAAATACAAGTGGTATAGATGATTATAAGTAGTAAATGCAATCTGGAATAAAAATGGCAGCAAGCAAACAAGTAACAAAACAGCAAGTAAACGGTGTGCAAAGCTTGGAAACAAGGCCTAGGGATCATACTTTCACTAGTGGACACACTCCCAACAAATATAACATAATTGAACAAATAAATAACTTCTCTTCACCATGCTACTCTGAATTACTCTCCTATTGAATAACACTAATCATTGCGTAGTGGCTACAGAAGCACCCTTAAAGTTCATCAAGTACTTCACAAACACCGCTCATAGAGATATCCAAATCAAATCACAACTCAAGATAAATATTATTCCAACTTAGACCAAGTACTAACACGGTGCACACACTGTCAACATTACACCATGAAAGAAGGAATAGATCACTTCAATACTATCATAGTGATAATTATTCTCATAATCCATAAGAGATCACAATTGTAGCCTAGACCAAGTACCACCATGATGCACACACTGTCACCGTTACAACATGGCAGGAGGAATAGATTACTTTAATAACACCACTAGAGTACACATAATGATGAAGAGTAGCATCTACTTATTCAACATGATACAAAGCTCACGATCACATAAAGATCACATCATGGAAAGAGAGGTGAACCACATAGCTACCGATAGAGCCCTTAGCCCCAGGGGAGAACTACTCCCTCCTCATCATAGGAGACAGCAAGGTGATGGAGATGGCGGTGAGGTCAATGGAGACGGCGAAGACAGCGATGGAGACCGATGGAGATGGCTTCGGGGGCACTTCCCCGTCCCGGCAGGGTGCCGGAACAGAGACTTCTGTTCCCTGAAATTTATCGATAGCGGCGGCGGATCTACGGAACTCTTTTTGGAAAATTGCCGACCCCCCTAGGGTTTTCCGTCCCGAGGCTTTATATAGGCGAAGGGGCGTCATCAGGGGGCTGGCAGGGGCTCCTCCCACATACGGGGTGCAGCCAGGGGCTGGGCTGCGCTGCCCTGGTGTGAGGCTGGCCCCTGGCCCCCCTCCGGCTCTCTTTCGGTCCGCGTCCTTCGTCCGGGAAAAATAGGAGTTCTGGAACTTGTTTCGTCCAATTCCGAGAATATTTCCTGTGTAGTATTTTTGAAACACAAAAACAACAGAAAACAGGGAACTCGCACTGTGGGATATTGTCAATAGGTTAGTTCCGGAAATCGCATAAAAATGCCACGAAGTGTAACGAAACACAAGGCAAATGGTGCAAAAACTAGCATGTAGTATCAAAAATTATAGATACGTTTGAGATGTATCAGGGCACTTCCCTGTCCCGGCAGGGTGCCGGAACAGAGACTTCTGTCCCCGAAATTCATCGTCGGTGGCAGCGGAGCTGCGAAACTCTTTTTGGAAATTTGCCGATTCCCCTAGGGTTTTCCATCGGGAGGCTTTTTATAGGCAAAGGGGCGTCGTCAGGAGGTGACCAGGGTGGTCACACAATAGGTGGGCGCGGCCAGGGGCTGGGTCGTGCCCCCTGTTTGTGTGGGCAGCCCCTGGCCCCCCTCCGGCTCTCGTTCGGTCTTCGGTACTCTTCCGAGAAAAATAAGACTTCTGGAACTTGTTTCGTCCAATTCCAAGAATATTTCCTGTGTAGCTTTTCTAAAACACAAAAACAGCAGAAAAACAGGGGAACTAGCACTTGGCATCTTGTCAATAGGTTAGTTCCAGAAATCGCATAAAAATGCCACAAAGTGTAACAAAACACAAGGCAAATGGTGTAAAAACAAGCATGGAGCATCAAAAATTATAGATACGTTTGAGACGTATCACCGCCGGCCCCCACCTCTTTATAGAGCGCAGGTGACAGGGGCCCGTCAGCCATAGTGGGCTGAGCACCCCCGATGAGGGCACAAATCAAAGGGGCCTGGTGGGCCGTTGAGCCCACACAGGTGGAGATCAATCTAACAATACTATGCTGATGTGTGAGTTGTTTCTTTGTTATGTTTTTTACTTTTAGTCAAATTGTGTGATAGAGCATGGAACGTGGTGTCAATAGATCACCAAATCAGAAGTGAAGAAGATCAAACGAGATGGACAGTTTTATTTCTCTACTGTACCCGCAGCTAGGTCCTGCTGTAGTTCAATGTCGTATGCCTCTAGAGACTGCATATGGGAGAAGAAACTGCACTGTATGGGCCGGCCTAAGAGCAACTCTAGCAGATACCCCATTTTTAAAACCCCATCCGCGAGTTCAGTCCAGCCTGCAAACACAATATGCGGGTCAAAAACGCATCAGGCAGAATAGATACGCAAAAGGAAACTTCAAAAGGGCATATTCCCAGAATATTCTTTGTTTTTTTCTTTTTGCTTTTCTTCCTCCTACCTACCGGCTGACCACTGTCTGCATCCCGCCCGCAGCGTGTCCGTCCGCCAGCCGCAGCAGCGCACCCACCTGCTAGCCGCCGCCGCTCGCCCGTCCGCCAGCCGCCGCCACACCTGCCCGCCAGCCGCCACCGCGCCTGCCCGCAGGCCAGCCCCTACCGACAACGCACAACCATCGATAGAATTTGATAAAAACTTGATGGAATTGATCTGGTTGATAAAGATTGAGAGAAGATTGACAAAAGTTTGATTAAATTTGGAGCTCTCTGGTAGAATTTTGCCGGATTTCGGCGACCCTGGTGTATGTCCGGTGATATCTGTGATGAAATTTTAGCGTTGACCGGGTTGCAGTCACCCCCCATATTTTGTTCGGTTTGACCTACGAAACTGAACACATGGGGGTTGCAAGCGTGGATGCAGGCTGACCTGCAAACTGAAACTGAAAGTGTTGCGGGTTTACGGGATCTGTTCTGCGCGCAGTTTTTTGCACTGAAACTGCAAACCTTCAAAAATTTATAGATTTGACCACATTTGGGGGGGGGGATCTGCTAGAGTTGCTCTAATACTGAATACTGAGAGAGAGATAAGATTGGTGAGTGCCACTTGCTAATTCAATTAATTCACCACCCTGGCCTCTACTTCGTCTGTGTTTTTGTAGAGTTAACTTGGCTAAAACATATATGTTGAAAATGACATGCATCATTTTACATGAACGTTCAGTGCCTATTTTCCATCTAAATTTACATGCACCGATCTTCTTGAATATTGGGTTCTTGATGAACTTCGGCGATGGCAGTAATCATGATCTATTTTTATATGTCGATATGAATATGATCATTAAAAAATTAGCTTTGGACGAAGTAGATATTTGTTAATAACAAACAAACAAATGAGACAATGCTTTCTATGCAAACACTAGTGGAAAAAAGGCCTTCCATACGATTCTTTAGTCCCTAAACAATTCGGCCCACGGCTAATGGTCATATTAGTTCCGGTTCAATTGAAAATATGGGCCAGGAAGCATTAGTCCCGGTTCAAATGTGCCCTTTAGGCCCGGTTTGCGTTACCAACCGGGACTAATGGGTAGGGGCCTTTAGTCCCGGTTGGTGGCTCAAACCGGGACTAAAGAGCATCCTTTAGTCCCGGTTCATTTCACGAGCCGGGACTAAAGGCCTGTTCAAACGAACCACCCACTTCCCGCACGCCGGTTCACGTATCGTCGCTCTGGAGAAGTTTGATCGCATCGCCATTATGACAATCGCTTCGGAATTCGCTCGAACGCTTTGGACGCTGCCGGCCTTGATCACACCGCCGGCTGCATCTCATCTTCACATCTTCACCTCCCTCTCTCTACTATAAGGTGCACACATCTTCACATCCATAAGCATCTTCTTCATCCTCTAATCCCCTACAAAAGCATCTTCACATCCATAGCATCTTCACACCGCCGGCCTACTCCTCTCTCTCCCTCTCATTCTAATGGAGCCGACGCGAGTACCTCGATCTCGGGTGTACCATCTCGCCGCCGAAGGAATGCATTTCACGGTCAAGGGTGGAGAAGTGGATCCGCGCCGTCAAGCAGCAGTTCCTGGACGCCGCACCGATCCAGTGTGTGGGCTTGGACTGTGAGTTCACTGACCCTTGCGAGGGTTGGCACAATCAGCGTTCCGCCGTCCTTCAACTCTCGGTGGCATCCGAGGTTTTGGTCTTCCAAATATGTCAGGCCAATGGCGTGCCACAGCTGCTCAAGGAATCTTGAAGGACACCACCATCAGATTCTGCGGCGCGGCTATCACCAATGATGTGCGCATGCTGAGATCCTACGGAATTGAAATTCCGTCTGTGTACGATCTCCAAAAGATTGTCCTCAACCCCACCAAGAATCTAATTCTGAGTCTCTATGATCTGTCCAATGCTACTATTGGGACAAATCTTGAGAAGAAGAGGAAAAAGAAGGACAAGAAAGAAGGATAAGAAGAAGGACGAGAAGAAGGACGATGAGGAAGAAGAAGAACAAGAAGAAGATGAACTAACATTTGGTTGGGGCAAAGTTCCATTGAGCTTCGAGCAAGTGTTGTATGCCACTCTAGACGCTCGTCTGGGCTTCAAGATTGCTATGAGGCACTGGAAGCTACATGGCTACAATAGCCATGTTGATCGTCTCAACATTTAGGTGCATGATCGTAGATGGTATGGTGTGGTGTGTGAGTCTTCGAGATTTCCCGTGCCTGTTTATTGTTATTCTACTGGATGAGTAGCATGTTTGGAAAAATGTACTCCCTCTATTTTGGGTAAACAGTCTATTAATTTTGGATTTTTTTAATTTTTTGATTTTTTGAATATTTTAATTATTAAAAATTAATAACTAAATTATGCATAAAGATTATTTGAAATTCATTGATGCTTATTATTACTTAATTATTGTTGCTTATTTTGTGAATTATTTGGAACTCAAAAAAGTAATATTATATATTACCAAAGTGTATAGGTTAATAGAATTGGTAGCATACCATTATCAAGAAGTCGCGAGCGCAATCTTGGAAGCTACTATGGAAGGAATGGAGAAGTTAAGCGTGCTAAAGGTGGAGTAGTGTGAGGATGGGTGACCGACCGGGAAGTGAGGACCACAAGTATGTAATTTGGCATGAGAATAGAGGTGATTAGATATTAGAGAAATTCCGAAAAAACAAATTCAATTTTTTTTGAAAGGACCTTTAGTCCCAGTTCGTGTTACCAACCGGGACTAAAGGGTCCTCCAGCCGTAGCACATGACCCAGGCCACGTGGAGGCCCTTTAGTCCCGGTTCGTAACCAACCGGGACTAAATGGTGGAGGCTTTAGTCCCACTTTGTTAGTCCTGGTTGCTCCAACCGGGACTAATGGCAAACCGGGACTGATGGCCTTTTTTCCACCAGTGAAAGGATAATGAAATAGAAATCTTCAATGTTTTAGAATATAACTTTTACGAAACATGCTTTTTAATATTATGTGGTAATATGTTATACATTTATAATTGTTATGTACGGGCCGCGGCAACGCACTGGCATTCAGCTAGTAAGTATATATACTAGGCAAACCACAAGAGGCCAAACCGTCTGGCGAAGGACCTAGCTTCCAACACGGCGTTACACGATGCAACCCAAATACGACATTGGTTTAACACACGCGTGCACACACACACACGACACCGTACCGATGTTGATTATCATTGCTAACAATCACCTCCTTAAGCACGATGTGCTCGTTTTTACAACTTGATCGCTTATTCTTTCTCGCATCTCCAAGAATTTCAGTCAATTCAAAGATTTGGTCAAAATAGGCAAGCTGATCGTGGGTGTAAACATAATTGGATTCAATCTTTCTTTCCTCTACAAACTGCCATATGTAGTGATACTTCGTATCAATATGCTTACTCCTGTCATGATGTACCAGATTCTTGCACAATGAGATTGCAGACTTGTTGTCAATATTGAGCACCACTCGTTCCACTTCCTCGTTCACGAGTTCACCGAGTAGCCTTTCTAGCCACACGCCGTGATACTTCGTGGTTGCAGCTGCAATATACTCAGCTTCACAGGAAGACTATACAACTACCTTCTTCTTTTGTCATAGCCAAATTACCAGGCTTTTTCCAAAGAAATATGCCACGCCCGATTTACTCTTATGATCATCAACATCTCCTGCCATGTCACTATCACTATAGTCAAGTATCTTCACCTTCCCCTTCTCCTTCAAATAGACAACACCAAAGTTTGTTGTCCCTTTAATGTATCGAGTATATGTTTCACAACCGCCCAATGTTTCGTTGTGGGTGCTTCCACGAAGCGACTCACAATGCCAACAGAATAGGCCAAGTCCGTTCTTGTGTTCACGAGATACCACAAACTTCCAACCACACTCCTAGACTCCGGTGATTCAAACCGCGGGGTGCTTTGTGTCAAGCTTCATGCACTAGCCAACGCAACCAAAAGTCCGAACTGATGGAAAGGGCTAGTATAATCCACTTATACACTTCAACACCCCCACTCACGTGTGACAGGAGAAGAGAAAGTCAATACGTGGACACAAACAGGAGAAGAGAAAGTCAACACATGGACACAGACAGGAGAAGAGAAAGTCAACACATAGACACAAAGGGGGCAACATCAATTTTACAATAAATTGCGAAAACCAGGACTCGAACTCGAGACCCTGGCTCTGATACCATGTCAAGCTTCATGCACTAGCCAACGCAACCAAAAGTCTGAACTGATGGAAAGGGCTAGTACAATCCACTTATACACTTCAACACTTTGCTCCTTTGCTTAATTGAGATAAGGTTCCGTAGGAACTTGAGTTGGATTGCAATCTGCCATACCACAACTCTGGAGTATGTTCTTTGCGTGTGCCTCCTGGCATAATGTGATCTCACCCAGCTTTTGATGTACCTCAATCCCAGATTAGTATCTCAACAAGCCTACATCACTCATTTTAAATAAATTCTTTATTTGTAGATTGAACTTTCCAATCTCCTTATCATCTGCTCCAGTTATCACCCATTCCATCCTTGCAATGGGACAAACACCTCTTCGAAATCCATATCTTGCTCTTGTACGTATCCTTTGGCCAATAGCCTCGCTTTGTGTTTTACCAATTTTTTATGCAGCATCTTTCTTGATCTTGTACATCCACTTGAGCCCAATTCATCATCCATAGCATGACACCAACTCTCCTCCGTGTTAGCCTCCTCGAATTTCGTGGCTCCTCGGTGAGTAAACACCAACCTTGACCTCGTCTCGCGCACATGTCGTCCGAATAGGATTTATCATACGAAGAGTCTCCGCTGAATACAAATCCAATACGTTTTGGAGTTTTTTTGGAGTACCTGACCATCTCCTATGTTCTGATACCATCGGTGGAGACGCTCGAGATGAACTCCCAGCAGCTGAGGCTGCCGCTGGTGTTGAATTCAAGGAAATTCTCTTGGATTTGTTTGGACCATCGCGTGGTCTATGGCAAGGTGACCCATCTATAATATCTATAAAGTTGATCCCCACCTTCTTCATTTAATGTTTGCAAGCTTGACATGCAGAGTATCCACGTCATCTAATCTCTTTTAGCCCTGTGTGTATCGCTGAAAACAATTCCTTCGTCACCGTCCTTTTTAACGAACCGTTCGATAATACCGAGCGGCCCAGGCCAAAAGTCCAAGCGTTCGTCTCTAGGCCAGCCCACCACCGCTCCTCTCTTCTTCTCAAACTGACCGCCGCCGCCGCCAGGATGATCACTGTCTGTGCCTCAACCAGTAACTGCCCTATACCCTCCAATCTTCCATGTAGCTGTTACTTTAACTCCTCCTTCCTTCACATCTCCCACGCGCAAGACGAACAGCCGTCCCGACGATTTAATGACTTCCACTGCAGCCGATAGTAATAGTATATTTGAGCGCCTCGGTTGCCTCTTCTTCCAGTATCCTCATTTGCCTCTTCTCGAGTAGTCTGCTTGCTATGCCCATTGCCTGTGTCACCTGGTGTTGCCGGATGTGACGGCACTCGGTCCCCAAATCGGTCCGAATTTCACGGAAGGGAAAACTTTCTTGCAAGTAGTCTGTCAGACTTCTTCACAGGTCATCATCTCATCTGTTCCGTCCCTCTCTATTTGAGTATATCATCTATTCCATGTTTTTGTCTGCAGCACTATTTGTACTATTTTCCCCCTTTCTTCGTTGCAGCCATTTCGTGTGAATAAGGTTAATCTGTTCCGTCCCTCTCTATTTGAGTATAAGGTTTCTACAGAGGTTAATCTATTCAGTCAATTAAACCTGTTCCTAACGGTACGTCTTCAACCCTTCTCTTATGAGCTCATCCAGATTTGGATTATCCGCTCATGTGTCATGTCTCATGTAAAAGTAGTGTGAGGATTCAGTCGTTAGGTGCCTGATACAAACATTGATATAGCATTTAGATTTTTAGATGCATAGCCTATAAATTGTTTATCTTTTTGTGGGATATCTACATGAAAGTAGTCTGACTCAAGAGACTGCCTGAACTGATCTCCTTCCTCCCGTCTTCGCAAGAGCGGCCGAGGTCAACCTACCAGTTGCCGTCGTTTCATGTTGCTGTGTCTCCTTAAGTGAGGCAGGACTTCTGGACATCCCTCATGTTCCTAAGAGGGCTCTTATGTACTCCTGTTTATATGTTTCTGTGAGGATATAACTATGGTCAGTGTTGTATTTACAATCTTCGTTCCATCATGGTCGATCTGGAGTTTAGTTTGTTCCTTCTCCATCTTTAAGGTCACCTTATCGGACTGACGTCAAGCCACATGTACAGGTATATGCTTCCATGCATGAGATTGCTTGGCAAAAGTTTATGTAGTATTTTGTCCATGCCATGTATTGATACATGTCTCAATGCGCTAGCATCACTTTCAGGTTGCCTTCGTTGTTGGAGGCTGCACAGAAATACAAGACAATCTGTTGAGTCTTTGCTCCAGAAATAAATCTGTTTTCTCTTCGGTGAATTAACTAGATGACATCTTCAGAAGTAACCTAGCATAGTGTACGAGGCATAATTCCAGATGAGCTATTACTTTATCTCATTGTGTTTATCATTGCTCCGCTGCTAATTTAACATCTCTTCATCTTATTTATCTCACAGAAAATACTACATGATCATTAGCCACTGTTTTACTATATAGCAGCTCTGAGTACACTGGAGGTATGGTCATTTGAACTGCCATGACATTTTACTTTCAGTAGCAGTCAGTATGTTAACTATCTATTCCGTTTTTATTTGGATTTAGATTAACTGAATTGGTTCCAATATTTTGCTTGGGTTTTGCTCCCTCGAGTGCAGAATTCGCAGGGGTGCTTTAGATTTAAACAGTACCTCCAACTCTGTGGTATGTCTGCGGTTTTCACTTTGGTCATTCTTCTGCACTGCTGTTCCTGTTAAATGCTAAATTAATATCAGGTTTCTTTTACTCATATGCATGCCCTTTTTAATAGACATCAAACGATTTTGGTTTTGTCCTTTCTTGCTTGATGCCTTCCTTTGCTTGAGCTCTTAGCTTAGGCCTCTGATGAAATATGGAAGGTTTGGAATTGATTCTTCAGGTATTTATGTGATGCAAGACTCCACTCAAGATCAAATGTAACATTTATGTGCCATCGCTGATTTCAAATATGAACAATTTTGCACTTTCTCTGATAGGCAGGGAATGTTCTCGACCAAACAAAGCAACTTTGGTTGAGTGAATATTTTTGCTAAATTTTCTTTGGTTAGTCCATTCGTTAAGTTGATAACATTCTAAAACCATACTTGTATTTGTATGTTCCTCTTTTTCCCAAATATATGCACCTCTCAAGTGGTATTCCAATGTTCCGCAGCAACGCGCGGGGAATCACCTAGTTATCCCTATTTTTATTCCTTTTTGTGGCTGGTGGACTTTCAGCTCTTCTGATTAAAGCAATTGATGATCAATTACTATCTCCATTTAAAGTTTTTTGTCGTGCACGAGGTGTTTCACATCTTTTTATATTAAGCAAGTTGGGATACATATATGCTTCTTGTAACGGTCAACTCATAATCCGTCGAAGTGCTCCATACTCTTCGGAGTCATGTACAACCAATGTACATGAGGATATTAGGGCGGTTCTTGGTGTTACGTCCTTGATCTTCGATGAGAAATATTTGGGTCTTCCAACTCCTGACGGTCGTATGTCAAGACGAAAGCTCCAAAGTCTTCAGGCTCAACCTACAAAACGACTGCTAATGTGGGAGATGGCCATCTTGCCGAGGCTGAACGTGAAGTATTTATTAATTCGGTAGCTCAAGCATTGCCAATTTACATAATGGGTGTTTTTAAGCTGCCCTTTTTGGTTTGTGATGACTTAACAAGGCTGGTAAGAAATTTCTATTGGGGAGCTAAAGATGGGGAGCGGAAAACTCATTGGCCTACATGGAATAAACTATAAAGACCAAAGAGGTAAGGTGGTCTCGGTTTTCGTGATTTCTGTACTCCTCCTTCTCATTTTATAGGGCTTACGCGTATACCTAGGTCGCTTGTATGAGCTATATAATATGAATTAAATGATACATAAATTATATCATTAGAAAATACAACATTTGAAGTTTATAGTGATATATTTTGTATTATATATACCCAATGCTAAGTTGGTCAATTTATCAATCTAAAAATACGCGTAAGCCTTATAAACTGGGAAGAAGGGAGTATGTTTAATCAAGCTCTCTTGGCCCACAAGCTTGGAGATTAGTCGTGAAACCAGAAAGCCTATGTGTGAGAGTTTTAAAGGCAAAATATTATCCTAATTGTCGACTAGAGGATATGTTTTTTACTAGAAATGCCTCTTCTACATGGAATGCAATTTCATATGGGCTGGGTCTTTTGAAAAAGGGTCCTTTTAGGGTTTTGATTAGATACATGGAGTCTCTATTACATATTAAATATTCTCTCCTGGAGGAAAATAATTTTCACGCGCAGAGTAGTAATGAAATTTTATTAGCACCCGTTGGAACCCGCCCCCTGCAGGCTGGCTGAAGCTAAAAAACTGATGGCTCCTTCGGTGTTCAGGAGATGCTGGTGGTGGCATGATCGTCCGTGATCACAATGTGAAATTATTTTGTCATCTTGCCGTCAGTTACTCTCATGCCAGGATGCGCTTGGTGCAGAACTTAATGCAGTTGTGGGGAGGGCCCTATCATTAGCACTGCATTTGTGCAATCAGCCTTTGTGGAGGCGAATTGCTTGGAGATGGTCAAGATGTTGGAGAATAAGGATATCGATCGCTCAGTCTACTCGACGTTGATAGAAGAGAAGCCATAATAATAGGTAGTCACTTCTTGGCAAACTATGCTAGAACTAATGCTCATACGGCAGTGTGCCCTAGAGATTGTAATTCTTGATTTGTGAGTAATACAAGTTTCTTTCAAAAAAAAGGAAAAAAAGAGGCTGCCGCTGGTGAGCCTCGGAATTCCTAACTCCCGCTCGCTGCCGGAGCGAAAAGCGCTCCGCACGCATGTTTTGCTATATGGGCCTAGCCCATTTTTGGGGTTTTTGTTCGCGGTGAGGCTGTATCCGGAGCTTTCAGAGTCGCTTTCTGGTTTGTTTTTTAGTTTTGAATTTTGTTTCAATTCCGAAATCTGGTCAGTATTCAAATTTTATTCGAATTAAAAATTTGTTTAGTTTTGAGTTTTTGTTCAATTTTTGAATTTTTGTTTAGTTTTTGGAATCTATTTAAATTCGAAATTTATTCCAAATTCAAATTTTATTCCAAATTCAAAATTTGTTCCAAATACAAATTTTGTTCCAGATTCAAAATTTGTTCTAGATTTGAATTTTGTTCCAGATTCGAAATATGTTCTAGATTCGAATTTTGTTCCAGATTCGAAATTTGTTCTAGATTCAAAAAAATTCTAATTTAAGTTTATTCGAATTTTTCATTTAAAATATATTTCTGCATATCCAAATTTTGTTTAAACAGAAAAAAGGATATAAGCGTATTATTGAACCGAATTGACTCGGCCCATTACGAGACCGCTCTCAGGCGGAAGCGAATCGGTCCCGCAATTAGCGGGGCATAGCAGCTCCCGGTGAGCCTTCGACAAAAGTTACAATGCCCGCTCCTGGCAATGGCCTAGCGCCAGGCCTAGCTTGGCCTCCGGGCCGGCCTCCCATGGTTGGGCTCTTGCGTGTGGCTTCCGGCCCGTCGGGCTGCAAACCTTGTCCAGGTAGAACAAATCGCCCTTTTGAGCTGTTCCTAGGGCTCCCGAGCAGGGAGTCCCTGGACTCGCTCCAGCGCCCACACGAGCGTGGTGATACCTACATGCCGACCAGGTCAACCCGGACTGCGCGCCGCACACCCTCGCGCCGGTGTGGGCCGACCCAGGTAGGTATTTTTTTTTTACTTTTTTTGTTTTCTGTTTCTTTCTTTTCTTTTTTCATTTCTTTTTCTTATTGTTTTAACTTGTTTATGATTGGAAAAATCTTCAAGTTTTGAAAGATTTCTGATTCAAAAAATGTTAAAGTTTTGAAAATGTTCAGTTTTTTAAAATGTTTAGATTTCAAAAAAAATCTAGAAAAATGGAAAATGTTCAAATTTGAAAATGTTCAGTTTTGAAAAATTTACAGTATCTAAAAAAGTTCAAATTTTGAATAATGCAAAAAACAAAAAAAAAACAAAAAAAGGAAAAAGAAAAAGCAAAAAAGAAAAAAAGAAAAAAATGTGTCGCCCCAAACACCACGCCTGGTGTGCGGCGTCTGGTCCATGCCGACCAGAGTGGTCTATATGCGTCCCCCACGAGCGTTCCTGAAGGATCACCATGCGGAACGCAAGGCGAGCTCGATGTTGGGCCTGCTCCCAAACTTGCTTATGACGATGCACAACCATCTTCACTCCACGCGTCTATGCTTGTCCTAGTCTGATTATCTCCATGGTGAAAATTACTATAAACAACACTAAATATCTCGTCTGAGATCGGATGTATCGGTTTGTGGAGCTCCAGTTTCATGATTTTTTCTCCTCGAAGACTATGTCGCATGTCACAATAAAAGTCAACAAGCCAGATTAGAAAGGTGCCCAGCAATGAGCATGGAATCTCAGCAAGGGTCACTTAATAGTCATGGAGCCTGAGATTGGCAGCAAGGAGATGCTGACAGACCAAATTGATATCGGAAAGATCAATTAAAAAGGTACCAATCAGACTTGTTTTAAAATCCATCATGCAAAGCTAATCAGGTCAGTGCAGCTTTAAGAATCCATCAGAAAAATAGAGAACAAAGGGGAAAATCATATCGATGTATCTTTGTGAGTGCATTTGAGCAGTGAAATTTAGATGATGAGCAGCTAAAGTTCAGATGATGTAAAGTGCAAGTTCATAGAGTGAGATTGGTGCGTACGGTCATCTTGCAATGGTTTCTTATGAAAAGTACAATTTATGGCGTGTTCAACGTTTGATCAAAGGGGAAACTTAACTTTGTACTACGTGGTGCCAAAAGTTTAACTCAAAAATGCTGGAAGTTTAACTTCTTTCTCAGTCCATTTTAAACACGGAGGAAGTTGAATTTTTTACCTCACAGGTAGATTGTTGTATTTCAGGTAGCTCTTTTTTCTGGCTTGAATACATTGAGGTTACATCCTCCGCAAAAGTTCACTTTGAATGATTGAGAAGTTCACCCCCAACACAATGAAAGTACACTTTTTGTCGTATTTTAGTTTTACCATTGCCGAAGTTCCCATTGTATGGGCAAAAATTCAACAAATTTCATGCAAAAATCGACATGTAAGTTGCCCATTGAAGAAGCTGAAGTTAATTGGGTTCTATAAACAATCATAATTTTTTGCACTCAACTTATCTTTTTAGCATAGGTAAGAGATTTGTGTAATCTCCATACAAACTTGCAAACCACAAACTCACATGAGCATATGCTCTTGGGAGAACAATTGCATGACGTTAAGATGTAAGTGGGGGCCAAGCCACAATATTTATTTATGGCCTTCACGTGGTTTGGAGCACAACAAGTAGCTATAAATCTAACGATTTGAACAAGTTAATCCCAACACACAAAGAGAGGGGGCTGGACATTCTAATCTCACACAACTATAGTAATCTTATAGCAAAAGTCGCATTTCCTTTGTTAACAATAATTAAACAACAACAGCTCTATACAAATCACATGTAACCAACGAAGATCACTAATTATGTCATCCACTCAAGTCAATGATGCTATCCTTTTCATCTCTAGTCTTTGTTCTCCTAGACGTAGACATGAGAAAGTCCAATACAACATATACATAGCATAACCAACAATGAAATATAGTAGTACTATATGACAATGTGTATTGTAGCTAGAAGAGGAGCAACCCACGCGAGCAGTAGAGATGCCGTCACCACGAGCGGCAGCTGGTTGCCCGCACGAGCCGCCGCTGCCTTCTCCAACGTCAGCCGTCCGCCGCCGACGTCGTATATCATGTTCGTCCCCGTCTGCAGCAGGGTGCCCAGAATCGAGCCGAACGGTGTGCTCGCTGGCGTTGGCAGCAAGGTGAGGCACTCCAGCCCAGTGCGGTTGTCCTTGTAGAAGTAGTGCACCGTCGTGAGTTCCATGGTCGGGCGGCGGCGCATCCCCTTCCTCGCCGCCGAACACCAGCGTCAGCTTCGGGAATGTCAGCGCTGACACCGAGCGCGCGTCGTAGCACAGATCGAAGCCGCCGTCGGAGAACGCCGAGCCGTCCACAGCCGTGGAGTTGATCTTGCTCACCAGCGACCGCCTCACCGCGGCGTAAGCAGCAGGCTGGAGGAAAGTGACGGCGCTGCTCGTGCTCATCACCACCCCGCCGGAGCCGCCGCCTGGGGCGAGGTCGAACGTCCCCTTGGGGATGCCATCCAGGGCCTTGCCGTCGACCGGATTCCGGTGAGGTTGACGTAGTACAAGTCGGGGTAGGCGGCGCTTTGGAGTAAACGGGGGTGGAGCGGCTTCGACTGGTCTGGGGAACGGCGGCGTCGCCGAGGAGCACGACGATCTCGGTGTCGGAGCTATTGCCGTTGTCAGGCGCTAGGAAGTAGGAGAACTTGGAGGCGTTGAGCTGAGACACCAGGGAGTAGGGACCCCTGCCGAAGCCAATCACGCCGGACTTGCCTTCGTCCAGTGTCTCCGTGGTGGCGGTGCTGCAGCCGAACACCACGGGGGCGGCGACCACAGGCTCCGTCTCGGGGACGGTGAACGTCTCTTCGGAGAGGTATCCGGTGGTGTTCTTCTCTGGTCCGTACGTGACGATGTACTCGCAGTCGTCGCTGCTCATGCTACCGCAGTCGTCGGCGGTGATGTTGAGCAAGCTGAGGCACGCTGGGCTGGCGCAGGGGACGTGGGAGAAAGCCGGGACTGGAGGGGCTGGGCATGGCAGCCAGACGAACTCGCTGAAGATGTCCAGGACGCCTGAGAAGGGGGTGGGCGTCGTCCCGTTCCCGACGGAGACATCGTAGACGACGGATCCGACGCTGTCGGCAGCGGCGCTTGCCCAGCTGGTCCCTTGTCGGGTTGCCGTACTTTATATTGATCAGCGCTTTTTGACCCACCGTGGTTATCTTCGCGGCCAGACGGATGATGATCTATGGGTGGCGCCGGCCGGGGACGTGCCCCTGCTCAGCGAAGACGACGGATTGCTGGCAGCTCGCAGGCACCGGCTGGAGGAGCAGGAGGTCGATGCCAAGAAGGCAAGCTACAGCAGCACCGTCGTGGCACTCTGTCTTGCAGCCAACTTGCGAGACAGCCAGAGAGAGAGAGAGAGAGAGAAGCTAACTTGTTGTAAGGAATAATGCATGCATGTACCCCTTCTTAAGTAGTGCATGTACCGGTATTAGGTAGTGCCAAATGCTCCAAGTGTCTATTGTATTGTACCCGGCGTGCCTCCATAGTATAAGTACGTATACCCGCAAGTCGGCAACCCAATGAACTAGTCAGCTCTCCCGACATTTTTAGTTTTAGATATAAGGCTCCTAGTGCCCAACTTTGAATAACAAAGCCCTTAACCGGCTAAAGTATAAACATCGAACCTGCGCGCTGGGATACAAGCTTACAATACAAAGCACAAGAGAGAAGTACAATGCCTAACTACAAAGAGATAAATTACACCAAGCACATACAAAAGTAAGGCTTGAAAGCACAAGAGAGACACCACCTTCACTGGGATCACCATGTCATTGAACTCCTCGAAGTATTACCACTGGCACACGAAAACCACCATAAGTGAAGAAAACCATCGAGGGTCTAGGTTCCAAGGAGATGCCTCTTAGGCACCAGAAAGCCGCCGTCGCTCGCCCAGGAGGGGCGATGTTTCGCCTAGAAACACGAGACCAAGAAGGGGAGCCGCGGAGGCACCTCAATGACGCCTCAAAGAAGGGAAATGGCACCCACATGTGTCATCGTCGCTGGCACCAGACCATCTAGGCAAGGCTTTCGCTGGGCCAACTGCCTCACCCATCTCACACCCCGTGAAAGCACGGATTTGAAGCCAGTCATCAACCATCCACATTCAAGGCAAGCCCACTGGCGACCGGGGAGGAATTGGAGGTGCTCAAGACGAAGCAGGCATAGGCTGGAGATGCATGACAAACACAAGATACTCTAGACAAGGGAAACAAGACCGCTGCAAAGGTCGATAGAGGCAGAGCACATGGGAGCAACTTCTCGCATGGTCCGACAGAAACTGGAAGCAAGGAGGCGACGATGGGTTTGGGTCCACATAGTTGAGCCAGAGAGCATGGAGGAAGGATGGCAAGTGGGGAACCAAGAGACCTCTGCTTCGTTGCCCCATGGCATTGGAGGTCACCCGGACTGTGATTGCATACATCCCCAACTACATCAACTTCACTCAAAAACACAACTCCAGCTGCAAGACCGAGCTCGCCTCCAAGCAACTGCCCTCGTGAAGCACAACCGCCGAACTTGAACACACGCCGCCTCTTCGCCGCCCACACAACCAAGGAGGGCACATTAATCATCCGCGACCACTCGCCGTAGAGTAAGCTTTGCCCAAGCAGACCTAGGGCCACCGCCCCGGCATCCAACCTCCCCGAACCAGCAGCCCAAGACATCCGAAGGACAACCCACAACAATTGCTCAGCCTGTGACACTAAGAAAGGCATGGACTTGCCGGCGAGAACATGACCAAGCCACCAAACAATCTCGTGCATCACAGATCCAACCCACAGGGGAACCGACATAAAGCAAATGGGGGAGAAGCGCTGGTACATGCACAACGCTTGCACCGACGGCGGTTGACTAACCCCCAAGCCAAGGACCACCTCTCTGCACCCTGACCTTGATGGATATGAGGTCACCCTAACCAAATCCACCACGTCAGATCCCTGCATGAAGCCCAAGTCAGATCCGCACCAAAAAGCCCGAGGGGCCGCCTCCCTGTCGGAGGACGACGAAGGTCACAGAGCTACGCCGCCGGGCACCATGGACGACCACCCGCCATGGTCACTTGGGAGCTGGAGCGGTTGTGCTCCCCATCAGAAGCAGAGCAGCACGTGGAGAAGACTTTTCCATCACCTCGACCTGCGGAAGGCCGCCCCTAGTGCAGCGCGTTGCCGCCGCCATGCCAGGCCATGCCGACCTCTGCCGATCTGCAATCGCCACCAAGGAGGACGCCGCCCTGCGGAAGATCTCCTTGCACCAGGTAAAGGAAGGCCGCCGCCGCCGGCCACCGCGCGGGCTTTTCCTGGCGGCGGCCGGGAGGGAAAGAAAAAGGAGGACGGGTGCCGAGATATAGGGTTTGGCCCCTGGTCGCGCGGGGGTGACCAAGGAGCGGGGGCGTTTTTTACTCTCCTCTAGACATTTTTACACCTGAGAATGACGAGTCATCCTCGGTATTAGGTAATGCCAAATGATCAAATGTGTGTGTATTGTACGTACCCCGGCCTGCCTTCATAGTGTACCTGTACCGCTGTACGTACCTATACAAGCAAGTGGGCAACTCGATGAACTAGTCAAGGGAACGGTTTCTCCGGACATTTTTACTAGAGAATGGACGATTTCAATCATCCAGCATGGAATTGCTATTTTCTTTAGGGAATGGAACTAATCGTATTTCATAGTTGACCGATATTCCTAGCTAGCTCCTTATCACAATCCTCTAACCCATTGTATTTTGCTCGAACAGATAGTGATTAGATCGGGTGGTTCCTATGATTGACTTTTTCTCACTTTTTTTAGAGGCACGTCCAATTGACAACTGCAATTTTGTTAAATCCCGGTCAAATTCGATCAACCGTTGTACTGCAATCAGACAATGCATCTCTTTTTCTGAACCTCGAACCACACACTGTTCTAACAACATAGTACTGTTAGGTACCAAGCGTTTCCGGTGATTTTAGTCCCACCTCGCTAGCAGGAGGCCACACCCAACATATAAGCGGGATATTCTTTCCTCCCTTAAGTCCGAGCTTTTGGATGGAGTGGGCTTTTCGCTGAATGTTGGGCCGTGTGCGTGGCCGTGGGCCAGGAAATGTCCAAACGCAACGCGAGTGTGTGGAGCTGGACCTGGGACGCTGACAATTGGTATCAGAGCCAGCACCGCCATGCCTGCTTGGGGGCTTCCTAGGGGGATGGGGTGTTAAGTACCAAGCATTGCCGGTGACTTCAGTCCACCTCGCTAGCGGGAGGAGGCCACACCCAACTTATATGCGGGAGATTCCTTCCTCCCTTCAGTTCGAGCTTTTGGGATGTAGTGGGCTTTCCGCTAAATATTGGACCGTGTATGCGACCGTGGACCAAGAAACGTCCAAACATAATGCGAGTGTGTGGAGCTAAGCCCGGGACGGTGTCAAGTACATGCACTCTTACTCAACCTATCAAGTTATCTCCCCGTCAACGGCTGGTTCTCTGACCAGCACTCGCCCAACCGCAACCACTGATTTGCTTATACCCTTGGACATTCCTTTACCCAATATCTTTCCTTCCATCCCCATCGCTCCACGTCTTCGCGGAGGCGAGCATGCATGGATTGTGAAGGAACGCGACAGCGCAAAATCGATTGTGTTTCTATTATTTTCGAGAACCAACAAGCAGGACTGCACTTAGGATGGAGGTGCCACAACAATAAAATGAAAGCACCTCATTTCAAGAAAAAAAACAAGGCAACACCTTAAAATGCGCGGCTAACTAGAGGAAAATCACTCTAAAACCATGAGTCATGCTACCTTTTTTTCTAACTAACCAAGCGACAATGCAACTCACAAGATATTTATGTTGATTTGCAGAAAATGTCAACCACTTGGAATTAATGCTAACGTACATATACGTATATGCTCTGACGTCAATGACTTGGCATTGTCATGCGTAATCTTGCTAGTAATTGTAGTGTACCAGTTGGCACCAAAAATTCTTGTGAGATATATAATTAACCAAATTAGTTCTGACTAACTATAGTCAAAAAAAATAAGTCATGACTGCACGGCGCATAAGTAGTTATAAATAAAACCCTAATAAGTACAATTAATGTTATTCTATCTCTACGTAGTACAAGGCATCCACATCATCCGTTTCATTAGTCAATCAGATGTCCATGTCATTCCCACTAACCTTTTTATTAATGTATCTTTAGATGCAAGCTATCTATGCCATATATTTATTCCATCCAATTGTATACATCACCAATTTATATCCATCAAGTATACACGATTTGGCCTAAATTAAATTTGCATCAACTCATGCACACGCACGCGTCCACAAATTCACCTGCTACCATAACTGATTATATGCACAGCGTACGGTACCACATATTATAGCTACATTAAAACATATAAACAATAATTTAAGGCATCATATTATGATGTGTCCTACACACCAGTAGCATAGTAGCAAGAAAACTTGTATTGAAAAGTCTATATTGTTTTAAAAAGAAAGCCAACATCTAGGAAAGATGAACTAGGAAAATGAAGGCTAACACATTTTCCTTCAAAAATAGAAATTTATTTAAACACCAATAAAATTTGATATCATTCATAGGACAATGGAATACAATACATGAATCTCCAAAGAAAGAAAACATATAACTTCAGATGGTGGAATTATTTTAAAATTAGAAAAATATCTAACTAATATATAGAGACTTTAGTCATGAAAAATCAAGAAGTGTGGTGATGTGTTATGGATGTTCATAATTTACTCTCTGATGTACTTGTGTTTCCATGCTTTATATCGTATACTTTTTCTTTCATTTTCACTCATATTTCATATTTTACACTTCCGTAATTCCTAAATTTCTAATTTTCAAGTGCTAATACAATGTTTACATTTCTCTATCCCATATATTTATATTTTTCTAAATTTATAAGTACCTATATACATATATAAGTGCTATTCAAATTTATGCATTACTTATACATCGTATATGTTGCTTTGTGCTCTGACTGGAACAAGGACCAAATCAGGCTGTTACAAAAAAAATTGACACAAAAATAAGCACAAAATATATATGGCCCTAATAGTAAAAGTGTCAAACACATGAAAAGTTGAAGCTATTGGTGAATGAAATTGTCATTGAGATAGCGGTAGATGTTGCAAAGTCTCTTAGTTAATGATTGTTTTAGATTTTCAAGTATAAATGCACAAACATTAATCAAAAGTACAACTATTCAGAAATGGACCCAATCCTCTAAATTTCAAGGGGACCGCCTATGGTTGTACTATATCTAGTCTTGACTAGTGTGGGTAGACTACCCTATATGTAGTCTCGACTAGAGCCAGCCGATTAGGGTTTCTTATGTGTAGAATAGTCACGCGACAAGTCGAGCGACTTGTAATCCTAATTGTATGCTAATTTGTATGTAGTTGTTGCCTAAGTTTATACTCCCTCTGTTCCTATATATAGGAGGTATAGTTTTTCGCACGAATATTAACGCACGGGTGTTAGGCGATTAATTTTTATTGGTTTTAGACGTGAAAGTGGAGGAAAATAAGGAAACTCCCGATCTTCTCTCTTTTCCGATCAGATTTATTTGTGGAATATCTCATGCGGGAGTCAACTACTCCACAAATCTAGCGGTAAATTTGCCGGGAGTCTTATATTTTGGAATTTTCTTCAAAAAACTACACCTCCTATATATAGGAACGGTGGGAGTATGTAGCATATCATCTATGAATTTTCTTATGTCATCTCTTTTGGTTGATGTTTAGAGATGAAGTGGTTTGCCGTGTACAAAGGTAAGATACTATGCGTCTACGCCGAATTGAAAGACTATCGGAAGAAAGTCAATAGGTTTAGCACCAAACAGCTAGAAAGGATACATGACTAAGGAGCAGGCGGAGGCAAGTTACATGGAGTGTCTAGCCAGAGAGAGGAGGAACCGGATCATGAAGACTACCGTGATATCGATACCCTTAATGCTCATCATAGTCGTGTTTCTAGCCTATGTGCTCGTAGTTTAGAAGACTAGGTTGCAAGACCAAACTCTAGAGGCTCGACCAAGATCGAGACTTCTAGTCATGTAATAACTATGTCAACACTTGTGATCTACCTCGGTTGTAACTAATGTGATTAATTTGAGACTTATGTGTTTGTGTTATTGCTTATATATTGGTACTGTATAAATATTATCTTCTGTATATATACTATACTGTAGCCGAACCTGTACGAATATGGTAATATAGTGTTGATACACCAAAAAAAGCTTACTAATATCACTGCCAACGTACCAAACAGCTTAATATTGGCACACCAACAGTACCATACATACTGCTGGGCGCACTAGTCTAGTGCTCCAGGGGTAAGTGGATACTGCTAGTGCATCAGGTGGTGCATCAGCAGTAGCCTGCTACCACTAGCGTGCTAGTGCTAGGGCACTATTGGTGCATTAGCAGTAGCAAAATCAGCCTGCCAGCGGTATCCTTTTTCTTATTAGTGAGGAAACCTTAACTATTAGTATTAATCAATGAGCTATCTAGTTAAGACTTACTAGGATAGGGTGAGAAACCACACAAGTATAAACATTTCCACTTAATACAATTCTATCATGAAATATATATATAGTATAGTAAACAAAAATTAGAATATAAAAAAATTATTATTGCCTCTAGGACATAATTTTACAGATTTGCTACATAACAGTCCACATATTACTTGGCCAATAGTCGTATCGTGCACCCTTCATTTTTGCCATAAGATTCGTGCTGGGAAGTCTTTTTTCTTGCATCGTGGTGCATCGAGCGTTCTCCTTTGCTGGCGTTGGAACCGGTTTTTTTGCCAGTGGTCTAGTTTTTTTCCAGGAGCCGGTTGGTTTTGTTTTATGTTTTTTTTTCTTTTTTCGTATAAGTGGCGTGCGTTCGGGTAGTTTGTGTCTTGTGTGTGGCGAAGAGGACGGTGAGAGGGAGAGGGGTGGAGAGGTGGCGGATTGGTGAAATCGCTGGTGTCGCGCCGTCGTTGTACTCCGACGTCGGCCTGGGGGAGAGCCGTCGCTGTTATCTGTCTTCCGCGCCACAATGAATCTGCTTGTCGGGGAGGTACTTGTTGTCCCTGATCCCCCGCCTGTTTGTTCCTCTTTTGCGTGTCCCTGTTTGTGTTCATCAGCATTTCCAGATCGCGCTAGATTTTTCTGGGGTGTTATGTCCCCTCTAGTAAGGTGAGGTGGAGTAGTGATATGAGGTGGACTGATTTTTGGGATTATATTCCCTCCCGCGGGCGCGGTGATGATTTTGCTCGCGCTGGGGCGGGTCAGTGGAATGATTTCACTCGTATGAGGGTTGTTGGAGTGTTTTAGGCATAGTTGCAGGGTTCGGGGTCGCTGGCGCGTTCCGCGATCCCGGGTCGATCGACCCGGATCGAGGGTCGGGAACGTGAGGGGATCGATGCAATTCGTTTTTGGGTCGGGATCCTTGATTCTGGGCTTATTAATAGTTTTGATTATGTGCGTGACTCTTTCGTACATGCTACTTGGGCTTATCTAGGCTTATAAATACCTTTAATTACAAACATCATATTTGGGCTTATTAATACCCTTAATTCCGAGCGTCATATTGGGCTTTTTAATACCCTTGATTCTGCGTCATCGACCCAAATCAAAATGGATCGCGATCCACGATCCAACTTAGCGTACCAGAGATGTGTACCCCTGATCGATCCTTGTTCGCTGGCATATCGAACCTCGTTCCCCGATCCCGTTCCTCGATCCGGACGATCCGGTTCGATGGCAACTATGGTTTTAGGCTGAGCGCTGATTTGATCTAGTAGGTTCGTATACCTTGAGAGTTCTTCGTGCACCAAGTAGCTTTTATGAGCTTGGTCATGTCCCTAAGGTATGAACATGCGAGATATTTTTGGTTCTGCTAGGTGGATTTTTGGTACTGGTAGTCGTTTATCTATTCAAGTTCATGTTTATTTCTATGATTTGACAGCTTTGTATTTATTTTGGAGTGAGGGGGTAAGGGGCAGCTGGGTTTGGATGTTGTTCTGTTTTGTTTCCTGATTTTTGCATTTTCATGTCCCAAGGTTCTCTGAAGATGTTAGTGGTTAGTTGTAGTGCTTTTTAAATGTTTGGACAAGCAAGTCAATCTACACTATTCCCTATGTGCAAACACAGTCTCCCTTGTCTCTTAATTCTATCTATAATGAGAGAAGTACTAGTGCTCTGAGTATAGTTAGTATAGTTAGAATTCAGTTCACTTTTGTTGATTCATTTTTTGGATATTGCTGCTAGTGGGATGTAACACATGGACTGAGCGGTAGACACATCATGTCTGGTGTGGAGTCAAATTTGTCATGTGTGGAGAAATTTTTGTTGTGTGTAGTAGATCAAGGACAGCTCTCTTATCCATATGTATCATTCGTAAGTTGTGGTTGTAGTCCTTTGTATATCAATATTTAGTTGGTACAGAGGGCATGTGGACTCATTTTAGTCGTAAAAGATATCATATATTTTTTGGTGTAGCTTGTCATGTTACTCCCTCCATCCCGAATTAAGTGATGTGGAGACACTTATGCAAAAATGTCCTTAGATGATTCCCGACAATACTCTGAGTCCACGTCTTGGTCGAAGACACAGTCGCGAGCTTATCCCGCTCCCCTTCTCGCTCTGCTCCGGCTGGCCAACTACCCTCCTAGAAGCAGCCACCTCCTCGTTTCGATACGGCGGTGGGGATTTGCGTGTGATGCCCGGCGAGATTGGCGCCGCCGTGCCGGCTGGTTTGCCTCTTCACTGCGCTGCTTCATCCTGAGATTTGGAGATCTTCGGCTCAGAATCCAGGATTCCATAGAGAGCGGAGCCAAACTAGTCCGGGATTTGAGGTTTCCTTGTGCACGGAAACCTTCCTTCTAGAGAGCAGACGGGAGCCAAATTGGTCCGGGATTTAAGTAGCAATTCCGGCAGCATGGCGATGGGAAGCGGCAGCTCCGGCAGTGTGGCCTCCGTGCTGCTCAAGCGCGTCGCCTCCATGCTGCTCGAGCGCGTTGCCTCCGTCGCGCTCAACCGCGTCGCCTCCGTTGCGCTCGACCACGTCTTCGGGGGCGGACAGCCAGGAACGACGGAGGAGGGAAAGAGGGACGCTCAGGGAAGATGGAGGAGGAAGGAGATCACGGCGGGTGTAGGGGAGTCGGCGAGCAGGAGCTCGTGCGCGTCGTCGGGGGCTGATGACCGGGGACGACAGAGGAGAAAGGAGAATGGTCGGGGGATGGCGAAGGAAGAACGAGGACGCGGCGGCGCCCCTGCGTCGGCGAGCAGGGCGTCGGCGTTGACCGCGAGGGATCCGACGCGGGCGCTGATTGTGATCTAGACATTGATTGCGGGATTGGATTGTATCGATTTGACAATGATGAGGGCTTTTTCTGTAAAATGTTGTGTAGTTCAAAATATTTCTCCCTCATGTCACTTAATTTCGGACGGAGGGAGTACAACATCTGTATACGACATGAAACTCGTATTTCGACTAGGATTACACTTGGGCCTAGCTTAACGGGCCTCAGGGGTACTTAAGTAATGGGCTCTATTATCTATACCCTTGTCAGTAGCCCCCGAGATTCTACCAGAATTATAGATTCGGGTTAAATCTCAAATCTTCATATCTTCGACTTGATCAATCTTTCGACTTCTCTCTTCTTCCTGTACTAAAAAATAAACATCTTCCGTTATATATCTCGCAAGGGGTTTGATGAATAGCCTAACAACTCTGACGGATCAAGAGGCCAGCTAACTGCTGGAGCAGATACTTGTCACCTACTCAATTCAATCCACTTGGACTTGAATCGGAAAAACTGGTCAAACCCATTCTTTTGCCGCATTTAGGAACTTACACAAGAACGAATCCCATTGGTTCTCAGGGTACCCAGTGCATCCACCAGGATTTTCTTCGTGTCGTAGACACGGATAATTACTAGCAGAGCGCATCCATGTGCGTATATCAGGCCACACAGGATGGATCCTGGGGTCTTACCTTTACGATATGTTTCAATCATGGTATTCAAGTTTTGTCGCGATGATGCAACTCGAGAATCATATGTCGCAGCCTTCTTTGACTGTTTCAGCTCTGAAAATCTTCGGGTTGTCCAACCTTGACTAATATAAATTCCCTCCCGATGGGAGTAATTGCACTATTCAAATATTCTTTCGGCCTCTTTTACTCTCTCAGGAATTTAAGAATTTCGTCGGATGCGCGACCAGCGCTCCCGATGGGAGTAGCCCCCGAGGCTATAGTCGAAAACGTGTTTTGAGTATAGGGTCAAATAAACTTTTCTTCCTTCATTCGTCACATAATAGCTCATTTAATAATATCGTCGGGTGCGTGACCAGCGCTCCCAATGATAGTAGCCCCGAGGCTATAGTCGAATATGTTCGGGTATAGACTCAAAAGATGAGTTTTCTTCCCTGATACCTCTTTATCTTGCATAATAGATTTCGTCAGGTTTCTTAATCGGCACCGATAGGCAAAATGGCATGCTAGACTTTTTGCTGAATTTTCTATGAGTTTCCACAAATGTCGTGTTGCATCTTGATGCTTTTATTTCCCCGTTACTCAAATGCTCATGATGCCATTAGTAGAATCACTCTGTGTGTGATTTGACTGGACGCTGACCGTTGCTCGTGGGCAGTGCAGTAATTTTACAATTTTTCCTGCCCGTTAGTGGGCTACCGCTTCTACTTCTTGTGCCACGTCTCAGCCCACGTTCCTTCGTCAGGAAGGTTTATAAGGGGGATAGTGGGGCTGTTACTGTTTACTAGTTCATTGTCCTTCCGCCGCCACCATTGTTGCATCTTCTTTGCGCTTCTGAGCTCCTTCGCAGCCCCCAAACATAGCTTCTGTAGATGCGCGTCAAAAGTGATGCAAGGTTTAATCGTATATAGGAAAAAGCCAAACTCAAGAAGGTGATGCTTGCTAGCTTCGCGACAGCTCCGGACAATTTATAAGGTGCCTTGTTCAGTGCTTTGCTTTGCTAGCTGCAACGCGGAACCTGCACACAAGACAACCAAATACTTTGCTCCCAACTTACGATGAGGTTGTCAATCTCACCGATTTGCTGTAAAAAAAGAAATGAGTGTATCAAGTGGAAAGCAATAGTAGTATGCAAGAAAGTAAACAGTGCGAATAAAGTAAACATGTGATAGCAATATAATAGAAATAGGACCGGGGTCCACAGTTCACTAGTGGTGTCTCTCCATAAGATAAAATAACACATGCTGGGTAAACAAATTACAGTTGGGAAATTGATAGAATAAAATTAACGTGCATATGTCGAGAGGATCACTATGAGATTTACTCTGGGCATTACAACAAGATACATAGACCGCCATCCAACTGCATCTATGACTAATAATCCAATCGCGGGGATATCGTCCGAACACCCCACAAGTATTAAGTTGTGAACAATAGATAACTGCATTAAGCAAAGTGTGTAATGTAAACAAAGCATATGCTCTTGGGCATAAGAATGTTGTTTTCTCCCTAGTGGCAACAACACATCTACAACCTTAGAGGTTTCTGTCACTCCCCAGATTAAATAGAGGCATGAACCCAACTATCGAGCATAAATACCCCCTCTTGGAGTCACTAGTATCTACTCGGCCAAGATAGCTACTAACAACGGAGAGCATGCAAGATCATAAACAACATAGAGATAACATAAGATAATATTCAGCACATCAACTCAATCATAACACCAATATTCATCAGATCCCAACAAACACAACATGTAGAATTACATAATGGTGATCTCGATCATGTAAGGCAGCTCACGAGATCTAAACATGAAGCACATGTTGGAGAAGACAACCATCTAGCTACTGCTATGGACCCATAGTCCAAGGTAGACTACTCACTCATCGCGCCGGAGGCAAGCATGGCGATGAAGAAGACCTCCGGTGGCGATTCCCCTCTCCAGCAGGGTGCTGGGAAGAGCTTCTAGACCCTCCCGATCTTGGGTCACGACGGCGGCGGATCGCGATGTGTTTGTGGAAAAGTGATCGGGTGCTTAGGTTTTTCCCGTCGGGGGTCTTTATAGGCGA
>QXEO01000966.1:0-12306 GCA_007115705.1 Dactylis glomerata | reverse complement strand
TTCCTACACTAGCAGTTCATCTTCCTTCTCTAGCAGAGAGCTTGGAACACCATTGTTGTGACTACATCGATCCATATATACAATCAGTAGAGCAGGAGTAGGGGTGTTATCTCCTTACGAGAGCCCCGAACCTGGGTAGATCAGTGTCTCTTTCTGTCGTGCTTTTTAGCTCGTTCCCCTCTCCCGAATCCTCCAGCATCTAGTCGGCCCCCATTTAAGCCATCCTATGGCATATGTTGTTTCACCACGACGACATTTGGCGCCCACCGTGGGGCAGATCGATATGCTGGGCGGAGTGTTCATTCGACGGGGTCTGTGATAGCAGCTTCGGGAGTGCGCGTGGTCTCTGGCCTCGTCCAGAGGCTAGGCTCGCTCAGTTTCGTCAGTGACAACGCCGGTTGTCTCGGTGGCCGGCCGTTCCCCAGGGATGGCCGGATTATGTCTTTCGGTTCCCACGAGGTGTACGTGGGGACTGAGAGAATTTGCAGGAAGGAGGTGCTGGTGGCGTCGGATCCCCGTCACATCGGCTGGCTCACGCTGGGCGTAGCGCTCGCTCAGTAGAGTCGGCTGAGGTGATGGCCGGCACATCCGTGCCGCCGGCGGAAGATGCCGGCAAAGCAGCAGCGGCGGAGCTTCTCCTCCGGAGCCGCCGAAGGTCAAGATGGTCGGCGCGTCCTCCGTTGGAGCGTGCGGAGAACCTGGCCGGCACTTCCGGTGTGCCGGCTAGGGGCGAGGTTCTTCTTCCCTCATCGACCGGCTTCTCGAGCCGGTGCGATCCGGCGTTGATCCGGAGCAGACAAGGGAGGTCCTGAGGGATCTCGTCAGGCCCTCGTCGACGAGGCCCTGGCCATGAACCAGGAGCGCGAACGGTTTTAACCGGCAACTCCGTGAGTATGAAGCAGCCCATGGTTTTACTCCTGTAGTAATCCGGCCTAGCCGGATAGAAGAGGTTAGAACTAGAGGCAGAAATCTTAATGCTGAGATAGGAAAAGATGCTAGAGATAAGAGTCATACTGCAACTAGTACTGTGCCTAAGGTAGTCTATAGTTTCCAGTAAAGAACCTTAGAGCAGCGGCCGAGGTAGCTAAGGATTTATCTTTTTATCCGGCGAAGCACTGCGTGAGCAGCAAGCCCGGCTTAACCAACTTTTGTCTGAAGCTACAAAGCAGCAGGAGGCCTTTAAGAAGGCAAACCCAGGTGCGGGGCATCCCAGTACATTGTGTCGGCGGGAGGGTGCCGGTGCGAGGTCGAGGGCCAAGCCTCGTCCCGCATCCTAGCGCCCGGCGTGCCGGAAGTGTGACCTCTGGCCGCCGCGGGGAAGCAGATCCAGGTGTTGTACGATCCGGCTGCCGCCGGAAAGCGGCGATGGTGCAGAAGAATGTCGGCCAAGCTGACAAGTATGTCGGCAGCAAGAAGCCCGGCCAGAGTGTGCCGGCCGGGCATGAAGCAGCAGCGGCCGTGGTGGCCGGAGTAACAGTGCACCGGCGTCAGCAACAGGGCGCCGGAGGTGCAGCGCAGCAGCAGGGTGCAGGCCATCCGGGACATCGAGAGGATGACGGCAATTCCGCCCTTGCCAGGGCGGGATATCAGCAGCAGCATCAGCAAGGCCGGCATAGTGAGCAGCATCAGCCGGAGCAGCAGCAGCAGATGATCGCAGGCCCAATAGCATCCCGGCTTGGACCTCGGTCCTTGGAAGCCAATGATGCACGTTTCAAGCTGGACAAGCTCCACCAATCAGAGTTGGTGGAGAGACAAGGAGCTCCGGGCCCTATGTGTTTCGGACCCCGGATTATGGGGGAGCCGGTGCCTTACTTCTTCCAGCTCGCGCGTGGCGCGAGGACATATAATGGCAGTACGAAGCCGGAAGATTGGTTGGAGGATTACTCCACAGCGGTGAACATCGCCGGAGGAAACTCAGGATGGGCGGTACGATATGGCCGCAGATGTTGGAAGGTCCAGCCAGGATATGGCTGAATAATTTGCCGGCCGGGAGTATCAACGGCTGGATTGATTTCGAAGAGCAGTTTGTGTCGAACTTTACCAGTACATACAAGAGGCCCAACCGTCCGCCAGCAGCTGGCTAACTGCCGGCAAGGAGTGAATGAGACTAAAAAAAGACATATCGGGTACCAGGTGGTGCACGTTGCGCAATTCCTGCGAAGGAATCAATGAGCACAGGCCATCATGTGGTTCGCCATGGTGCCAAATGGCACCATGTGCTTGGCAAAAGCTTCAGAGGCAAATGCCGCCACGCTGGCCGAAACAATCAAGATCCGTAGTTATGCTCTGGGAGATCCCAAGCAGCCCAGTCTCGATTCACAAGGACAGGGGCAAACCCAGGGGAAACCAGCAATGCCGGGAGATCAGGGCAGTTATCGCCCGGATAACCGGAATAGAGGAGAGATGAGCGGCCGGATTATCGGTACGGAGCAGCACAAGTTGCAGCTGTGGAGGAAGAGCAAGGGGGCGCCGGCAGTAGCCAGCGTCCGAGATATGAGAACTATCAGCAGCCTCACAGCAAGCCGCAGCAGCAAGCACAGCCGTTCCAGAAGAAGAATGTCTGGACCACAAGAATGCCGGCGGAGCCGCCGGCCAAGAGAAGCAGTGGCCGAAGTATACTGTGGGTCTTGCCAGGACAAGCCTTGTGTGTTTCACACACATTCCAGCCGGGAAAGCCGGCAAACCATTGACAAGGATACTGTTCGTGCTGGACGACATATTAGCAGGTCTTGCAGGGTCCCTGGGGACCGGCTAGACCCTCTGTCCCTGCAGCTCCATCGCCGTTGACAGGTGCCAATACAATTGCAGTCCACCTAGGCCGTTAATCCTGGGAATCAGAGCAACGCCGGAATGCCGGCGTAAATCAAGTTGACCAGAGCTATAATCCGGATATAACGCCGGAGCCCAGGAGCGGGCCGGAATGAGTACAAGGAGTATGATCAGAGCGTATAGGTCTTTGAGACCGAGAGAACAGACAAGCAGAGCTTGTACCGGGCGAGTCTGGAGGTGAATGCCGTTATGTCGGCTGTGCCAAAGCTGATGTACTGGTCTGACCAGGCTGTTGGTTGGGGACAGGCAGATCATCCCCGGATCATGCCAAATCCCGGCGGATATGCTCTGGTGATGGGATCCGAACATTCGTCGGGCCGGCTAATAACGTAAGATTCAGCAAGGTCCTCATTGATAATGGAAGCAGCATCAACATCATGTATCGAGATACGATGGAGAAGCTGGGAATCAAGGAAAATATGCTGGAACCAAGCAAGAGACCACGTTCCACGGCATTGTGCCGGTACTTTCGTGTGCGCCGATGGGCAAGATCCGGATGGATGTCATGTTTGGCAGCCGGGATAACTGCAGGGTGGAAAACCTCATGTTCGAGGTGGTTGATCTGGAGAGCCCCTACCATGCTTTGCTGGTAGGCCGGCACTGGCAAAATTCATGGCCTCTATGCATGTGGCGTATCTGAAGATGAAGATGCCGGGACCCAAGGGGGGATCACCATCATTGTGATTACAAGCGTTCGATGGCAGGTGCCACCGCCGGATCCAATCTGGCCGAGACTCTGATCATGCACAGGAGAGGAGAGGCTCAAGCGAGCAGTGGAGATTGCTGAAACGGTCGTGGCCGGCAAATATATGCCGGGCATGACAAATCCCGGCGGCAGTGCTGCTTTCAAGCAGGCAAGGAGGTCAAAAAGGTGCCTCTGGATGAAGCTTTCCCGGAGCGTCCATGCCCTGGTTGGGACAAGTTTGGATCCCAAATAGGAAAGCGAGCTCATCAGCTTCCTCGTGAGAATCGGGATATCTTGCATGGTCCTACTTCGGACCTGCAAGGTGTGCCGAGGGAGCTGGCTGAGCACGCATTGCACGTGAGACCCGATGCTAAGCCAGGTAAAGCAGCCGCTCCGGCGGAATGCCGGCGATAGAAGGAAAGCCATATGGGAGGAAGTGGCCAGGCTCTTAGCCTCTGGCTTTATCAAGGAAGTACTTCATCCGGATTGGGTGTCTAATCAGGTTTGGTGGAAAAGAAGAAAGATGAGCCCGCCATAGTGAAAGTATGGCGGATGTGTGTTGATTACACCACCTTGAACAGGGCATGTCCTAAAGATCCATTCCCGCTGCCTCGGATCGATCAAGTGATTGATTCCACAGCCGGATGTGAACTGTTATCATTTGTAGATGCCTTCTGGTTTCCACCAGATCCCCCTTTTTGAGCCCGATCAAATAAAGACATCCTTTATACCCCGTACGGGGCTTATTGCTATCTCACTATGCCGTTCGGTTTAAGAAATGCCGGCGCAACTTACCAAAGGTGTATGCAAAAGTGTTGCACGATCAGATAGATAAAAATGTGCAGTATATGTCGATGATATCGCCATAAAAACCAAGGAGAGCAAGACTCTCATAGATGATCTCCGGGAACCTTTGGGAACCTGAGGAGATTCCGGATGAAGTTGAATCCGGCTAAGTGCACCTTTGGTGTGCCGGCGGGCAAGTTGCTCGGTTTCCTTGTTCATCCAGCCGGGGTATTGAGGTGAATCCCGGCAAGATTCGTGCCATAGAAAGGGATGAAGGCCGCCGACAGATTTGAGGGAAGTACAGAAGTTCACTGGATGCCTCGCATCCCTGAGCCGCTTCATAAGCCGGCTGGGAGAGAAAGCTTTACCGTTATATCAATTGATGAAGAAGTCCGACACATTTGTCTGGACAACGCAAGCAGATGCAGCTTTCAAGGAATTGAAACAGTTGTTGTCAACAGCGCCGGTATTAGCGTCTCCGATGCCCCGGGAGCCAATGTTGCTCTATATAGCGGCAACTAACCGAGTTGTCAGTGCTGTGGTGGTAGTAGAGCGAGAGGAAGGAGGCAAAACCGTGCAGCGGCCGGTATATATCTGAGTGAAGTCCTCTCCACCTCAAAGCAAAACTACCCCACTATCAGAAGATGACCTATGGTGTCTATATGGCGGCCAAGAAGCTCAAGCATTACTTCCAAGAGCATCCAATCCGGGTAGTGGCCGAGGCCCTATCTCGGAAATTATAGGCAACAAAAGATGCCAGCGGCCGGATAGCAAAGTGGGCATAGAGCTTTCACCATATACACCGCAGTACGATAAGAGGGATACAATCAAGTCCCAGGTCTTGGCTGATTTCTTTATTGACTGGGCCGAGATACAGTATGAGCCACCATTGCCAGATGCAAATTATTGGAGGATGCATTCGATGGGTCCAAGACAATCCATGGCTTGGGTGCCGGCATAGTTCTCAGTTCGCCAAAGAATGACCAGCTGAGATATGTCCTGCAGATTCACTTTGCAGCATCAAATAATGTGGCGGAATATGAGGCACTTGTGCATGGCCTGAAGGTGTCTAAGGACATAGGAATACGCCGGATTATGTGTTTCGGAGATTCTGACTTAGTGGTTCAGCAATGTTCCGGCATATGGGACGCGCATGATGCTAACATGGCATCATACCGTTTCCTAGTGCAGCAGTTTAAGTGGTTACTTTGAAGGTTGTGAGTTCCGGCACGTTCTCCGGCTCAGAACGACGCACCGATGCATTATCCAAGCTGGGGTCTTCCCGAGATTCAATCCCGCCCGGCATTTCGCTGGAACATCTGAGGAAGCCATCGATCAAACCCTCGCCGGAGTCATCCTCCATTTATGTCCCGCCAGGTCCGAGGAAGCAGTCCCGATGGAGATAGATGCCGAGTCAGGTCGGATACCCGGGGACTGTTCTCCTCAGTCCCGGGGACTGGGCCGGTATATGCTGTTAGTACAGTTTTCCGGAGCAAAGCTAAGGCAAGGGTAAAATGTGCCAAGAGGTTGTGCCGGTATACCCGGGGACTGCTCCGGCATACCCGGGGACTGATTCTTCAGTCCCGGGGACTTCGCAGCCCATGGAGATCGATTATGTGTCGGTCGAATGATGGAAATAGATCAGGCAGTGTTCACTGTCAGGGAAGTGCCCTCATGGGCACGTCCTATCATGAACTTCATGGTGGATGGTCAAGTGCCGGCGGATGAAACCGAGGCCCGCCGGGTTATGAGGAGATCCAAAGCGTATACCATCATCAACAAAGAAATATACAAGAGAAGTACCACCGGAGTATTGCAGAGATGTGTCGAATCTGCGGAGGGTCTGGAGATGCTCCGGGAATTCACCAGGGGGAGTGTGGTCACCATGCTTCGTCCAGAGCATTGGTGGCAAGGTATTCCGGCATGGCTTCTATTGGCCAACGGCACTGCAAGAGGCAGAAAACTTGGTCCGGAATGTAATGGGTGTCAAAGATATGCCCACCAGATTCATCAGCCGGCGTCTTCCCTAAAAACTATCCCAATAACCTGGCCCTTTGCTGTTTGGGGCCTGGATATGGTCGGGGCTTTTAAGCAGGCCAGAGGGAAAATGACCCATATCCTGGTCATGGTGGACAGTTCACCAAGTGGATTGAAGTGAAGCCCATAAGCAAGTGTGATGGTCACACAGCAGTGAAATTCTTAAAGGATATAATCTTGAGATATGGTGTTCCTCATAGCATCATCACTGACAATGGGTCAAACTTTGCCCAAGGGCCATTTGCCAGATTTTGTGAGGAGGTGGGAATCCGGCTGGACGTTGCGTCGGTTGCCCACCCTTGTGCCAATGGCCAAGTAGAGAGATCGAATGGGCTAGTATTATCCGGCATAAAACCCCGGCTGATAGAGCCCCTGGAGAAAACTCCGGGATGTTGGCTAGATGAGCTGCCAGCAGTGCTGTGGAGTTTAAGAACAACTCCGAATAGATCAACAGGCTACACACCATTTTTCCTGGTGTATGGAGCAGAAGCTGTGCTTCCAACAGATGTAATACATGATGCACCAAGAATAGTGCTATATACTGAGGAAGAGGCTAAAGAAGCCAGAGAAAATGATGTTGATCTGCTAGAGGAAGCAAGGGAAATAACTCTGTCAAGAACAGCAGTATATCAGCAGAACCTCAGACGCTATCATGCGCAGAAGGTAAATCCAAGGAGATTTCAAGAGGGAGATCTAGTACTCCGGCTAAAGCAAGGAACAGAAGGCCGGCATAAGTTAACTCCTCCATGGGAGGGGCCATTCATTGTGAGCAGAGCTCTGCACAATGATGCCTATTATCTTATAGATGCGCAGGACCCCAAGAAGAATAAGGTGGACAGGTCCGGAGAAGAAACCAAGAGGCCATGGAACATAGCTCTACTGCGCCCCTTTTACTCCTGAGCAACACAATGTATGTATTTCCATATTTTCCTTTGTATGCCGGCGTGTTGTGCCGGCACAAGACTAATGAATGAAATACCGGCATCCCGAAGAAGCCGGGTAACTAGCTCCGAGGTAATTTGTGGTTTATTTACAGTTTTTTGTTATATGCCGGCTGGCTTTATTTGCATGTTTCCTATGTCGGCCTAGTAATGTGTCGGCACCAAAGGCCACTCTTCGACTCAGCTGCTGTCCGAAACCCGGCTTCATGGCTAGCAAGAGTAGATGCCGGAGATTGTCTACACATGGAAAACGGCTAAGGAAATACAAAGCAAGCGAACCGACATTTTCGTTAAAGCTAAAGTTAAAATTTAAGTGTCGGATGATTTGAAGTCTAAGTTCAAAGTTAAGTACTGTATGTTAAAGCAACCTTGAGACTCATACGTCAAAAGCCAAGAGGTAGACAAGTAGCCAAGGTTGTGAAATTGAGGAAACAGGAAAACAACTCGGTGACTTAGCCAAAGATGATCCGGCATTAGTAACAAGCAAACCAAGATAAAACTTGTTCAGGTAGCAAACCAAAGGAAATTAAACGTGTATATTACAACTGCACCCGGCATACCGGGGATCTGATAAAGCTTAAAGTGTTTTTGGTGCAAAGATTCAAGGGCAGACGCGGGGCCGCCAGCAGGTGGAGCAGTAGCAGTCGAGTGTCGGCCTCAGGGGTGCCGGACCCAGCAGATGGATGGAGCCATCACATCCGCCCGGGGCAGATGCCTGTTCCGGAGCTTCAGTGTCGGCTTCCTCAGCTTCGTCTTCATCTTGGCTGGAGTCGGAACCCTCAGCAGCGGCAGATGTCCCGGCATCGTCATTCTTCTCCGGCTCGCGGATGTCCCGGACGAATTTGTCGGTGTCGGCATAGTCCACATAGCTATGGGCCAACTCCTTGCGGCGACGGATATGATCCGGATCCGTGGTCCAGATGGATCCTTCGCGCACGTGCGCAAAGTCTCCAAGTCTGCCTTTTCATACCAAGACAAGAAGTAGCTGAGGGCTTCGTCAGCTCCAACCCTCGCGCCGGAATCTCGCCACTCCCGGAGGCGAACCTTGGCAAGCTGCAGGTCGTTGCCGAGGTCAACCGGGTCAGTGGGAGTCCTTTGTCCCGGCCAGAGGGCAGAGAATGCCTCCTGGGCGCCGTAGAAGAGCTCTTCAGTGTAAAGGGTCATGGCCTCCTTCCGGGACTGCAGGGCCAGCAGCTGCTCCGACATGTCCCAGTTGGGCGAGTCAACCGGAACACCCCGGTTTTCTCGGTCCAACTGCAGCCCTCTCAACGTCAGAGACGGAAGCGGGAAACATGCCTGCAGAATAGAAACAATGTTAGCAAAAAGGAACATATGTCGGCATAGATGCTATGCCGAAAAAGATTACACTATGTCGGAAGGATAAAAGGGGAAAGGATTTGAAGCTTACGGGCAAGGTCGGCATTCAGCTGTGCAACTGTAACCTCCCATTTGGTGGCCTGCTCCTTCAGGCTATCCAGTTCAGCGTGGGCGTTGGAGGCATCAGTCTCGGAGGTAACAAGCAGTCCTGGGTGTTCTCAGTTGGCCCTCCCTTTGCTCCTTCTCCTCCAGGAGATCGGCAATCCGGCCCTTAAGCTGCTCAACCTCGGCCTTGTGACTGTATCCCGGTCGTCCAGTTGCTTGGCCACATCCACCGAGGACACACAGTCCTGGTGGCGTGCCTCCAGGCAGCCTTCTCATGTTGCAAAGATTTCAAGTTTAAAAGGATTTGAAGAAAGAAACAGTGACAAAGAGTAAAGGATTTGAAGTATAAAGTAGCTATCGGATAACAGCAGGATCCGGATACCAGTAAGGCTCTTTCACCTCTTGAGAAGCTCGGTGACTTGCGCTTCGGCACCAGCTGAAGAATGTCGGCACAAGGTTACGTGTCGGCAAGGTGTGCGTAAAGAGAGGAAAGATATCCGGCATACAGCAGTATGTCGGCAAAGATTACCTTTCTGGACAGCTCCAGCTGAAGCTTGCTGTGTGCGTCGGAAAGCTTCCGTGCTCGCACACCAAGTCATGGAACATGTCGGCCCGGGTGTTGTTCATGAGCTGCAAAAATGTCAGCAGAGAAATTTGACATGATAATTAAAGTGAAGATTTTATCAAGTGATCATTCTTTTAAAGACCCGGCACAGGTGCTGCGCACCTATCCCGGCTCTCGGTGACTAGGATTTGAAGCTCGAATCGAGCTTATATCCCGGTCAAGAGGATTTGAAGATAATAGAGATGTGAAATTGTTAAAGACCCGGCACAGGTGCTGCGCACCTATCCCGGCCCTCGGTGACTAGGATTTGAAGCTCGGATCGAGCTCATATGTCGGCAGTTAATTCAAAAGAAGCTAGCTAAAGGACTATGAGAAATCCCGGATGTCCATATCCCGGACAGCCGACATTTTCGGGGACTGGGGATATGTGTGTAAATGTAGAGGACTTACGTTGGTGGCAGGCCAACTTGTGAAGTCTTTGCTGGATGCTGAGGAGCTCGCTGGCGATCGGTATGGGCTTCGCTGCCAGGAAGTCGCTTGGGTCGCCACTGGTCTTGGCTTCGGCCAGCTTCTTGCTCCTTGAGTCTGCAGTGTCCATGTTGCTGGCGTCGTTCCACTTGATGCACTGCTCCTTAAGAGAGCCGAGGCTCTGATCACTTTTCGTCGCAAGAGGGACGAGGCCCTCGAGTTCTGGGTGTCGAGAAGGCTTTCCGGTACCCCGGCCGGGCTGCTGCCCTGGCCAAGATCCAGGGCCCAGAGCAGAGCTGGTCCGGGACGCTGCCTTAGGAGGAGCTGTTGCGGCAGATGGTGTGCCGGACTTGGCCGGCTGAATCTTCAAGGTGCCGGTCTTGGCCGGGGCAGTGGACTTGGCCGGTGCAGTGGTCTTGGCCAGGGCAGTGGACGTGGCCGGTGCTGGGGTCTTGACAGCTGAAGGAGTCTGGGGCGCGGGCTGTTTCCGGCGGCGGCCGGTGCATCTGGGCCAGCGGAGCAGGATCCGAAAAGTCCGGACTTCCGGCACTAAAGGGCCTTTGCCCTTGATGTCTGTGCCGGCGCTCTTGTCGCTTGCGCCGGCATCTTCAGTTGTGCCGGCGTCACCGGTGGGCGCGCCGGAATCTGGTGCTTCTTGGTGGGCTCCTGTGTCCATGTGGACATCAGGAGCCGAGGTTTCCTGTTGAGCCCCCGAGTCCATGTGGACGTCGGGGGCAGATCTTGTTCCGGCGGAGGAACGTCCTTCGCCGGGGAGGGTCTTGTCGGGCGCAGGCGAGGATGCCGGCGCCGGGAGTCGTGTGACTGGCAGAGGGAATGTCGGAGGTAGCAGGGGCAGCGGGCTTGGTAACCTTCGGGTCGCCACTCAAGCCAGAAGCTTGTTCCGGCTCAAGAGGAGCACTGAAAGAGAGAAAACACCAAGTCAGTAATACAAACAAGAGATATGTCGGAGGAAATGCAAAGAAAAGGAAATTTACCCCGAGGCAACAGGCCTCTGTTTCTTCTGTTTGGGCACGCGACCTTCTGCCTTTCCCTCTGAGGTATGTCGGACGGGGGCTTCACACCTCGCTTCCGGCCGGCACGTCCGCCGGTGGAAGGAGGTCCCTGGTTCAGAGGGGCGGCGTCGATAACATATCGTCCGGGATAGCTGAGGACGGCATTGAAACTCGTGAGCAATAGGTGTTTCTGGAAAGGCGTACGCAAGTGGCGTCGGGTCATAGTACAGCAGGATCTCCTCGTCAGAATCAATCTCACTCCGGTCTTGAGTATAATGCCGGGATGAAGAGCCCTTACCCATGGCAGCTGCAGCACGGGTGCTCCTGGGAAGCTTATCCCAATGATCCGGATCTTCAACATCCGCAACGGTGCGGTCCGCCGCGATCTTGATCCGGGAGTTCTCCATGGTTTGGAAGCTGAATTTCTGTATAAACAGCAAAGTCAAGTATTCAGACAAGGAAATATGCCGGTGGAAGAGGTATGTCGGATCAATATGATATGTGTCGGCAAACAAACATATGTCGGCTTAAGTATCTATGTGCCGGACATGGACTTTATGTATCGGATAAGATGGTTTACCGTGGGGGGGCCTCGGCTCCCGGCTGTATGGTTCTAGCCCCCAGGCAAAAGTGGCCTGAGAGGACTTGCAGACATCCTTAATCCGGCGCAGAATCTCGGCCGGAGTCAGCTCGTGTGTGGAGTGCCGGGTGGGGTCCATTGGCCCGCTCATTTGGCAGATCTTGTGCGACCGGCGCTGCAGAGGGGAGACGCGCCGGCTGATGAAGCATGCCACGAGATCATTAGGAGTAAGGCCGGCATCCCGGAGCTCGCCCTTAACCCGGTGAAGCGCATTCACCGGCATCACCGAGTTCTTCGGGTTGTAGGTCCAGTTAGTCATGGCCAAGGGTGGCTCATCCACAAATGGCGGCAGGTTGAGGAGATCCTCATCGGTGGTGTTCTTGACATAGAAGAAGCTTTTCTGCCACTTCTTGCAAGATTCCAGGAGCTCCACCTTGGGGAAGTCCGAGCCCTTCCGGGACATGATGGTGGCCGCGCCGCAGAGGGTCATGGGGCGGTCCTTCTTCTCCTGGGCCGTCTCCGGCGGGTCGTCCTTGCTCCGGGGCGGCTCTTGGACGACTTGCTTCCGCAGTTGGAAGTACTTCGCCCAGCCTTGAGTAAGGGCCTCTATGCCGGCATAGCCCTCGCAAAAGGCAGCGAAGGCGGAGAGGCTCATCACGGCATTGGCCGGGATATGATGAGGTTGAAGCTCGTAGGTGTTGAGGAAGTCCCGGAAGAAGTCCGACACCGGCAGACCGAAGCCCCGCTCGAAGTGGGCGATGAAGACCACGTGTTCGTCGGGTTCAGGTGCCGGCACGATTTCTCCTGCGGGTAGCCGGCATGCTACGCCCTCCGGGACTCGCCTGGTGGAGGTGACCCAGGATATCTCGGCCGGAGTAACCTCCGACCCCTCCCAGCCGGAGCGTCCTTGAGCTCGGGCCGAGGTATCTTCCTCAGAGGCCGAGGTAGCAGTCATGCTTGAAGAGGCCATCTTGGTGGCC
>QXEO01000965.1:328704-746819 GCA_007115705.1 Dactylis glomerata | reverse complement strand
TTTCAAATGGTTCAGACTCAAATTGATCAGCTTACCAAGGTGCAAAAAGATTTGCTTGTTAATGCCGCAAGAGAAAAACAAGCATGTGAAATACGCACAAGAGGAGGTGCTACCACTCAAGACCCCTTATATCCTGAAGGACATCCAAAGAGGATCGAGCAAGATTCTCAACGCACTTCAAGTGATGATATCCCTTCCAAGAAGAAGAAGAAGCATAAAACAACTGTAGAATCCTAATAGTGTTTCTATTTCTGATGCTGAAACTGAACCAGGTAATGCTTCCGATAAAGAAGAAGTTGAAGAGGAACCAGAAAAGGTTGATAAGAATGCGAAGTACACCAAAGAAGACTTCGTTGCCAACAAGCATGGTAAAGAGAGAGAAACTTGGGTACAGAAACCAATGCCTTTTCCTAGTAAGAAACACAAATCCAAGGAAGAAGAACACTACAACAGGTTTTGTGAATGGATGAAACCTTTATTTCTGCAAATTCCTTTGACTGATGCTATTAGAATGCCTCCTTATGCAAAGTATATGAAAGATATTGTCACTAACAAAAGAAAGATTCCTAATGAGGAAATTTCCACTTTACTTGCTAATTATTCTTTTGATGGTAAAGTTCCGGAGAAGCTTGGAGATCCAGGTATACCAACTATTCCTTGCTCCATTAAAAATAACTATGTTAGAACTGCTTTATGTGATTTGGGAGCGGGAGTTAGTGTCATGCCTTTTTCTCTTTATAAGAGACTTGATCTAGAAAAATTGGTATCAACTGATATATCTTTGCAAATGGCTGATAAGTCTACTACTATTCCTATTGGTATATGTGAAAATGTTCTTGTTCAAGTTGCTAACAGTTGTTTAATATTAACTGACTTTGTTGTGTTGGAAATGCCTGAAGATGATAAGTCTATTATTCTTGGGAGACCTTTTCTAAACACTGCAGGTGCGGTTATTAATTGCAATCAAGGAAAAGTAACTTTTAATGTCAGTGACAAAGAGTATACGGTTTATTTTCCCAAGACATTGCTAGAAAAAATGCTCAAAATTCAGTCAAGCATGTTGAGACCATCAGCGTTGGTCAGATTATTGTTCAGAGCAAAATCCCAGGAAGAATATACACTTGTTCTGATTGGGGACTATGCTATCCAGTTTGAGGTGGGTAACATAAGCAGATAGTGAAATGCAGAGTTTTGCCTCATATAAAGTTAGTTTGTTAACAAAGACTGATCCACCTTGTTAACAAAAGTGCTTTTATGATGAATGAAATTGTGTTTCACCGATTCATCTACCTCACTCATTTTTACTTTCCCCCATTTTGTTCCCTTTGTTAGTTACCTAATTAGAATATCTTAGAGTTGCTGAAAGGTTGAGTTTGCTTTGCTTGCAATCATTCTGCCACGTTTTCCCGATCTTTTACTCTTTATCTTTTTTTTGCAAAATCCTCAAACATAAAAGTTTCTCAAAAAAAAATTCCAGAATTTTTTTTTAAATTTTTATGTCAAAAATGGGGCAGATAGGCACCTGGGAGACCTCAGGGGGACCTGCCACACCACGTCGCCACCAGGGGGCGCGGCCCAGCCCTGGCCGCGCCCACCTATGGTGAGGGGGGCCCTCCTGGCCTCTCACTTATCTCTTCCTCCCCAGCTCTTTCTTTCTCCCGAAAACAACGACCCACCAGCTCAAACTCGTGTTCCTGCTACTCTCCATCTCGATTTTTCGATTCTCCTTGCTCAGCCCATCATTGTTGCTGAGATTTGGAGCATTGTTCTCCGGTATGTGACTCCTCCGATTGTCCAAGTAGAATTTTGTTTAGTGAAGTATTTCTTGAGTATTTTAGTTCTATAGGCTGCAGGTGAAATGAGTTTGCATGCTTGTTCTATTGCTTAGAAATGTTATTTTGATGCATGTTAGCCTTCTAGTAACTCTCTATAGTAGTTTCCTACATGTGTTTGTTTCAAAATCATATTTTATGAGATTTGTTAAAATTTCAGAAATGGAGGAGAATGCATACCAACTCTTTCAACATGAACTAGAAGTGCATGAAGTTATGAAGGTTCACCGTGAAGAGAGGGTCTTTCCCTCAATCTATCCATGCTCAGAGTTCATGAGTGCTGCTGGAATACTGCAGGACTTCCAAACTCTAATTTCTAATGCAGGATTGGCACATTTTATTGATAATGAACCTCACCAATATGTTAAACTAACAATGACTGTGGTGCAGGATTTGAAATTCAGTTGGTCTACATCTAACCCCATGGTTCATTATAAAATCTACAATAAACCTGTGGACTTGCCCTTTGATGTTTTCTGTGCAGCCATTAGAGTACCACAGTGGGGATCACGCGAAAGGATAAAGGAACGGCCTAAGCCATTGACGGACCTCTATGAGGAGATTTGTCAAGGGAGGAATCTTTACAGGAGGAGAGCGGTAAAATTCGGAATCTTCATCTTCCATCCATTCGATATTTTGCCCACTTTATTACAAAGTGTGTTCTTGCTAGGAAAGTTGCAAATAAGTTGTCCTCCTGTGATCTAGATTTTATTGCTGCTGCTTTGAGAGGTGATAGGACTTACAATTTGGGTGCTTTAATTGCTTTCCGTCTAGATGCTAACCGTGAGAAAGGGAGAATCTGTGGAGGCCTTATTGCTTCACGTTTGTTAGCTTTGCATGGTTTAGTGCCTCATGTTTTAGACCTTCAGTTTCCAGTAGAGAGGCTTGATCTTAATTCTATGATACATCATAAGTTTGTTTCTCCTCATGCATGTTTGACTAACTTGACGTTTGAGATTACCTTTTTCAAGAAATCTACCTGGAAGGTAGCAAAGACTGATCGACCATTCCATTTGCCTGCACCTCTTTTGTTTAACCTTGATCGCAGGAATGGATGGTCACTCACAGAGGGTGAGCTCGACGCATACATAGAAGAGCACCCGCAGCCCGTGCACGATGAAGAGGCAACCGAGGAGTCGGCTCAGCACTCTAACATTGCGGAGTTCCCCTACCAGCAGCCTTATTATGACTATACACCATCTGCTTTATCTTCACAGGGGCCAAGCTATTACTTTACCAGTGATGACCCACCAGCATGGGGCATGTTTTCGAGATGACGTTGAGCTCCACTTAGGCCAAAAGCCTAAGCTTGGGAGGAAGTACGCCGACTATTCACTCATCTACATATCATATTTGTCGGTCCTTTGTATATCCATGTTTCGCTTTCTTTATTGTTCTCGTTCTTATTTCTTCTTTCCAAAACACAAAAAGACCAAAAATATTTCCGTTGTTTCTCTTCATTTGCCTTTTTAGTTTTCTAGCTTTGGTTTGCTTTGTTCTCTATTTTGGTTTGATATTTGAAAAATCCCAAAATATTTTGCTTTGTTTGCTATTTCCCTATGTTCTTGTTTCAAAAATCGAAAACCCAAAAATATTTGTTGCTCTTCTTCGGTTTTGTAAAGTTTGTTGCAGAGTTCAGTCTCTCGAGACTCCATTGGAGCTTGGTATTCACTTCATATTATTCAAGCCACACAAGTGAAAGGCAATAATGATGACATATGACAATCCGAGATGTGGTAAGAGGCTGGTATGAACTCTATTTGTTTTCATTTTTGTACATATACTCATCTATGTGGACATGCTTAGTCGGTTCATGTAAGGTATATGTTATCTAATGGATGCTTGTAGTTCTTGCTTTCATATGATTAGTTCCAATTTACTAATAGTCTGTAGCATGTCATGTAGACGCTTTCTTGCATTGTTTTATTCATAATATGGTATGACATTGTGGTATCCACCTCTGAAAGTTTCATTTGAATCGACTTGGCACATGCTCAAGCATGCACATGACTGAACAAAAAGTCAATTAAGCCTCAATGATTTACTTTGCCTCAGAGTTCTTGTATCATTTTTATGCCTATATTAATTTTGTTTTGTCGCAAGCATGATTATGACACTTATTGCTCTCTTGATTGTCGCTTCCCAGTCTTTTGCTAGCCTTCACTTGTACTGAGAGGGAATACTTCTTGTCTATCCAATTACCAAAACCAAGTCTTCCAAAGAGTCCACTATAATTCCTATGCGTGGTATTTCAAAGCCATTCCAAGTAAATTTTCATGTGCTACCTTTCAAAACCTTCAAATACTTCTCATTTTGTGCCACTGTTTTTAGCTCATGGAGATGTAGTGGTCGGAATTGCTATCTTCCATATTAATTAAGTACCCCACGACTAGGCAGCTTCATCTGCTCGTCATTAATTTTGCAAGGGAGATGGTCAGACCATTGTAATCTAATTTCTAAAAAGAAAAAGAGCACTCCTCCATGGTATGTGAAAGTTGGTGGGCACCCGATGGAATCGGTTAGCCATGGTTTGAGAAAGAAAAAAAGGTGGGGAGGAGTGCCCAAGCTTTATAAAAGAGAACCAATGTGCCAAATTTTCAAAGAACTCGGAACCGCTCTCACTTGTTTATTATGGAAGATAGCAAGTCCCATTGCCAGTCATTGACATGAAACAACCACCTCTCAAAATAAATTTTTATCTCTGTTTTACAAATGAAAAGCTCTATCACATGTTAAATCACTTGCTTCCCTCTGTGAAGGGTCTTTCTTTTACTTTTATGTTGAGTCTTCATCTTCTAACTTTAAAGCACCATCTTGAGAGCATAGTTGTCATTCTTAGTGTAATGTGCTTGTCCCAGAATACGGTTAATTGTGGTATAACTTTGATGCTTGTATCTTTGATATTTTTACTTCTAGTCTTCTCTTGGACTTCAGAGGTGCCTCAGCATTTATGTTTTGCTCCACAAATAAAGGCAAGCGGGATACCGAGCATTACAATCTTGCAACTTCTTATGTTCATGTTACTTGTTATTAGTATGTTGGCACTCTTCATAGCTTGCTTGACTATGAGGTGACATTAGTGGCATATTTCTTATTATGAATTGCCTGAGTACTTGATCATATAGTTAGTATATATACATCTATGAAGCAAATGCGTTCGTGAAAGTTTCTTTTATCGCTCTCAGTTGTTAACTGAATTGCTTGAGGACAAGCAAATAGCTAAGCTTGGGGGGAGTTGATACGTCCAAAACGTATCTACTTTCCCGATCACTTTTGCTATTGTTTCTCCTCTAATTTGTGTGTTTTGAATACAACTAACACGGACTAACGTTGTTTTCAGCAGAATTGCTCTGATGTCTCGTTTTTGTGCAGAAATCCGACTTTCAGGAAAAATCCCGGAAAATATTGCAAAAATTCTATTTTGCCAGAAGACCCACGGAGCCAGAAGGAGAGACGAAGGGGGGGGGGGCAGTGGCCTGGGCTCACCACCAGGGGGTGTGGCCCAGCCCTGGCCGCGCCCACCTGTGGTGAGGCCGCCTCGGCCGTCGCCTCGACCCCTCCTTCCGCCTACATATACCCTCTGACCTGAAAACAGCGGGGGTTTGGCGTTTTTCCTAGATAGACTTCCGCTGCGCCGCCACCATCAGAAACTGCGATTCGGAACCAGAAACTCCATTCTAGCACCCTGCCGGGACAGGGATTTGGAGGAGATCTTCATCACCATCATCACCGACATCTCTCCATCAACCATCCATGACTCCCCCATCCATGTGTGAGTAATTCCCGCTGTAGGCGACGGGGATGGTAGGGATTAGATGAGATCATTCCTGTAATTTGCTATAAGATTGTTAGGGCATAGTGCCTAGTATCTTTTATTAGTGCTTATGACATTGTTGCAACTTGTTGTGCTTAATGCTTGTCACTTTGGGCCCGAGTGCCATGATTTCAGATCTGAACATGTTATTGTTTTATGATGATACTTGTTATTTATGGTCTTATCTACAAGTTGTATACACATATTGTTGTCCAGAACCCGAGGCCCCAAAGTGATAGAAATTGGGATAACCGGAGGGGATGGCTATGATGTGAGGATCATATGTGTTCACCGTGTGCTAATGCTTTGCTCCGGTACTTTATTAAAAGGAGTACCTTAATTACCAGTAGTTTCCCTTGAGGCCCTGCTACAACAGGCTGGTAGGACAAAAGATGTCGTGCAAGTTTCTCATTGCAAGCACGTACGACTATATACGGAACACATGCCTATGATTGTTAGTACTAGGATGCTTTGTCATTATTTATCTGCAATGCCCATGTCTCACTGATTTCATGAATTATCTTATCCATGCAACGCCCGTACATCCATCCCTATGCCTACAGTATTTGATCCTACAGTTTACTATTGCTACTATTACCGCTTTTATTTTACTACTGTTGTTACTGTTTCACTACTATCACCACTATAAAACTATTGCTACTGATAAACCGCTGCGAGCAAGTCTGTTTCTAGGTGCAGCTGAATTGACAACTCATCTGTTAAGGCTTACAAATATTCTTTGGCTCCCCTTGTGTCGAATCAATAAATTTGGGTTTTACTTCCCTCGAAGACTGTTGCGATCCCCTATACTTGTGGGTCATCACTGCTGTGTCACAAGCGGTCCAGGCCCCAAAAACAATGCAGCTCCGAGTTCGCATTCAAGGTCATGAAATGTTGTTCCTTGTGGATTCTGGTAGCTCTACGTGCTTCCTTGACCAAGCTCGTGCAGAGTTGTTGACTGGCAAAGCTCCATTGCCTACCCCCACCAATGTGCAGATAGCGGGTGGAGCACTTTTACAAGCCACTGAATACTTTCCTGACCTCCAGTGGACAGTTAATGGGCATTCTTTTTCTGATTGCTTTCAGATTCTTTCTCTCAACAGTTATGATGGGATTATTGGGCATGACTGGCTAGCTAAACACAGTCCCATGATCACTCATTGGTCTCACCATTGGTTAGCAGTTGAGCACTCTGGAGAATATGCCGTGTTACATGGTGAGGGGGGCTCCTGTTGCCACTCATGCATTACTAGAATTATTCCTCGTTCAGCCTGCTATAACTGCTTCTCTAGCACCTCAGATACCTGCAGTACAAGCACTTCTTGATCAATTTTTGTCAGTATTCGATGATCCCCAAGGTTTGCCACCCAGACGGCAATATGATCACCAGATTCCTCTCAATCCTGGCGCTCGCCCTGTTTCCATGCGTCCCTACCGCATTGCACCAGAATTGAAAACTGAATTGGAGCAAAAAATCAGTGAATTGCTGCAACAAGGTGTGATTACTCATAGCAATAGTGCCTACTCTTCGCCTGTGATTTTGGTCAAGAAGGGTGACGTTCAGGACAAAACGTGGCGGCTGGTCATTGATTATCGTCATTTGAATGCCTTGACACTCAAAAGGAAATACCCGCTACCCGTAATTGATGATCTGTTGGACGAGTTGGCTGGCTCTAGTTGGTTTTCCAAGCTCAACTTGTGCGCGGGGTATCACCAAATCAGACTCGCTCCCGGCGAGGAGCATAAGACAGCGTTCCAAACGCATAATGGGCATTTTGAATTTCGTGTTATGGCCTTTGGTCTCACCAGAGCTCCAGCAACATTTCAATTTGCTATGAACGCTGCTTTAGCCCCTGTTCTTCGGAAATTTACTCTTGTTTTTTTAATGACATATTGATTTACAGTCGTACATTTGAGGACCACTTGGAGCATTTGCGCCATGTTCTAGCCATCCTCCAGCGTGAAAAATGGCAAGTCAAGCTGTCCAAATGTGCCTTTGCACATCAGCAAATTGCTTATCTGGGGCATGTTATTTCTGTTGAAGGCGTCTTTACTGATGCATCCAAGATTGAGTCAGTTCGCAATTGGCCACAGCCTGACAATTTGAAGGAACTTCGTGCGTTTTTGGGCCTGAGTGGCTACTATCGCAAGTTTATCTGACAGTATGCAGTCATCAGCCAGCCATTGACATCTCTCCTCAAGAAAGGTACATAGTTTGTTTGGACTTCTGTTCATGATGATGCATTCCGAGTACTTAAGCATGCTCTATCGTCTGCACCTGTTCTTGCCCTCCCGGACTTCACTATTCCTTTTGTTGTCGAGACGGATGCCTATGATGTCGGCATTGGTGTTGTACTGTCACAGAAGGGCCACCCGGTTGCCTTTGTCAGTCATGCTCTAGGGCCACGGAACAGGGGACTGTCAGTTTACGAAAAGGAATATCTTGCAATCCTGCTGGCTGTTCAACAATGGCGACCGTACTTGCAGTTCCGCGAGTTCGTCATTCGCACTGATCATAAAAGCCTAGTTCATCTCACTGACCAGCGCCTGCACACTGAGTGGCAACGCAAAGAACTCACAAAACTCATGGGCCTACAATATACTGTCCAATACAAGAAGGGGATCAATAATGGCGCTGCGGATGCTTTGTCTCTCAAGCCCACTCAGTCTTCTCCACTTATGGCTATCTCTGTCGTGTGATCTATCTGGCTTGAGCGTGTGGCTACCAGTTATGCAGTGGATCCCTTTGTCCAGGACAAAATACAGAAACTATCTGTCCATTCAGCAGCTGCTCCAGGTTTTACCTTTACTGATTGCTTGCTGTGTTACAAAGGCCGCATCTGGATTGGGGCTGACCCTGCTCTCCATCACATGATTGTCCAAGCCTTCCATGACAGCCCCGTTGGTGGTCATTTAGGCTTTCCTGTGACGTATCGTCGCCTTGTTTCTTTGTTCAAATGGGCTTGCATGAAACAGTTTGTGCACTCCTTTGTTCGCTCTTGCCATATTTGCCAACAAGCTAAGCCCGAGCGTTCTCTTCCCGCCGGACTTTTGCAGCCCCTTCCTATTCCCTCGGCACCCTGGGAGATGGCCTCGATGGATTTCATCGATGGACTTCCTCCCTCGTGTCAGTTTAATTGGATTCTTGTTGTCGTGGACAAGCTTTCTAAGTTTGCACATTTCATTGCCCGGAAGCACCCCTATACGGCTATCAATGTCTACAAACTCCATGGCCTTCCCCAGTCCATCATATCTGACCGTGATCCAGTGTTCACGAGCAAGTTTTGGCAAGCAATCTTCAGAGCAATAGGTACGCAATTGCGTTTGAGCACAACTAATCATCCTGAAACTGATGGCCAGATGGAATGTGTGAAGCAATCCCTAGAATGCTATCTTCGCTGCTTTATCAGTGCTCACCCGCATTGATGGTCCAAATGGCTCCCTCTCTATGAGTTTTGGTATAATACAAACTGGCATTCGTCTTTTGGAAAAACACCCTTTGAAGTTTTGTATGGTCGACAGCCCCGTTATTTTGGTCTTACAGCCACTAGCACAACTGCTTCGGCCGATGTCACTGCGTGGCTTCAGGAACATTCTCTGGTGCTTGCTTCTGTTCGCCAACATCTTTTGCGAATGCAACAACGCATGAAACATCAAGCTGACAAGCATCGTTCTGAACAAGTTTTCTCGGTTGGCGAATCGGTCTTTCTCAAGCTCCAACCTTACCTGCAGTCATCTGTGTCAAGGAGAAGCAACCACAAACTTGCGTTCAAGTTCTTCGGGCCATTTGATGTGCTGGAACGAGTTGGAGCAGTGGCTTATAAACTGGCACTACCGGCTTCCAGTCGCGTTCACCCCGTCTTTCATGTCTCTCAACTGAAACCATGTGTTGGACCGGGCCATTAGGTTTTGCCTCAGTTACCTTCACCTGACGATCTGCTGCAGGTTCCAATTTGAGTTCTTCAGTGTCATGTGCGACACCAAGGTCTTCGCACCATTGTTCAAGTCTTGGTGCAGTGGAGCGGATGTACTAAAGCTATGGCCACATGGGAGGACCTTGAAGCTCTTCGTCAGCGTTTTCCTCGTGCCTCTGCTTGGGGACAAGCAGATTTCCAAGCAGGGGGGATTGTCAACGACCTGCCGGCGACACCAGACGACCAAGAGCAGGAAGCAAAAGAGGAGAACCAAGTTTCCAGGGAGACAAGGCCCAGACACAATGTCTGGCTACCAGGCTAGCTTGCAGGCCATGAGCTAGGCACTAGGCCCATGCAACCGTATCTGCCTACTTATTCTATAATCGTAGCAACTAGATGCTCGACTTGGACCAGACGAAAGGACGGCGGCTGCCGTGGATGTTTTGACTTGCTCGGGGGTGGTTGGGTGGATCGAGCGTAATACCAAATTCTTCTCTCGAATCGGTTGTCTAGTTCATGATCTTAGCCTGATACTTACAGGCTGGCTCCCAGCGGCCATGCGAGAGGGATTGCGGCTTGTGGCGATGCACGAAGGTTGTGGCAGCGACAAGGGGCGTCGATATGCTGCTGGCACCTGGCAGGGTAGTCGGCCTTTGTTGCGGGCAGATAGCGGCGTGAGGGTTAGCGCCCGAGGAAAACAGGGGCTAGGTGGGCTTTTCTGTCGGTGTAGATGATTAGGAAGTTGTATTGCGGAATTAGCGTTGATGAGATCATGCCTTAATTATCGTGATTTTAGATCAGAAATGCATGAGGCGGGGCGGGGAGGTTTTGCACTGCCGGTGGAGTATGGTCAACACGTGCTAATTGGTAAGTGCACACTGAGGCAGGATTAGATTAGTATAAGCGGTTGGATTTAATTAGACGGGCTAATCCAATGGTGTCTGGTGGTGTTAAGCTGTATGGGTACATTTTGCGGTGTGGCGTTAGAATAATTCAAGTTTGCTCTTTTATTAGTAGTAGAGATAGAGATTACACCCCATCCGTACAACATACAAATCACGGATGGGGTTGGGATGGAGGTGGTTTGCACGTTGAAAACACAGCGCGTAGAATAGAAACTAAGTCACAAACAGCAATTTTTTTTTGAAACTATGATGCGCCAGATTTTAACTGCAAGTTCATGTTGATCAGCATTGCATACATATGAACACTGCATACATACATAGCCCGCTTGTCTAGCTACCAAAAAATTGCCTAGGGATACATCACCGGAGACGACAGAGGCGGCGGCAACCCTAAACTACCATACCCGGTGGTGGCGGCGGCGACGACGGCAGCCTAGAAGTCGTCAGAGGAGGAGACGGCGTCGAGCAAGAGCTCTTGCAGCTCTGCCTCCTCAATCAGCTCGAGGATATGGGGGAAGGCCTCGTCGGTGACATAATCCTCCAGGCCAACCCGCGAGCCCGCGGGATGTGGTGGCGGCGGGGGCGCGTCGACCTCCATGCGTGTGCGAGACACGCGCGAGGACAACGCAGCCGACGCCAATGACGAGCTGGATGCGCCCGCGTCGTAGCAGGAGCGTCGGGAAGCCACCGGCACAGATGCGGGGAAGGGACAGCCGCGGTTGGCTTGGGCCTCCCATTTGTTGAAGGCCCGCAGCAGGGTAATGCCGTACTTGCTAAACCGGTATGTCCCACGGAGGCGTGTAGCGTCGGAGCACCGCTTCTTTGCCTCCTCCTCGTCGCCGCTGCCACGGCCTCGCGATGAGCCGTCCCGGCCGATGTGGCCCCCACCGCTTCCGATTGACGAGCTCCCGACCATGTTGGTGGCGCGCGCGGGGTGGATTTGTGCGTGGTGAAGCTTACGCGTGCGGCCGACGGTGAGAAATTGCGGCGGCGGGGGGGGAGGGGGATGGGGTGGGAGATCAGGTCATGACCCGCATCGACCCTATTGACCGCTATATATCGTGGTCGATGCGGGCCGGATGTGGGCGCCTGCATTGCGGATGGGGGCCGGCGGCCCGATAGCGTATCTGATCCGTGGCAAAAAAATGCCTCCAACCCACAAATCTGCTTGAGCGGCATGATGCGGGACGGTTTGCAGGGTCAGCTAGAGTTTCTCTAAGCCCAATGATAGGGGTTATTCTTCACTTAAAACCGGAGGCTGTAGCCTAATATTACCTCCCCTTTTTTAAAAAAAGACTTATATTTCAAAACAGAGGTAGTAAATTAGAAAGACAAAAAATGGCAGAGAACCCAACTTAAAAACCTTAGAAAAACAAGCAAAAAATAAATAAAAAAGAGGCTCCAGTTGAAATCCTGAAGCCATCGTCTTCCAACATGTAGCGCCCCGCCTTTTACTAAAGGCAGAACTCCTGTGTATCTGTGCCATTCCCTGGATCAGTAGATAGCACCACAGTACAAAATAAGTAATCATTGCGATAGCATCAATATTACAACGTAAATCCAGATACATAGGTCTTCAACCTTACGAGTACACAGCATAAAGCATAGTTGCAGTGAGCCTTCATTCTTCATCACGTGCCACAGGCAGACATGTTGGAATGTAGTCTCGAGATCCTACTCCTGGTTCCTTACTCGAAATAAAAACCTGCACGTTTGAATATGCAGCCCCAGAGGGGTCAGTACAATGATGTACTGGCAAATGACACATATTTGGTGGCATTTTTGTGGAAAGACTATGCTACATGGCATTTGGCTGGTGGATCTCAAAGGCTGATTTGCATAAAGCCAATTTTATCCTAAAATCCTTTTTAATACTTTCTTTCAAAATTTTATTTTTCAAGGGTCAAGCCCCCCCATACACTACATACTGGCCGGTATGTAGTTCTGGGCGCAACTCAACAAATTTTGGAACCTCAGGCACCACCACCCCTTGGAGTGTATGGTCCTTAGTTCCTGCCTAGGGGTTTCTAGACAAATTTTAATAATTTAGAAACGGTGATGAGATTCTTCCGTACATTCCATGTCTAGAGACTCAATTGTCCATAACCGAGGACACGGCTAATCGATTAGTTTAAACACCTTGCAAGGGTTGTGCACTTTCACCTTACGATTCATTTTATGCCCATACATAAAATGAAACGAGACCTTTTAGAAGGAGAGGGCAACTAACTTGGCAAGCTCCGTCCCCAACCTACAATTCAACTACCACCACTTCTTGCCGACAAGTTGCACTCCCACATCTAATCAGTCAAGACAGAGCCCATAATGTCATAAGGCTGCACTGGAAGCACTCTAAGCATGGAAGACATAGCCATCTCTTTGTTCCTGGGTGGCAAACCACAAGTGAACGCCTAGGCAGCAACTACACAATGCGTAGCCCCAGGTCATGCCCAGGCAACAACTACACATTGGGCAGCCCCAGGTCGCCACTCAACATCGCCTCCATCATCAAACCAATCCACCCAGGTGTTTCATTTTAGTTGAAGTTCTTAATTGTTCACAAAACACTTTTAACAAGTGATTAAAGCATGGCATCAATATTTTTCAAAGTATTTAGCATCCTAACAGGTGGGGTTTGAGGGATTGCTACACACTACTAGGATCTAAGCATTTGATAAAATAGTCGAATGATTCACCTATCATGCATACTACAAGAGGTGAATACACTAATGCATAAGTAAAATGGGTAAGGGACATGTGTGTCACTTGCCTTTTTGAAGATCACGACGTTTCACTTCTCTCAACTAAGCACGTAGCTCTTCGCACCAACTATAACACAAGAAATAGCATACCATAAACATACCATACAAACACAATCAAACAAACAAACAATTGAAATGGGTTTGTTTAACAATTTAGATTTATTGATATGTTATGACAAGAAAGATATGGCAAAGGATCATGATTTGTGAGATATGAATCGGAGAGCTTAGTTGGGAAAGATTAATATGATTGGAGAGAAAATTGGACTAGGCAAAATATAATGATGGAGTTTTTATGCTTTATCAAAGCATATAAGAGTTTTAGGAATAGCTCATGTGAAATAAATTACACAAGAGTTAATTTGTGCAACTGCAACACTATTGAGTAAACGTGACAACAATTACTCTTAAATAGCATCTATTGCACTTAGGAACTAGGCTAGGTTTTTAGGAATGCTTGAACTACTCAATTAGCACATTTGCAAGTTGAATAGTTCAATACATGTGGACAAAACTAAGTAAGCATTGGATTGGGTATGAATGATTGATATTTGAGGACATGGCTCAAATGGTTCATTGATTAACATGGTGTATAACACATACTATGGTACGGGTTATAACAACTCCACATTAATAGGATCTAGGTTTGAGATGAATTCATATTCTACTCAAGTAGCCCAATTGCAATTTAAATATATATGAATTAGACAAAATATAATGAGTGAGGTCTTTATGCTTTATTAAAGCATATTGAATCTTGGAATATCTCATGTGGGTAATTCACATAAGAGACAAAATAGTGCAATAGCAATACTATTGAATAGTTGTGACAGCAATTATTCTTAAATAGTACATATTACACTTAAGCTTAGGCTAGGATTCATATAACATTGAAGTACTCAATTAACTCAAATGCAAATTGAATAGTTCAATGCAAGGCTAAGATTGAGTAGACATGAGTAAATGGCTATAGGTGATGGATATGTATAGATGATGTTTGAAAACATGGTTTAAGGTTCCTAATGAGTAAATAGGATTGGGTTAAGTACTATGATGTTGATTTGATCAATACCATAATAGCAAAGGTAGAAACTAAGATTGAAAGTATCACACTTTACTCAAATGACACATTTGAAATTTGAATAAGTGGGTACTATGCAAGATAGGTCTAAGTGAATATGATCTTGATCAAGATGTTATTTAGATAACATTGGTGACTAGGTATGATCATAAGATTCAATTTTGTAGAAGGAATTATATTGAAAAGAATTATAGAATTAATTCTATAATGGAATCACTCAAATTCTCATAATTGAATTTGAATAGTTGCAAAGTGACTCAAATATTTTGGACAGTGATTCTACTGGATAGCTTGCAGTAAAACAAAGCTACTGCAATTGGTTTCACTCCAAAATAAGTCATAGAATTTGAATTATCACCAAAATAGTGGTTTGGACAAATTTGAATGCACAAAGTGTGTGCACGTATCAAATTTGGATTTTCTTGATCCTATGATGTTCTACATGTTCTGAGGAATCCAGAGACTACAAATTTGTAATTTTTGGATGGACAGAACAAAAGATATGAATTAATTAGTTTAACAGAAGGTTTGATTCCAATTTGAAAATAGTTTCAAATTGAACCCATAAAATATGAAGTTTTATTGTACTACTGGATTCTAGATGTCCTAAGGATTCCAACGGTATATTATTTGCTATTTTTGGACTTACAGATCAAAAGATATGAATTATGCAAGTTGCAGATGATTTGAAATTGATTTGAACCTAATTTGAATCAGAACAGATCTGGGCGCGACACGTGGCGTGTTCCTATTTGAGGGTACCTCTTCGTGTGGATTGGCTCTGCTTGCCGTTAGATCTAAAGAAGATCTGAGGGCTCAGATCAGTCCGTACCCCTTCGGGTAAGTGAGTTGCTGTGGACCGTTTGATTTAGATCTGACGGGCGAAGATGAAAGGGAGGGAGAGGCTCACAGTGAGGCTAGGGTTCCGGCGAACTCCGGTGACGTGCGTGTAGAGGTCGATCTCCGGCGAGGCTCCGGTGGTGTCCCGAGGAGAAGAAGTCGACGACGACGTTCCCCGCGATGAGAGGAACTCGATGGTGACCACGGCGGCCTCGATCTTTTCCAGGGGAGGAAGCAGAGGACGGCTGGAGATGCGCTGGGCGACGATGTGCTTCGGGAGAGCTCCGAGGAGCTTGATTGGCTGCAGAACAAGGCAAGAAAAGGTGTCAGGGGGATGCGCCGGTTCGAGGCGAAGAGGGTAGAGGTGAGGGGAGGGGCTTGGGCTCACCGTCGTTGGCGAATTTTACCGGGGATGCTCGCAGAGGTGCGGACCTCCGACGAGCGATTGCGTCCATTTGGTGGCGTCTCGCGTAGGAGGAGGAAAGGGAGATGGAGGAGGTCTGCGAGGGTGTCTTATAGCTGCGGTTATGCATCGATTAATGCAGGCAATGAAGGGGATTTAAGGGGAGAAGGGAGTTACTGCGGGGGAAACGGTCACCGGCATGATTTCCGGCCAGAGGAAGAACATGATCTCGCGCTGACGGGTGGGGCCCGATGTCAGCGAGTGAGAGAGCGGGATAGGGTACCGGTTCGGGAGTTGGCCGGGTGGGCCGTGGGCTGGTTCCTCTGATGGGCCGAAAAGCTTCCCCGCGGCCTTTTCTTATTTTCTCTTTTTCTTTCTCTTTTCTTTTTCTGTTTTCTTATTCCTTTTATAACTTTTGCAATTTGGTTCAAATTGATTCAAATCAATTTGTAAAATTTCCTAGAATTCAACACAGCAATCTGGAACTGTGAGAAAACAAGTTTTCAGAACAAAGTATGATTTTTAAGAAAAGCTTTACAAATTGGCCAAAGGGCTTGCTTGCATAATCTATAATAGAAATAGGATTTTAGAAATAATCCTTTACAAATCAGAAAATAAACTCTATAAAATTTTTATTTTCAAATAAGTTTTTGGTAAGGCAACTTTCATTTAGTATAAACCATTTGTAAAAATTCCTTTGCAAATAAGCTTGCATAGGTTTGAATAAATTCAAAATAGTATTTTGATACTGGATCTTTCTCAAAGAAGTTCTTCAAGAAAATAATAGAAAGTTTAAAATATTTTTCTAATAAAGCTTTCAAATTGGCTCAAAAAGTTTTAAATCCCTGTGAATTTTCAACCAACACAAGCAAAAAAATTCCCCCAAAATTTGATAAAATCTTGGGATGTTACACAACACGACCAACACTACAAGAGACACCATCAGCGAAAACAAACTCACTTCATGTCCAAAAGAACATAAGGCAATCAACTCATTCTCTCTCTCTCTCTCTCTCTCTCTCTCTCTCCAAAGAGGGACCTTTCGCTCTCGCCCAGGATCAAAGAGTGCCATACCGTTGGCAAGGAGAGAGTTCCCCCCAAAGACATGCCAGAGCATAGTTGACACAAAGTCCATGGAAGAAATCAAGACCGACAACCACGTGAGAGCACACTCCATGAGAACCACCAACACCATAGCACCACCACACAAAATGCACAAGCTAATGAATGACGACGCTCTAGGAAGAACGACACATATGAGATATCAACTTCACCACAACATAACAGAGCTTGTCGAGGCATTACGAGGAAATACCAAACTGAGTAGGCCCAAGGAAGTGAGTCGCTACACAAGACTGGGGTAGCCCAACTCAGTCGCCACCTCGTGGGACCTATCGCCTGAGGCCTAGAACTACGTGAAGCCCAACTTGATCCATCCAAGACCATCGTGGAGAACAAGTAAAGGAATCAACGATGGTAGTTGAGTTGGGTTTATGATGACTCGCTCATATGATGTATAACCCTAGGTCAAATTACCTATATAAAGCTTGGCCTAGGTAGCATAGGGGTGAATTCCATTAATCCTCGTAGCCTCCATAGCTGTCGCAGCTTCCATCTACATCATCTACGGCACCGGCAACACTTGTTAACATATAGACTCAATACAATCAAGCATGAAGTAGATCTTTACCTCCATCATGAGGGGCTGAACCTGGGTACATCATGCCGTGTACCAATCTCATCTAGGTGCTCTAGTATCACCAACCACCTCTTCTAAGCTACCCCCGATAGCATGTCTCAACAAAATCACGACAGTTGGTGCCCACATTGGGGCAAACAATGACATTTGAAGTCGTGTTCCTAGCAGGATCCCTCCCACCAGTTGGCGAGGATGCCTTGTTCATGATCGGAAGCTATGCCGTGATATCATGTCAGGGGCTCGTGCATACGCTCTGTCGTGGTTTCGTCAATAGATCTGCCATAGGGGTAGGTATATGGCGATTTGTGGAAGGGGGTGAACACGGCAGAGCGATCTGGGACGGTGGTAGCACGAGTTTACCCAGCTTCAGATCCCGCAACGGTGGCCAAACCCTACGTGCTGCTATAATTCACTATATGGCAACAAGTGCTCGGTTACAATGAGATTGTCTGGTGCCTCGAGGGCTCCTCCACACCGGCTTATAAAGGCGCCTGGCGTGGGCATCATGGTGGTATCGGAGCGTATACAATATGGAGTCCTAGACCAAGTCCTATATAATGACGTGTACTATAAGGCAACCCGTCATGGGCCTATCTACAGATCTGCCATAAGCTCCTGCGTCCTGTACTACCATGGGCTTCCAGCAATTGGGCCGCCTGGTAGGCTATCCACCATACCACTTCCATGGGCCACACTGGCTTGCTGGTTTAGGACTACGTCGCTGGTATACCTATTTGGTATATCCCCAACAGTAGCAATCGGGGAACTTCAAGATCGCCACCTTCATCCACTATGTTTGGTTCCTGATGAAGTCATTCGCCATAGCTTGTCTTCTTCTTGCATCTAGATGGAGGATCTTGGCGTTCCTTCTATCTTCATGTCTCAATCTGCTACGCGTGGTGGATTGTGTGACGTAGTTTTTCGTTGGGCAAGATTTCTGGGATCTGCTGGATCTTACCATGAAATCCGCCGTAAATTTAGCCACGTAGTTCCTTATAGAGTAAGATTCCTCGTATAAGCACTATTGGTATAGATTACTATTTTACCTGTGGACACGCGTCATCAATCTAGGGTTTGCGAGTATGAGATGGATGGCTCGGATGGCAGGCTCGAATCTCGAGGCTCGGGGTCTATATATACCGCGAGCCGGTAAGCCCTGCACCATTCCTCCCCTCACTCTCTCTCTCTCTCTCCTCAGCGCCAGCCCTGAGAGCGCAATAATTCTGGCGAGCCACCGCCTGGAATACCTCGCCGCCGGTGCTGCTGTTCCTCATAGCAGACTGGCTTCGTTGTCCTCTTCATCAAATTCTTGGAGATCATCTCCGCCACCCCTCTTGCCACCATGGATCCTGAAACATCAACCCATCAAGACACTGCGGCATCCCAAGACACCAGAAGCCGTTCAACAGGGACTTCAGCGGATACTGAATCCACCACTCTCGATTCTTCCGAGGGCAGCTGGGATCCCTGCAATCTGAGTGAGGATATCTGATATGGGCACGACGGAGGAGGTGAAGCCCAATTTCAGGACTCCACCAAGATGAGGGAAGCTCGTTGCATATTGGCACGCCAGGACGACCTACGATATGTAATAATTAGTCTAAGGTTGTGTCAGCAATTTATATTCATGCCTATGTTATTTCGTAGCTAGGTCTAGTTGTGGGCCACCTAGGTTTTATTGTGTGTTTTGGGTTTGGGCCTGTCCAAGCCCAACAGTTTTCTGGCCATCTATATAAGGAGGCCAGCAGTCTAGGGTTTAGGGAGTTCAGTTGTTTAGTTGAAAATTATCGTGTGCTCCACCGTGTATCATCCCTCCGGGGAAACGGCGCTGCCGTGTTTCTAATAAAGATTGCTGCGAGGGTTCTTGTGTCATCAAGGATTATCGAGCTGTGGTTTGAGGCGTGGTGATCTTCATCACGTTGCTTGCTGGATCCGTTCCTCTTCTTCAGGTGATGTTCATTGCGTTATTGGAAGATTGCTATCTGGTAGACTCGCTGTGAAAGATCGGGACGAAACTCATAGGATCATCGGCTTGATCCTTATCATGTGGTATCAAATTACTGGGTTTACCACTGCGAGTATTTTCTGTTGATTATTTGATCTGCGGTTTGTTCTTCCTTGGGCGGTTTTTTTTAGATCGGCTGGTTTGATCTGCGCATTGCGTCGGAGGTTTGCCGATCAAATTGTTTCATCGGCTGTCCAGGTTCGGATAGTTTTAATCCCAGGCGTGTGTGTGTGCTGCTGATTATCATTGGAGTCCAAGCAACGAACGTTCTCCTTCAGATCCGATCGCTCTAAGACAGCTACCTTGGATCGAGGTTCCTTTTCAGATCGATCTGGTGGCCAGCATAGCCCTGTTCACAGATCCGATCAAGGCCGATTGAGGAATTGAAGGGAAAAAAGGGGAAGGCGGCGGCCGCTCGCACAAGGGCAGAGGCCGTCTGGCCCCTGGCGCGGTGGCGCCCCGATCGGCCGCTCGATCACGCCCAGGGACGGATAGCGTCTGTCCCCTCGCGTTGCTAGTCCAGCACCTGGGATCGTACCGCAGATTCGCGGGTCGCCGCTAGTTCTACGACGGGGATCGTTCTCGAGGTCCTCACGCGGCTCGCTCGCCCAGGAATCTGATGAGGACATCCCATCTATTGATACACCCGCTGTACCTACAGCGGAACACATACAAGGACCCATCACTCGAGCTCGTGCCAAGCAACTTAACTATCAGGTACTTTCGTTTCTTGGAACTCTTTCTCACACACATGAGAATATGATGCTGCCTAAATCAGATATGTTTGTTACTCTTAGGAATGATGGACCTAGCATGGATGAGAGGGACAAGCATTGGAGCATGATCGTGCATGGAGATGGCAGCATGCGTTTGAGGATTGAAGAAGACGCCACGAGTGGAGATTTCAGAACTTTGAAGCCACCATAATGAAGGATGAAGACTTGGACGAAATATACAAAGAGCTACTTCATAATTTCGTCCATAAATACATATGGTGCTGCGTCACTTCTATTTTTGGGCCAGGCCCATGTAAATTTCGCAGCAAATAAGACAGCCACTTTTAGGAGTCCGAATTTGAGGAGAAAAGGCCTGTTAGGGGTCCGTTCGACCACCCAACCCATGGCTGGTCGCACCCCTACCTTTTCCTCCTCAAATACCCCCGTAGCCGTCATTAGAACTCGGATTTTGATTAGACTAAAAGTTAGCCCTTGCTGCAACTACGAGCTCGACTTTTGAGGCCAATCGCCCAGAAGAAGACCGCCTATTCGGAATCCCACCTTTTGAATAAAGCATACATCTTTCATCCGCAATATCTTGATTGCTGTATTAGTTCTTACTTGTTCTCGATTTCAGGTAGGAATTAAGACCCTCGCTGGTCAGGCTGATCGTGCACCCGCAAGATCAGTAACTCCCGGAGATTGTCCTAGCGATTGCATTGGCGCACGAGCTTCGCACGTGTAGTCGGATCGTCAAGCACAAACTCCACCCACCAAATCGACGTATCAAGATCTCATCGAAAGATCGGACACCTTTGCCCTATCAAGTGGTATCAGATTTCAGGTTGCTCGGTGAGATTTACTGTTTTCGTAGTTTAGATTGCATCAGTGTTCATACCTATAAACCACGAAAAAGCCAAAAAATACAGTTAGGGTTAGATCATCTCGTCCCATAAACCATCCGAGCCTTTGCATTGTCTTTTCAGTTTGCATCGTTGAATTTGTGTCTGCATCCGCGTGTCGAGTTGCTGGTCTTAGTGTCTGTTCCTTTAGAGTTTCGAGTTCGATTCACCTTAGTCCCGCCGCCGCCGCACGCTTGCACCACTGCTCCGCCATATCCTTCCACCACCACGCCATATACTTCCGCCACCGCCTTCACATAAGTTCTTGTTCGTTCTTCCCAATTTCATCCGTACCTTTTTCAGAGTCCGTGAGTTAGGTTTCGGTCGCCAGTCAAGAGGAGGAAGAAGAGCAAAAAAAAAAAAAAAAAAAAAAAAAAAAGTCAACTCCGCATCCAAGTCGGGTTGACCCGTTCCTACTAGTGCATTCCGAATTCAGTCTGAATTTTGACAGTTCCGTCAGTTTTTTGACGGTTTTCGACAGCAAATTTCAACTGGTCATAACTTTTGCATACGAACTCCGTTTTCGACGTGCGAGTACTCAAAATGTTCGTAGCGAAAAGATCTACGTGACCACAACCACTACGTCGTTGTGCGACACCCAGAACTCCCAAAAAAGGCCGGGAAGGCTGAGTTTTTGCCCTCCGAAGTTTCAGACCTGACAATTCCTGCAGATCTTCACTTATATTTTGCTTGGGAGCTGTTCCTTTCTGCTTGTGGGGCCGCGCCGTGACTTCCTTAGTGTTCTCGGCTCGCGTCTCTAGCTTGGTATAGCCTAGGACCAGCACAGTACCGTGGTTGAGCATTCTTTCAACATTGCATTGCTGTTTTGACATTTGCTGTATTTTTGCTACCATATAAGCCTTCCTACAGCTCCACATATTTCTGCACGTGCTTTGTATCGACACCTGGTAATCGCTTGTGCAATTTTGGGAGTCGCTGTTCTTTGCTGGTTGCATATCACCTTCCTCCTGTTGGGTAAGAACTTGTAAGAGCTTTGTATACCGCTTGACGGATTACGCGTGATCCCACCATATTCCGTAGTGCATAGGTATATATATTTGTGCTTGCTTCCACGCTAACCATGACAGGAACCCCGAAGGATGATGTTGATCCAGAGAAGATGACTAGTGCAGAGTTGCATGCCCACTTCACACGGCTGTTGGTGGGGCGTGCACAAGATGTGGACACACGCTTGGGTGATGTTGATTCCAAGCTTTCTGATGCGATGGACAAGATGGCTGGTCTTGAGGCATCCTTCAACACCAAGCTCGATGCCCGGTTCCAGGAAGTCCTGGCCCGTTTACCACCACTGCCACGGCCGGCCGTCCCTGTACCACGTGCTCGCCGCGTTCCTCTTACAGCTGCGGCAGCTGCTGCGGCCGCTACGGAGGCGGCCACCCAGGACGGATATGCTGCTGACGAGGGGGAAAACGAGTTCGAAGATGAAAACGAGCTCGACGAGGACGAGGTCCAACAACCTGCACCTGGCCGTCCGCGGCAATACAACCGCAACGCTCGTCCACCTCCGCGTCCGGTACGTGATGATGACCATGTGGCTAAGCTAAAATTAAATATTCCGCCATTTGAGGGTAGATATAATCCTGATGCATATCTCACTTGGGAATTAGAAGTAGAGCAACGTTTTGCATGTTTACGCTACCCTGAGCATTTGCGTGTTAGTGCTGCTACATGTGAATTTACTGATTTTGCTTCTATCTGGTGGTCTGAATATTGTCGAGTCAATCATGCTAATATTCCTGCTACTTGGCTTGGTCTAAAACATGCCATGCGTACTCGTTTTGTACCTCCACATTATCAACGAGACTTGCTAAAAAAATTAACTCGTTTAGAACAAGGCAAAAATTCTGTACAAGAGTATTATCAAGAGTTACAAACGGGCATGATTCGTTGTGGTATTGTAGAGGATAATGAAGCTATGCTTGCACGTTTCTTTGGTGGTTTAAATAAGGAGATTCAGCATATTTTAGACTACAAGGAGTACAATACTATTACTCGTTTATTTCACCTTGCTTGCAAAGCTGAACTTGAAGTGCAGGATCGTCAACCATCATGGAGAAGACCTAATAATTCTGCAGGTCGTACTTCTTCATGGTCTGCGCGCCAATCAGCTCCACCTTCTCGTGGGGATGCACCAGGTCCTTCCACCTCCAGGTATACCACGCCGACGTCAAGAACGCCACCTGCTCCTGCTCCTGCTCCATCACCATCTGCTGGTCCGACACGGAGTTCTTCTTCCATGGCCTCCACGGGGAAGACTCGCGATATTCAATGTCGCAAGTGTTTTGGGTTTGGTCACATTGAAAAAGAATGCAGAACCAAACGTGTGATGGTGGTACTTGAAGATGGCGAATATGACTCTGCAAGTGATTTTGATGATGATACATTGGCACTTATTGCTGCACGTGATGGTGCCAATTCTGATTCTGACAAGGAGATGGAGGTAATGGGAGCTGAAACTGCTGATCAATACAAGAGCTTAGTTGCACAACGTGTCTTGAGTGTGCAATTGAGCAAGGCTGAGCATGATCAACGCCACAACTTGTTTCAAACAAGAGGCGTTGTTAAGGAGAGAGCTATCCGGATCATCATTGATGGAGGGAGTTGTAACAATCTGGCTAGTATTGACATGGTGGAGAAGCTTGCTCTGCCCACACGACAACGACCTCATCCATATTACATTCAATGGTTTGAGAGCTCCCGTAAGCTCAAGGTAACAAGAACTGCACGCGTGCATTTTACTATTGGTACTTATTCAGATTTTGTTGATTGTGATGTTGTACCTATGCAAGCTTGTTCTTTGTTACTTGGTAGACCATGGCAATTTGATAGAGAATCTGTACATAATGGTAAAACAAATCAGTATTCTCTTACACATGCTGGCAAGAAAATTGGACTTAAACCCATGACTCCGGAACAAATTTTGAAAGATGATCTTGCTAGAGCTAGTAGATTAAAAAATGAGGACAAACATAAGAGTGAGAATCAGATTATTGCTGCAGATTTTGTACGACCTAAGCATTCTTCTAAATCTGATTCTAACCATGCTACTGAAATTCGTTTGAAGAATCCTTGTTTACTTGCTAGCAAATCTGATCTTGCTGAAATTGATGTCAATATTACTCCATGCTATGCTATTATTTGCAAAGAAGTACTGTTTTCATTTGAGGATATGCCTCCTTCTTTGCCACCTGCGGTTGCTAACCTTTTGCAGGAATACATGGATGTTTTTCCACAAGATGTTCCACCTGGACTTCCACCTATTCGTGGAATAGAACACCAAATTGATTTGATTCCAGGAGCTTCGCTGCCCAACCGTGCGCCATATCGCACCAATCCTGAAGAAACAAAAGAGATACAACGACAGATCCAGAGTTTATTGGACAAAGGTTATATTCGTGAGTCTCTTAGTCCATGCGCTGTTCCTATTATTTTAGTACCTAAGAAAGATGGTTCTTCGCGCATGTGTACTGATTGTCGTGCTATTAATAATATTACCATTCGATATCGTCACCCTATACCTCGTTTGGATGACATGCTAGATGAGTTGAGTGGTTCTATTATGTTCTCTAAAGTTGATTTGCGTAGTGGTTACCACCAAATTCGTATGCAATTAGGAGATGAATGGAAAACAGCTTTTAAAACTAAGTTCGGTTTATATGAGTGGTTAGTAATGCCGTTTGGTTTAACTAATGCACCTAGTACCTTTATGAGACTGATGAACGAAGTTTTCCGTGCTTTTATTGGTCGTTTTGTGGTGGTATATTTTGATGACATTCTCATATATAGCAAATCTTTAGAGGACCATTTGGATCATTTACGTGCTGTTTTCAATGCTTTACGTGATGCACGTTTGTATGGTAATCTTGAGAAGTGCACCTTCTGCACAAATAGAGTTGCTTTTCTTGGTTATGTTGTTACAGAACAGGGAATTGAAGTTGATCCAGCCAAGATTGAAGCTATTGATAATTGGCCACAGCCCAAGACGGTCACCCAAGTAAGGAGTTTTCTTGGTCTTGCTGGGTTTTATAGGCGCTTTGTCAAAGATTTTGGTTCTATTGCTGCGTCATTGAATGAGCTCACAAAGAAGGATGTGCCCTTTGTTTGGGGCGATGCACAACAAGAGGCCTTCATGATACTGAAAGATAAGTTAACACATGCTCCATTACTCCAACTTCCTGATTTTAATAAGACGTTTGAACTTGAATGTGATGCTAGTGGCATTGGTTTGGGAGGTGTGTTATTACAAGAGGGCAAACCTGTAGCATATTTTAGTGAAAAATTGAGTGGGCCTAGTCTGAACTATTCTACTTATGATAAAGAATTATATGCGCTGGTTCGGACATTAGAAACTTGGCAACATTATTTATGGCCTAAAGAATTTGTTATACATTCTGATCATGAATCTTTGAAGCATATTCGTAGTCAAGCAAAACTGAATCGTCGCCATGCCAAGTGGGTTGAATTTATTGAATCTTTTCCTTATGTTATCAAACACAAAAAGGGTAAAGATAATATTATTGCTGATGCTTTGTCGCGCCGTTATACTATGTTATCTCAGCTTGACTTCAAAATTTTTGGGTTGGAAACTATAAAGGAACAATACTTGCATGATGCTGAATTTAAAGATGTGTTGCAAAATTGTAAAGATGGTAGGACATGGAACAAATTCATCCTTAATGATGGATTTGTGTTCCGTGCTAACAAACTATGCATCCCAGATGGTTCCGTTCGTCTTTTGTTGTTACAGGAGGCGCATGGAGGAGGATTAATGGGACACTTTGGTGTCAAGAAGACGGAGGATGTTCTTGCTGCACACTTCTTTTGGCCACGCATGCGGCGAGATGTTGAGAGATTCGTGGCACGCTGCACTACTTGTCAAAAAGCTAAGTCTCGCCTTAATCCACATGGTTTATATATGCCTCTTCCTGTTCCTAGTGTTCCTTGGGAGGATATTTCAATGGACTTTGTTTTGGGATTACCTCGTACACAGAAGGGGAGGGATAGTATTTTTGTTGTTGTGGATCGGTTTTCTAAGATGGCACACTTTATTCCTTGTCACAAGACCGATGATGCTGCGCACATTGCTGAATTATTTTTTCGTGATATCGTTCGTTTGCATGGTGTGCCAAATACTATTGTTTCTGATCGTGATACTAAATTTCTTAGCCACTTTTGGAGATGTTTATGGGCTAAGTTGGGGACTAAATTGCTGTTTAGTACTACATGTCATCCCCAAACTGATGGACAAACTGAAGTAGTTAATAGAACTTTATCTACCATGCTGCGGGCTGTTTTAAAGAAGAACTTAAAATTGTGGGAGGAATGTTTGCCTCATATTGAGTTTGCTTATAATCGTTCGCTGCATTCTACCACAAAGATGAGCCCTTTTCAGATTGTCTATGGTTTTGTTCCACGTGCACCTATTGATTTGTTGCCTTTACCATCTTCAGTGCAAAATAATTTCGATGCTACACAGCGTGCTGAATTGATTTTAAAATTGCATGCAACTACTAAGGACAACATAGAACGCATGAATGTTAAGTATAAAGTTGCTGGGGATAGAGGACGAAAGCATGTTGTGTTTGAGGTTGGTGATCTTGTTTGGTTGCATTTGCGCAAAGATCGTTTTCCTGATTTGCGCAAGTCTAAGTTAATGCCACGTGCTGATGGTCCTTTTAAGGTGATAGAGAAAATCAATGATAATGCATATAAACTGGAGCTTCCTGCAGATTTTGGTACGGTAAGTCCTACATTTAACATTGCAGATTTAAAACCTTACTTCGGTGAAGAAGATGAGGTTGCGTCGAGGACGACTTCAATTCAAGAAGGGGAGCATGATGAGGACATCCCATCTATTGATACACCCGCTGTACCTACAGCGGAACACATACAAGGACCCATCACTCGAGCTCGTGCCAAGCAACTTAACTATCAGGTACTTTCGTTTCTTGGAACTCTTTCTCACATACATGAGAATATGATGCTGCCTAAATCAGATATGTTTGTTACTCTTAGGAATGATGGACCTAGCATGGATGAGAGGGACAAGCATTGGAGCATGATCGTGCATGGAGATGGCAGCATGCGTTTGAGGATTGAAGAAGACGCCACGAGTGGAGATTTCAGAACTTTGAAGCCACCATAATGAAGGATGAAGACTTGGACGAAATATACAAAGAGCTACTTCATAATTTCGTCCATAAATACATATGGTGCTGCGTCACTTCTATTTTTGGGCCAGGCCCATGTAAATTTCGCAGCAAATAAGACAGCCACTTTTAGGAGTCCGAATTTGAGGAGAAAAGGCCTGTTAGGGGTCCGTTCGACCACCCAACCCATGGCTGGTCGCACCCCTACCTTTTCCTCCTCAAATACCCCCGTAGCCGTCATTAGAACTCGGATTTTGATTAGACTAAAAGTTAGCCCTTGCTGCAACTACGAGCTCGACTTTTGAGGCCAATCGCCCAGAAGAAGACCGCCTATTCGGAATCCCACCTTTTGAATAAAGCATACATCTTTCATCCGCAATATCTTGATTGCTGTATTAGTTCTTACTTGTTCTCGATTTCAGGTAGGAATTAAGACCCTCGCTGGTCAGGCTGATCGTGCACCCGCAAGATCAGTAACTCCCGGAGATTGTCCTAGCGATTGCATTGGCGCACGAGCTTCGCACGTGTAGTCGGATCGTCAAGCACAAACTCCACCCACCAAATCGACGTATCAAGATCTCATCGAAAGATCGGACACCTTTGCCCTATCAGGGGGAGTGACAAAAACCTCTAAGGTTGTAGATGTGCTGTTGCTACTAGGGAGAAAACAACATTCATGTGCTCAAGGGCATATGCTTTGTTTACATTACACACTTTGCTTAATGCAATTATCTGTTGTTCGCAACTTAATACTTGTGGAGTTCTCGGATTGATTCGCCACAAGTGGATTATTAGTCATAGATGCAGTTGGATGGCGGTCTATGTATTTTGTTGTAATGCCCAGAGTAAATCTCATAGTGATCTTCTTGACATATCACATTTATCTTTATTCTATCAATTGTCCAACTGTAATTTGTTTACCCAGCATGTGTTATTTATCTTATGGAGAGACACCACTAGTGAACTGTGGACCCCGGTCCTATTTCCATCATATTGCTATCACCTGTTTACTTTACTCGCACTGTTTACTTTGCTCGCATACTCTACTGTTTTCCACTCGATACACTCATAACCTTTGTTTCAAGCAAACCGGTGAGATTGACAACCTCATCGCAAGTTGGGAACAAAGTACTTGGTTGTGTTGTGTACTTGGTTGTGAACTGTGGACCCCGGTCCTATTTCCAACAAGCTAGCTTTCCCTCAGTTAAGAAACCAAGGTATGTCGATCTTGGAGAGGAGAGACAAACGACTGAAGGTGATGCAGACTGGCTTAATAGCACGCAACGCGGAACCTGCACACAACACAACCAAGTACTTTGTTCCCAACTTACGATGAGGTTGTCAATCTCACCGGTTTGCTTGAAACAAAGGGTATGAGCGTATCGAGTGGAAAATAGTAGAAGTATGCGAGTAAAGTAAATAGTGCGAGTAAAGTAAACAGGTGATAGCAATATGATGGAAATAGGACCGGGGTCCACAGTTCACTAGTGGTGTCTCTCCATAAGATAAATAACACATGCTGGGTAAACAAATTACAGTTGGGCAATTGATAGAATAAAGATAACGTGATATGTCAAGAAGATCACTATGAGATTTACTCTGGGCATTACAACAAAATACATAGACCGCCATCCAACTGCATCTATGACTAATAATCCACTTGTGGCGAATCAATCCGAGAACTCCACAAGTATTAAGTTGCGAACAACAGATAATTGCATTAAACAAAGTGTGTAATGTAAACAAAGCATATGCCCTTGAGCATATGAATGTTGTTTTCTCCCTAGTAGCAACAGCAAATCTACAACCTTAGAGGTTTCTGTCACTCCCCCAGGTTAAATAGAGGCATGAACCCACTATCGAGCATAAATACCCCCTCTTGGAGTCACTAGCAACTACTCGGCCAAGATAGCTACTAACAACGGAGAGCATGCAAGATCATAAACAACATAGAGATAACATAAGATATATTTCAGTATAGCAACTCAATCATAACACCAATATTCATCGGATCCCAACAAACCAAACATGTAGAATTACATAACGGTGATCTCAATCATGTAGGGCAGCTCATGAGATCTAAACATGAAGCACATGGTGGAGAAGACAACCATCTAGCTACTGCTATGGACCCATAGTCCAAGGTAGACTACTCACTCATCGCTCCGGAGGCAAGCATGGCGATGAAGAAGACCTCCGATGGCGATTCCCCTCTCCGGCAGGGTGCCGGGAAGAGCTTCTGGACCCTCCCGATCTTCGGGTCGACGGCGGCGGCGGATCGCGATGTGTTCTGGAAAAGTGATCGGGTACTTAGGTTTTTTCCGTCGGGGGGTCTTTATAGGCGAAGGGGCGATGTCAGAGGTGGAGCCAGGTGGCCTCACACCACGGCAGTGCGGCCAGGCCCTGGGCCGCGCCAGCCTAGTGTGTGGGGCCCCTGTGGCCCCCCTCCTACTCCTCTTCGGATCTCTGGAAGCTTCCGGGTAAAATAAGACTTCAGGAACTTGTTTCGTCCAATTCCGAGAATATTTCCTGTGTATCACTTCTGAAATACAAAAACAGCAGAAAACAGGAAACTGGCACTGTGGCGACTTGTTCATAGGTTAGTTCCGGAAAATGCATAAAAGTGCCACTAAGTGTAACGAAACAGTAGGCAAATGGTGTAAAAACAAGCATGGAGCATCAAAAATTATAGATACGTTGGAGACGTATCAATGAGATGAGTTGAAGAATGGACAAAATCTCAAGCTTGGGGATGCCCATGCATCACCCCAAGAAATATCCAAGAAGTACAAGCGTCAAAGCTTGGGGATGCCCCCGAGGCACCCCTTCTTCATCGGCAAAAATCAGGTCACCTTTCAAAACACTATATTTTTATTGCTTCATGCACTATGTGTTTTTCTTGGAGCGTCAGTTGTTTTAGTTTTCTTTGTTAGTTTGTTTTGTTTGCTGCAATAAATGGTTGGACCCCAAAAAATTTCCTTTGGAGGAGATGTACTCGTTTTCATTTGCCAAGAACGCTCTAGTTTTCACTCTTATCAAAAACCGAGTGTTCTTCTTTTTCTGCTACTGCTTTTGGTTTTCGTTTTCGCCTTGATTTGCGTTCAGACCTTGTCATATCTTTTCATCAAGGTGTATTTTTGCCTCTGATCTTTATTGGTATTCATCAAAAGAGGTGTCTTTAAAAATTTCAAATGGTGTTGGAAAAGAGAAAAAGCTTTATGCAAAAAAGTGGTACAAGAAGGAGCTTGTGTAGACTGCGGCTTAGGCTTTTTCATGTCATGCTTGATGTCTTTTTGATAGTATGCTTAGTGGTTTTGCTGTAGCATGACTTGTCTCAAATAACTGAGATTGCTTAATGAGCCTTTGAAAAAATCATGCGTTGTTTTAATTGTATGGAAGCATTATTTTGGTTTTCTCCTTGATGCTTTATTTGGGTTGACTTGGCGCATGCTCACACATGTTAGACTCTTACAAAGTCGCCAATAGCCTCTATGATCACTTAGTTTTTGACTTTTGATGCCATCTTATGCTTCTTTTAATGTCGCTTTATCGCTTTGCATGATTATGACCATTATTGCTCTCTTAGTTGGTCGCTCCCAGTCTTTTGCTAGCCCTCGCCTTGTACTAAGTATGAACTCTACTCGTGCATCCAACTCCTAAAAGCCAAAGTTTTCCAAAGTGTCCACCATACATACCTACTAGCAATTTGCTATTCCAAGTAAATTTGACTTGCTTTTATTTTCTCTTCAAATTAAACTCTTACCAGTGTTATGCGAAATTCGGTCAGTAAAGCTCTCACGAACCGGAAGGCACACTTTACTTTTTCCTGTTCTTAAAAATTTGACATTGTGGTCTCTTATGTTGAGTTGTTATCCTTGCAAGTTGTAAGTTGGAGACTAGCCCAGCCATGCAGTCATGGGCAAGCTTTCAACATTGCACTTCTTATTTGAGTTGATATCGTGATCTTTTGTGTATGGATGCCCGCGGTGTGAAATGAACTGGGAATCTTGTGGGGATCATGGAGTTGTTACATGTGTTAGGGAAACGCCGGGCCACTAATCTAAGCCATGCATAATTCATGGTGGAAATTTGCAGCATACCCATGGTGAACATTCGACGACGCATCTCACAATAAAAAGCTAAACAAATGGCAAATAAAAGAGATGTCGAGGTGTTCATTGTCTGCTTGTCCTGTCATTTTGGTGTGGGCTTGTTCCATGTCATCGGGCACGGAGGTACCCCATTGGCGGTTCTCAATGATATGCATATATTTACAATGACAAGAGCCTTGCTTGGGACTCTAAGTAAAGTAGCATGAGGTTTGGGTACTCGTATTCACGGGACACGAGGTTTTCAACTTATAATTTGTCAAGCATATGCATCATAATTGTTCTCGCATTAACTTTAACCATTCAAGATGCTTATGATGGGGGCAATGAGAGCTCAAAGCCGGTAAGTACCATAATTTTTGAAGGTTATAAAACTTGCAATCACTGCTTCCCTCTGCGAAGGGCCTTTCTTCTACTTTTATGTTGTGCCACCACCTTCTTTCTTTATGCACCATTAAGAGAGCATTGTTGTCATTCTTAGTATAATGTGCATTGTCCCAAAGTTTTCATTGATTGATTCATGATGTTGGTTTCACTTGTTCTTAAATTATTTGTATCTAGTCGCCCTCTTAAACTTGAAGGTGTCCTATGCATTTATGTTTTGCTCTCTATGAAGGACAAGCTGAAAACCATTTGTATGTTTTTCCTTATTGATGAGGACATCCCATCTATTGATACAACCGCTGCACCTACAGCGGAACACATACAAGGACCCATCACTCGAGCTCGTGCCAAGCAACTTAACTATCAGGTACTTTCGTTTCTTGGAACTCTTTCTCACATACATGAGAATATGATGCTGCCTAAATCAGATATGTTTGTAACTCTTAGGAATGATGGACGTAGCATGGATGAGAGGGACAAGCATTGGAGCATGATCATGCATGGAGATGGCAGCAAGCGTTTGAGGATTGAAGAAGATGCCACGAGTGGAGATTTCAGGACTTTGAAGCCACCGTAATGAAGGATGAAGACTTGGACGAAATATACAAGGAACTACTTCATAAATTCGTCCTTAGATAGATATGGTGCTGCGTCACTTTTATTTTTGGGCCAGGCCCATGTAATTTTCGCAGCAAATAAGACAGCCACTTTTAGGAGTACGAATTTGAGGAGAAAAGGCCTGTTAGGGTTCCGTTCGACCACCATACCCATGGCTGGTCGGACCCCTACCTTTTCCTCCTCAAATACCCCCCGTAGCCGTCATTAGAACTCAGATTTTGATTAGACTAAAGTTAGCCATTGCTGCAACTATGAGCTCGACTTTTGAGGCCAATCGCCCAGAAGAAGACCGCCTATTCGGAATCCCACCTTTTGAATAAAGCATACATCTTTCATCCGCAATATCTTGATTGTTGTATTAGTTCTTACTTGTTCTCGATTTCAGGTAGGAATTAAGACCCTCGCTGGTCAGGCTGATCGTGCATCCGCAAGATCAGTAACTCCCGGAGATTGTCCTAGCGATTGTATTGGCGCACGAGCTTCGCACGTGTAGTCGGATCGTCAAGCACGAACTCCACCCACCAAATCGACATATCAAGATCTCATCGAAAGATCGGACACCTTTGCCTTATCACTTATGATTTGAACACACGTTTGACTTTCATTGTTTCATTTTCATGATCTTTTGTTTGTGTTCATTTTCATGTTTATAACATGGTTGCTAAGTTTCTTATTGTCAAGATTATATCTTCATGCCCATGTTTTAAGTTCTTATGATCCCAGTTCACAAATGCTTACATATATGTTCAAGATTGTGTAGGTGCATGTCACCTCAAAAATTATTCTTTTGTTATCACTTACCTACTCGAGGACGAGCAGGAGTTAAGCTTGGGGATGCTTGATACGTCTCCAATGTATCTATAATTTTTGATGCTCCATGCTTGTTTTTACACCATTTCCTAATGTTTCGTTACACTTAGTGGCACTTTTATGCATTTTCCGGAACTAACCTATTAACAAGTTGCCACAGTGCCAGTTCCTTGTTTTCTGCTGTTTTTGTGTCTCGGAATTGGACGAAACAAGTTCCTGAAGTCTTATTTTTCCCGGAAGCTTCCAGAGATCCGAAGAGGAGTAGGAGGGGGGCCACAGGGGCCCCACACACCAGGCCGGCGCGGCCAGGGCCTGCGCCGCGCCAGCCAGGTGTGAGGCCACCTGGCTCCATCTCTGACATCGCCCCTTCGTCTATAAAGACCCCCCGACGGAAAAAACCTAAGTACCCGATCAATTTTCCAGAACACATCACGATCCGCCGCCGCCGTCGACCCGAAGATCGGGAGGGTCCAGAAGCTCTTCCCGGCACCCTGCCGGAGAGGGGAAGACCAGAAGATCGGGAGGGTCCAGAACACATCAAAATGCTCAGCACGAAAAGATCTATGTGACCACAACAACTACGTAGTTGTGCGACACTCAGAACTCCCAAAAAAGGCCGGGAAGGCCGAGTTTTTGCCCTCTGAAGTTTCAGACCCGGAAATTCCTGCAGATCTTCACTTATATCTTGCTTTGGAGCTGTTTCTTTCTGCTTGTTGTGCCACGCCGTGACTTTCTTAGTGTTCTCGGCTCGCGTCTCTAGCCTAGGACTAGCACAGTACCGTGGTTGAGCATTCTTTCAACATTGCATTGCTGTTTTGATATTTGCTGTGTTTTTGCTACCATATAAGCCTTCCTACAGCTCCACATATTTCTGCACGTGCTTTGTATCGACACCTGGTAATCACTTTGTGCAATCTTGGGAGTCGCTGCTTTTTGCTGGTTGCATATCACCTTCCTCCTGTTTGGTAAGAACTTGTAAGAGCTTTGTATACCGCTTGACGGATTACGCGTGATTCCACCATATTCCGTAGTGCGTAGGTATATATATTTGTGCTTGCTTCTACGCATGACAGGAACCACGAAGGATGATGTTGATCCGGAGAAGATGACTAATGCAGAGTTGCATGCCCACTTCACTCGGCTGTTGGTGGGGCGTGCACAAGATGTGGACACACGCTTGGGTGATGTTGATTCCAAGCTTTTTGATGCGATGGACAAGATGGCTGGTCTTGAGGCATCCTTCAACACCAAGCTCGACGCCCGGTTCCAGGAAGTCCTGGCCCGCTTACCACCACTGCCATGGCCGGGCATCCCTGTACCACGTGCTCGCCGCGTTCCTCTCATTCCGCCATCTGCGGGTACCGTTGCAGCCGCGGCAGCTGCTGCGGCCGCTACGGAGGCGGCCACCCAGGATGGATATGATGCTGACGAGGGGGCAAACGAGTTCGAAGATGACAACAAGCTCGACGAGGATGAGGTCCAACAACCTGCACCTGGCCGTCCACGGCAATACAACCGCAACGCTCGTCCACCTCCGCGTCCGGTACGTGATGATGAACATGTGGCCAAACTGAAATTAAATATTCCGCCATTTGAGGGTAGATATAATCCTGATGCATATCTCACTTGGGAGTTAGAAGTAGAGCAACGTTTTGCATGTTTACGCTACCCTGAGCATTTGCGTGTTAGTGCTGCTACATGTGAATTTACAGATTTTGCTTCTATCTGGTGGTCTGAACATTGTCGAGTCAATCATGCTAATATTCCTGCTACTTGGCTTGGTCTAAAACATGCCATGCGTACTCATTTTGTACCTCCACATTATCAACGGGACTTGCTAAAAAAATTAACTCGTTTAGAACAAGGCAAAAATTCTATACAAGAGTTACAAACAGGCATGATTCGTTGTGGTATTGTAGAGGATAATGAAGCTATGCTTGCACGTTTCTTTGGTGGTTTAAATAAGGAGATTCAGCATATTTTAGACTATAAGGAGTACAACACTATTACTCGTTTATTTCACCTTGCTTGCAAAGCTGAACTTGAAGTGTAGGATCGTCAACCATCATGGAGAAGAGCTAATAATTCTGCAGGTCGTACTTCTTCATGGTCTGCGCGCCAATCAGCTCCACCTTCTCGTGGGGATGCACTAGGTCCTTCCACCTCCAGGTATACCACGCCTACATCAAGAACGCCACCTGTTCCTGCTCCATCACCATCTGCTGGTCCGACACGGAGTTCTTCTTCCATGGCCTCCACGGGGAAGACTCACGATATTCAATGTCGCAAATGTTTTGGGTTTGGTCACATCGAAAAAGAATGCAGAACCAAACGTGTGATGGTGGTGCTTGAAGATGGCGAATATGACTCTGCGAGTGATTTTGATGATGATACATTGGCACTTATTGCTGCACGTGATGGTGCCAATTCTGATTCTGACAAGGAGATGGAGGTAATGGGAGCTGAAACTGCTGATCAATACAAGAGTTTAGTTGCACAACGTGTCTTGAGTGTGCAATTGAGCAAAGCTGAGCATGATCAATGCCACAATTTGTTTCAAACAAGAGGCGTTGTTAAGGAGAGAGCTATCCGGATCATCATTGATGGAGGGAGTTGTAACAATCTAGCTAGTATTGACATGGTGGAGAAGCTTGCTCTACCCACATGACAACGACCTCATCCCTATTACATTCAATGGTTTGAGAGCTCCCGTAAGCTCAAGGTAACAAGAACTGCACGTGTGCATTTTACTATTGGTACCTATTCAGATTTTGTTGATTGTGATGTTGTACCTATGCAAGCTTGTTCTTTGTTACTTGGTAGACCATGGCAATTTGATAGAGAATCTGTACATAATGGTAAAACAAATCAGTATTCTCTTACACATGCTGGCAAGAAAATTGGACTTAAACCCATGACTCCGGAACAAATTTTGAAAGATGATCTTGCTAGAGCTAGTAGATTAAAAAACGAGGACAAACATAAGAGTGAAAATCAGATTATTGCTGCAGATTTTGTACCCCCTAAGCATTCTTCTAAATCTGATTCTAACCATGCTACTGAAATTCGTTTGAAGAATCCTTGTTTACTTGCTAGCAAATCTGATCTTGCTGAAATTGATGTCAATATTACTCCCTGCTATGCCATTGTTTGCAAAGAAGTTCTGTTTTTATTTGAGGATATGCCTCCTTCTTTGCCACCTGCGGTTGCTAACCTTTTGCAGGAATACATGGATGTTTTTCCACAAGATGTTCCACCTGGACTTCCACCTATTCGTGGGATAGAACACCAAATTGATTTGATTCCAGGAGCCTCGCTGCCCAACCGTGCGCCATATCGCACCAATCCTGAAGAAACAAAAGAGATCCAACGACAAATCCAGAGTTTATTGGACAAAGGTTATATTCGTGAGTCTCTTAGTCCATGCGATGTTCCTATTATTTTAGTACCTAAGAAAGATGGTTCTTCGCGCATGTGTACTGATTGTCGAGCTATTAATAATATTACCATTCGATATCGTCACCCTATACCTCGTTTGGATGACATGCTAGATGAGTTGAGTGGTTCTATTATGTTCTCTAAAGTTGATTTGCGTAGTGGTTACCACCAAATTCGTATGCAATTAGGAGATGAATGGAAAATAGCTTTTAAAACTAAGTTCGGTTTATATGAGTGGTTAGTAATGCCGTTTGGTTTAACTAATGCACCTAGTACCTTTATGAGACTGATGAACGAAGTTTTACGTGCTTTTATTGGTCGTTTTGTGGTGGTATATTTTGATGACATTCTCATATATAGCAAATCTTTAGAGGACCATTTGGATCATTTACGTGCTGTTTTCAATGCTTTACGTGATGCACGTTTGTATGGTAATCTTGAGAAGTGCACCTTTTGCACAAACAGAGTTGCTTTTCTTGGTTATGTTGTTACAGAACAGGGAATTGAAGTTGATCCAGCCAAGATTGAAGCTATTGAGAATTGGCCGCAGCCCAAGACGGTCACACAAGTGAGGAGTTTTCTTGGTCTCGCTGGGTTTTATAGGCGCTTTGTCAAAGATTTTGGTTCTATTGCTGCGCCATTGAATGAGCTCACAAAGAAGGATGTGCCCTTTGTTTGGGGCGATGCACAACAAGAAGCCTTCATGATACTGAAAGATAAGTTAACACATGCTCCATTACTCCAACTTCCTGATTTTAATAAGACATTTGAACTTGAATGTGATGCTAGTGGAATTGGTTTGGGAGGTGTATTATTACAAGAGGGCAAACCTGTAGCATATTTTAGTGAAAAATTGAGTGGGCCTAGTCTGAACTATTCTACTTATGATAAAGAATTATATGCGCTGGTTCGGACATTAGAAACTTGGCAACATTATTTATGGCCTAAAGAATTTGTTATACATTCTGATCATGAATCTTTGAAGCATATTCATAGTCAAGCAAAACTGAATCGTCGCCATGCAAAGTGGGTTGAATTTATTGAATCTTTTCCTTATGTTATCAAACACAAAAAGGGTAAAGATAATATTATTGCTGATGCTTTGTCGCGCCGTTATACTATGTTATCTCAGCTTGACTTCAAAAATTTTGGGTTGGAAACTATCAAGGAACAATACTTGCATGATGCTGAATGTAAAGATGTGTTGCAGAATTGTAAAGATGGTAGAACATGGAACAAATTCATCCTTAATGATGGATTTGTGTTCCGTGCTAACAAACTATGCATCCCAGCTGGTTCCGTTCATCTTTTGTTGTTACAGGAGGCGCATGGAGGAGGATTAATGGGACACTTTGGTGTCAAGAAGACGGAGGATGTTCTTGCTGCACACTTCTTTTGGCCACGCATGCGGCGAGATGTTGAGAGATTCGTGGCACGCTGCACTACTTGTCAAAAAGCTAAGTCTCGCCTTAATCCACATGGTTTATATATGCCTCTTCCTGTTCCTAGTGTTCCTTGGGAGGATATTTCGATGGACTTTGTTTTAGGATTACCTCGTACACAGAAGGGGAGGGATAGTATTTTTGTTGTTGTGGATCGGTTTTCTAAGATGGCACACTTTATTCCTTGTCACAAGACCGATGATGTTGCGCACATTGCTGAATTGTTTTTTCGTGATATCGTTCGTTTGCATGGTGTGCCAAATACTATTGTTTCTGACCGTGATACTAAATTTCTTAGCCACTTTTGGAGATGTTTATGGGCTAAGTTGGGGACTAAATTGTTGTTTAGTACTACATGTCATCCCCAAATTGATGGACAAACTGAAGTAGTTAATAGAACTTTATCTACCATGTTGCGGGCTGTTTTAAAGAAGAACTTAAAATTGTGGGAAGAGTGTTTGCCTCATATTGAATTTGCTTATAATCGTTCGCTGCATTCTACCACAAAGATGAGCCCTTTTCAGATTGTCTATGGTTTTGTTCCACGTGCACCTATTGATTTGTTACCTTTACCATCTTCAGTGCAAAATAATTTCGATGCTACACAACGTGCTGAATTGATTTTAAAATTGCATGCAACTACTAAAGACAACATAGAACGCATGAATGTTAAGTATAAAGTTGCTGGGGATAGGGGACGAAAGCATGTTGTGTTTGAGGTTGGTGATCTTGTTTGGTTGCATTTGCGCAAAGATCGTTTTCCTGATTTGCGCAAGTCTAAGTTAATGCCACATGCTGATGGTCGTTTTAAGGTGATAGAGAAAATCAATGATAATGCATATAAACTTGAGCTTCCTGCGGATTTTGGTACGGTAAGTCCTACATTTAACATTGCAGATTTAAAGCCTTACTTCGGTGAAGAAGATGAGGTTGCGTCGAGGACGACTTCAATTCAAGAAGGGGAGCATGATGAGGACATCCCATCTATTGATACAATCGCTGCACCTACAGCGGAACACATACAAGGACCCATCACTCGAGCTCGTGCCAAGCAACTTAACTATCAGGTACTTTCGTTTCTTGGAACTCTTTCTCACATACATGAGAATATGATGCTGCCTAAATCAGATATGTTTGTAACTCTTAGGAATGATGGACCTAGCATGGATGAGAGGGACAAGCATTGGAGCATGATCATGCATGGAGATGGCAGCAAGCGTTTGAGGATTGAAGAAGATGCCACGAGTGGAGATTTCAGGACTTTGAAGCCACCGTAATGAAGGATGAAGACTTGGACGAAATATACAAGGAACTACTTCATAAATTCGTCCTTAGATAGATATGGTGCTGCGTCACTTTTATTTTTGGGCCAGGCCAATGTAATTTTCGCAGCAAATAAGACAGCCACTTTTAGGAGTACGAATTTGAGGAGAAAAGGCCTGTTAGGGTTCCGTTCGACCACCATACCCATGGCTGGTCGGACCCCTACCTTTTCCTCCTCAAATACCCCCCGTAGCCATCATTAGAACTCGGATTTTGATTAGACTAAAGTTAGCCATTGCTGTAACTACGAGCTCGACTTTTGAGGCCAATAGCCCAGAAGAAGACCGCCTATTCGGAATCCCACCTTTTGAATAAAGCATACATCTTTCATCCGCAATATCTTGATTGCTGTATTAGTTCTTACTTATTCTCGATTTCAGGTAGGAATTAAGACCCTCGCTGGTCAGGCTGATCGTGCATCCGCAAGATCAGTAACTCCTGGAGATTGTCCTAGCGATTGCATTGGCGCACGAGCTTCGCACGTGTAGTCGGATCGTCAAGCACGAACTCCACCCACCAAATCGGCATATCAAGATCTCATCGAAAGATCGGACACCTTTGCCTTATCACTTATGATTTGAACACACGTTTGACTTTCATTGTTTCATTTTCATGATCTTTTGTTTGTATTCATTTTCATGTTTACAACATGGTTGCTAAGTTACTTATTGTCAAGATTATATCTTCATGCCCATGTTTTAAGTTCTTATGATCCCAGCTCACAAATGCTTACATATATGATCAAGATTGTGTAGGTGCATGTCACCTCAAAAATTATTCTTTTGTTATCACTTACCTACTCGAGGACGAGCAGGAGTTAAGCTTGGGGATGCTTGATACGTCTCCAATGTATCTATAATTTTTGATGCTCCATGCTTGTTTTTACACCATTTGCCTAATGTTTCGTTACACTTAGTGGCACTTTTATGCATTTTCCGGAACTAACCTATTAACAAGTTGCCACAGTGCCAGTTCCTTGTTTTCTGCTGTTTTTGTGTCTCGGAATTGGACGAAACAAGTTCCTGAAGACTTATTTTTCCCGGAAGCTTCCAGAGATCCGAAGAGGAGTAGGAGGGGGGCCACAGGGGCCCCACACACCAGGCCGGCGCGGCCAGGGCCTGCGCCGCGCCAGCCAGGTGTGAGGCCACCTGGCTCCATCTCTGACATCGCCCCTTCGTCTATAAAGACCCCCCGACGGAAAAAACCTAAGTACCCGATCAATTTTCCAGAACACATCACGATCCGCCGCCGCCGTCGACCCGAAGATCGGGAGGGTCCAGAAGCTCTTCCCGGCACCCTGCCGGAGAGGGGAATCGCCACCGGAGGTCTTCTTCATCGCCATGCTTGCCTCCGGAGCGATGAGTGAGTAGTCTACCTTGGACTATGGGTCCATAGCAGTAGCTAGATGGTTGTCTTCTCCACCATGTGCTTCATGTTTAGATCTCATGAGCTGGCCTACATGATTGAGATCACCGTTATGTAATTCTACATGTTTGGTTTGTTGGGATCCGATGAATATTGGTGTTATGATTGAATTGCTATACTGAAATATATCTTATGTTATCTCTATGTTGTTTATGATCTTGCATGCTCTTCGTTGTTAGTAGCTATCTTGGCCGAGTAGTTGCTAGTGACTCCAAGAGGGGGTATTTATGCTCGATAGTGGGTTCATGCCTCTATTTAATCTGGGGGAGTGACAGAAACCTCTAAGGTTGTAGATGTGCTGTTGCTACTAGGGAGAAAACAACATTCATGTGCTCAAGGGCATATGCTTTGTTTACATTACGCACTTTGCTTAATGCAATTATCTGTTGTTCGCAACTTAATACTTGTGGAGTTCTCGGATTGATTCGCCACAAGTGGATTATTAGTCATAGATGCAGTTGGATGGCGGTCTATGTATTTTGTTGTAATTCCCAGAGTAAATCTCATAGTGATCTTCTTGACATATCACGTTTATCTTTATTCTATCAATTGCCCAACTGTAATTTGTTTACCCAGCATGTGTTATTTATCTTATGGAGAGACACCACTAGTGAACTGTAGACCCTGGTCCTATTTCCATCATATTGCTATCACCTGTTTACTTTACTCGCACTGTTTACTTTGCTCGCATACTCTACTATTTTCCACTCGATACACTCATAACCTTTGTTTCAAGCAAACCGGTGAGATTGACAACCTCATCGCAAGTTGGGAACAAAGTACTTGGTTGTGTTGTGTACAGGTTCCGCGTTGCTACTGGCCGAAGACGAGTCAACAAGTGTCGTAAACGGCGCCCTTGTTGGAGTGCTATTAAGCCAGTCTGCATCACCTTTAGTCGTTTGTCTCTCCTCTCCAAGATCGACATACCTTGGTTTCTTAACTGAGGGAAAACTAGCTGCTATACTCATCACACCTTCCTCTTGGGGTTCCCAACGGGCTGGTCATTCACCACGCAACAAGCAACAAGTTTTCTGGCGCCGTTGCCGGGGAACGAAGAAGAAGAAGCTCCCACGTCAACTACGCGCCAGCAGACCATAACCCCAGCATTTTGCGGCATTGAATGTCCTTAGTTTTCCCCATGGAAGCCATGGAAGAAGAGGAACTCCGCACAGGACCACTGGATGGAGGTGGAGTAGGAGTAGGTGGTGTTCTTGCTGTCGGTGCGGTGTACTTCGAGGTGGTAGGTGCTGGTGTAGTACCACGCGTGGGTGGTGCTGATGAACGTGGAGATCAAGATGATGTGCGACCTGCAAATTTTTTACATCTTCTCCATTGTTGACGATCCTGCACTTCACTTCAGCTTTGCAAGCAAGATGAAACAAATGATTGATGGTATTATATTCTTTATAGTCTAAGATGTTTTGAATGTCCTTATTTAATCGACCAAAGAAACGAGCAAGTAAAGCTTCATTATCTTCTTCAATACCACAATGAATCATTCCTGTTTGCAATTCTTGATAATAGTCCTCTACATAATTTTTGCCTTGTTCTAAGAGAGTTACCCGGTGTCAACACAAAGCACGTGGAGAATTATGTGTAGCTCTGGGAAGGCTTCAATATGGTAGCACAATAGCAACAAGCCAAACAGCAATGCAAGTTGAAGAAACGTTCAACGACGGTCTTGTGCTGGTCCTAGGCTAGCCCGTACTAGAGACACGAGCCTAGAACACCAATGTAGTCACGACACGACACAGAGGTAAAGCTGAGAAGGAGGAATGGAAAAAAAATTGCGCGACCGAACTTCTTTCGCTCGACCACAGAGTTCGTTTGTGGTCAGGCGAGCTGAATTTTTTTTTTTTGATTTTTTTTGCTAATGCTGAGTCTTCACGCCAGACCACAGACAACCTCTATGGTCGAGCGACCTAGAATTTTTTGGACAAAAATTAGATATGGATCTAGATCTAACTCTGGGTGACTTCAACTAGCACCAAAACCAATTTGTGGGGATGGAAATTGATAGCCAAAGTGATAGGGATGGATGATTTGATGGTGGCGGAAGCTATGGTGGTGGTGATGCTGAGGTGGAGGTGATCTACCAGCGGTGGTGATGGAAACAACCCTAAGATGGCTTGACAAATATGAACAAACTCAAAACTCTAACAGACTAGACGGTAAGACCAACAACTCGACACAACGATGCAGATGAAAACTCAACGATGCAATGCACTGAAAGGAAAATTGTAAAGGCTAAGATTGTTTATGGGACAGTATGATCTAATCCTAAAATCTTTTGGCTTTTTTGTTGACTGTAGAAGGAAGAACAAATGCAATCTAAACTATGAAAACAGTAAGATCTCATCGAGCAACTAAAATCTGATACCACTTGATAGTGCAAAGTAGGATGATCTTTCGATGGGATGGAGATAACGTCGATTTGGTGGAGAGTGGGCTTGACGATCCGACTACACGTGTAGAGTTCGTGCGCTGATGCAATCTCTAGGACAATCACACGGAGTTCCATGGTCTTGCAGATGCATGATCAGCCTGACCACGAAGGTCTTGATTCCTAATTGAAATCGAGAACAACCAAGAACCAAAATTGCAATCAAGATATTGTGGATGAAGATAAAAGCTTTATTGAAAGGTGGGATTCCGATAGTGGTCTTGATCTGGGCGTTGGCCTAAAATCATGTAGACAAAGTTGCAGCAATTGGCTAACTTTAAATCTAAACAAAACCCAAGTTCTAATGACGGCTGAGAGACGGAATATATGGGAGGACCCACCAGCCGAAAATGACCCTAAATGGGCCCTCCTCCATGCAAACAGCCTCCAAAAACTCTCTGAAGTATGTGGGCCATAAATACATGGATCTGGCACATCAAATAAGGTGTCGCAGCACCAAATAAAGATATGGACGAAAATTATGAAGTGGAATCTTGTAAATTCATCCAATCATCCATGCATCATTACAATGTTTTCAAAGTCCTGAAAGCTGCTCTTGCGGCGTCATCTCAATCCTCGCAAGCTTGATGTTGTCTTTGTGCATCATCATGCTCCATTGATTGTCCTTCTTGTCCATGCTTGGTCCATTGTTCCTAAGTAACATAAACACATCTGATTTAGGTACCATCATATTCTCGTGTGTATTAGAAGGAGTTCCTAGAAATGAAAGTACCTGATAATTGAGTTGCCATGCACGAGCTCTTGTGAGAGGTCCTGGTACATGTGGAGCTGTAGGTGCAACGGTTGTATCAACAGTAGGGATATCCTCATCATGATCAAAGATGTTTGCATGTTCAGGATAAATCTCTATCGGAGAAATATTAGGAATGCCATCAGATGTGAGGAAAAGCAAGAATGGAGCGTTCAAATATCGGAAGGACATGGTTTGGAAGAGAGTCCAAGGATGGCTCGAACTGATCTTGTTAGGAGGAGAGAAAGAGGTGCTCATCAAGGCAGTCATGCAAGCTATACCGACGTACTTGAGGTCATGTTTTAAGCTGCCGAGAGGATTGGGTGATCACATCAATTCGCTGATTCATGAGTTTTGGTGGGGGAGTCAGAACGGAGTAAGGAAGACAAGTTGGGTGTCATGGGAGAAGATGGCAATGCCTGAGCATTTAGGAGGACTTGGGTTGAGAGACATGGAGTTATTTAACCTTGCTTTTCTTGCGCGACAAGCTTGGAGGAATTTGGAGAATCTGGAGACTCTTAGTGCAACGATTCTTAAGGCGATGTATTATCCGTCTGATGATTTTTTGGAGGTGAGATTGGGATCCCAACCATCCCAAATTTGGCGGGCAATGGTGGAGGGGAGAAATATTTTGGAGCTAGGGCTCATTAGGAAGATTGGAGATGGACGAACAATGAGGATTTGGCAAGATAACTGGTTGCCTCGTGATGTCAGGCTAAGACCATATGCATGAAAAATTACAGATCTGCCACAATGGGTTTCGGGAGGATGCTGGAACCGACCACTGCTAGAAAAAGTCTTTCACCCGCTGGACATTGAGGTAATTGAATCCATACCAATTAGCACAAGGGGGCAGGGTGAGTTCTGGGCCTGGCATTTTGAGAGGAAGGGTGTTTTTTCGGTCCGTTCTGTGTATCGAATGATGGTCCACACGAAGAAGAGGCGAGGGGACTAGTTTGATGGAAGTGGCGGATCAATCTAATTTGGGGCAAGATGGGAAGATGTGGACTAGATTATGGAAGACCAGAGTGTCTTTGAAAATCAGAAACTTCGCTTGGCGCATGGCACTTCAGTCTATACCCACGGGTGATGTGTTGGTTTCGTGAAATATGGAGACATCAAACACATGTGCGATATGTCATGCAGCAGCTGACTCTTGGAGGCATTCCTTGTTGGATTGCTTGATGGCTCGAAGTGTATGGGTTTTGATCAATGAGGAGCTCGTGGAGCACTTGACGGTACACAATACGAGTGATGCGAAACAGTGGATTTTTTATTTGATAGGGTCCCAGACACATGAAAATTTTGTCAAAGTTTTAGTTGTGCTTTCGGCAATATGGATTGCTCGGTAGAAAGCAATACACAAGGGGTTATTTTAGATCCCACTATCCATCTTTGGCTTTGTGACAAACTACCTTGAGGAGCTTCGGTTAGCAACGCTGGCACAAGAGAAGAAAGAAAGCGCTGGGTCACGAAGAGTGATCCCAAGCTGGGTTCCTCCATCGTAGGATTGCGTGAAAATGGATGGGGCCGTAGCAAAGGTCACACGCAGAGGCGCATGGGCGGCACTGTGTAGGGATGCAATGAGACTTTATCAAGGTGCAAGTGTTGTGATCATGGAAGGAGTAAGAGAATCTCCAACATCTTACCCATTTTATGGGTAAGCAAAGTGGCTTTAGGTAATGGAGAGAGATGGTTTGGGTAACCATATTTTTTTCCTGCTTTTCTAGCTTACCCAAAACTGATTACCCAAACTTTGCAGTCTATTAGGGACCCACTGGTCAATGGTACATGCTTGCATGGTGGCGTTCCTGATACACACGTTGTAAGGGTGATAATTGAAGTTTAATAAAACGTGTGTTCCCCTAAAAAAAGCTATAGACTAGAGAATCAGTTATAATGTAAACAATGTTGCATGGGATTTCAACATGTGCCAAAAAAATCGATGGCGTTTTTAAAGCTCAAACGTTTGCTTCAAAGCGATACTTGTGCTGAATTCACTGTGACAGATTGGCCCAGTTGGTGCTTCATCTACACAACACCACTTTCTATTCGCACAATGGCATGCAGTGTCCACATGTAGTAGAGATATACCCTTATCCGGAGAGGATGAGCCGCTTGACCCCCTGCAAGTTCATCAAGCACCCTTGCAAGCTCATCAAGTTTTATTTTTTTTCTCCCAAAAATTCTACTGGATCACCGATGATGATACTGAAGAGGCAAAACTGCTCTAGAGCAAACCAATCTATGTGGTTTTGAAAAACCACTGCCTCTATATGCTGTTACATATACTGGCTACCTGTGTCAATATTTACGGATGTTTGTATATCCCCACCAAATCATTTTGCACACTACAAAACCACAAATGAAACCAAAAAAACTCTTTGACCATTCTTGAAAGCCCTTTTGATCTATCTGGTTCCACTATCATCGATGGATGATTCAGACGCTGAATCGTCCGAAGTTGCGATGGAGCTTGTCTCACACGAACTACTGTTTTCAGGGTCCAGTGAATATGATTTTGGCCTTTTCAAATGCCAATACATGATGCTTGCTGTCAAAGTCAGCATCATCTTCTGGTTCACCTGAGAGAAATGACAAAATCATATTGCAAATGTTAAATTGGTTGATATCACCAGACAGATACGATTCAGTTTAATTACTAATCTAGCTGCTTGTACAAACTAAAAGTTCTGATAAACATTCATAGATTTAATTAGTAAGAAATACCATATGAAATAAGTGTTGGCTTCCAGCCATCAGTGAAATGTCTTACCTCCAGTATATCTTCTGGCAACAAGAAGATTGAGCAACCAAGCTTTCTAGCCACAGAAATGATGTATGAAGCATTCATCTTTTTTTCTTCATCTGTGCCCAAAACCAAGTAAAATTCATTTTAGTTCTCTTCGATGTATCATCATGCACAGTAGTAGTCAATCAAGTGGTTTGCAAACTGGATACGTCCCAAGTGTACTCCCATGTACTCTCCCCTGACTCCAACTCTAACCACCGCATACTCCACCTCCGCGCGGCAGCGTCACACCGTGCCACGTCCCCGGACCCATCCTCTTGCCCTCCTCCTCCCTACAACAAAACCCCCTTCCGCCGGGAGCGCTGCCCAGCAAAGCTCGGGGGCATGGAGGCGGTGGCGGTTCTCCTCGGCGGTGGTCTGACCCGACGCGGCGGCGCATGCTAAGACCGGTCGATGGACAGGCGGCGGCGCACGCTCGACCGGTCGACGGCCAGCCGGCGGCACACGCTAGGACCGGTTGATGGCCAGGCGGTGGCGCACGCTAGGACCGGTCGACGGCCAGGCGGCGGCGCATGCTAGGATCGGTCGACGGCCAGGCGGTGGTGCAGCGGCGACCATGGTGGCTTGGCCAGCAGCGGTAGGCAGCAAGGCAGTGGGTTGCGGATGGGCCCGATCTGGGCCAAGACAGGCTCAAACAGGCTGGCACGATGCTTCCTCATGCTTCGACGTCGTGTGGTGTTCCTGGGCTCCACCATGCAGTTTGAGGAAGTCGGGGACTCTGTCCCTGGTATGGTGGTGGTGGCTTCCTCCTCCGACGGAGGGGTTCAGTCAGCTAGTCTAGAAGTCGAGTTGGGGAGAGATGTGGATGCCGGTGAAAACCGAGCCCCAACTCCGGTCACAGCGGGCGATGGCGGCGTCTATGCGCCGTTACCTTGTTGAAGGCATCGCCACTGCGTACTGCGTCTACTCACTCGTCTGGGTATCTTGGATCGGACGATGGCGGCGCTTTCGGCATCGTTTTACCTCTTGGGGACATTGTATTTGGAGCAGATGTTTGATGGTGGTAGCAAGTGGTGGAGCGGTGTGCATCTCCCACGTCGATGTCGGCGAGACTCGGCGGCGTGGCGTAGTGGGGCCTTGGTGACCGGCACGGTGCGGTGGACTTGCGCAGGGTGGGGGCACCGTATGGCGCCATGGTGGCGTCGATGGCAAGCCTGGTGAGAGGCTTCGTTTCGGTCTAACACCCTAGAGATGGGTTGGTGGAAAGAGAGGTGAAGGCGACCTCTAGAGCTTGTGCACAAGGCGCTTTCTGTGGATATTACCGGGGAGTCGGCGATGGCGGTGGCCGAGGCACAACCGCACAAGGCCTTGTCTAATCGTTTAGCGTTGCACTAGTTTGATGGAGCTTTTGACACCTATGTTTGGTGGCTTCAGTTTGTATGATCCATGTAAGGCTTTTTGCCAGCCTTTGTTGAATAAATGAAATAAATGAAGGATGTATACATCTCTTCGATGTAGAGGCTAGGGCAGTCCCCCATTTTGAAAAAAGAAATCAAGGAGTGTGAATATTGGGATACACTCTCATAACAAAAATAAGATCACCTACTGAATCTCTGTGTTCTACATTCAGGAAGTGATGGAGGTTCCTAATTTCATCTTATAACAAATGAGATAAATTACGAATCATGATTAATTAGGAAAAAACACAAGAAAAATTAGAGACATGAGATATCCCACCTTTTTCTCCTTTGGTTACAAGGCTCCAATTCACTACTCGAGGCTCCACGGCACAGAGTAAGTTGACAAAAAAGATGCCACTCGAAAGGCTTCTATCCTGTAGATAGTAATTGTGGTAAGATATAAACTCTGAGCACAAATTTGAGAGGGAGAAACAAAGGTATGCACTGCACAATATAATTTTACGAGATGATCTTGATCTATTAATATAACCTAAACTTAGAGTAACAAACTTATTCCTAGCATAAGTTCATGGTATTTTAAGATGAAACTGCGCTGAAGCATTTCAAAGCCAGAAGTTCTTCCCACGCACATAATTAATATTGTATTTTTGAAAAGAAAGGTGATATCTCCTGCCTCTGCATTCTAGAACAGTAGTGAGTCCTCCTACTGTATTATTAAGATTAAAAGGACTTCACAAAAATTGGTAAAGAAACTAATGGTCTAAAACTTCTCAATTAATAGATTGGAGCAAATCTTTTGCCCCCTTTTTTTTTAAAAAAAAAACCTATGAGGAAACTACCTTTACAATAGGAAATTCCTGTTTACAGAACTAAGGAAGGTTAATGATCCATGCTGAAAGGAGATTCTTATGCTTGTAATGTTACATTAGTTTTCTATGGCCTGTTTACATTCACTGATTCATTATGTAACAACCCAGGTTCTTAGAACTAATTGAGAGAATACGGTAGATATGTAGGCTCACTGGTTGTGCATACATCTCATGCATGTGCATATTAATACATTTCTATATGAAATTAAATTGAAGAAACTTGACTACATTAAAGCAACCATGGTATTAAAATTTATAAAGGAGTGCTAAATAAAATAAGGAGACTAATTTAATCACATTGTTTGCTACAATGTTCAATGCTTGCTTTATGAAGGCAGTAGTGTTTCTAAATTTTGGAGTGTTCGTTTGAAGTGTTTTATTTTCAAATATTAAAGTATCCGTCGGCAAAACTTTGCCTAACTCAGCGAAGTTAATCGTGAGGGCAAAAGAGTGGATACATAGCTCTATTCTGAGAAATGATTTTCAAGTAGTAAAATATTTTGTTTTCGAAAATATCCAAAGGGCGATACCGATGAAACCCTTAATTGGATAATGTTAAATAAGTATTTTATATTTTTACACAAGTGAGGTGAATGGTAAAAATTATTTTACTTGGACCATTTGGGTACGTGCTTCTGTTTGTCAAGTTTGTATTGCCGCAGCAGTTCTTTTAGAAGCCTTATTTGGTAAGGACTAGCTACAGTAGCAGGCAAACAAAATTTCCAGAGGTTAGAGAGACCGCTCTTGCCAGGAATAGAAGTGACCAAATAGTACTGTACCTCATTCTAGTACCAAGTCACCATATCCATCGACCATCCCCATCGCCTCAATCTTGGAAGCTGAGAACCGAACCCAAACCTGAGCCATGGCCGTGACCTAGCTGGGGAGACCAAGCACCAGGGCGCAATGGAGCTGGGGAGGAGAGGAGCCAGGGAGGAGAAGACCTAGGTCAGCGGCAAGTCGCGGCAAAGGAGACGAGTCCACGACCGGCCGCCGGAGCCGGAGCAGGGCAGTGAGAGCATAAGGAGAGATTAGGAGGCCAATCCCATCAAGAATCTGTTCTGGGCGTTCCTTAGAACAGGTATATTCTGGTATTGGGGACACCTTGTGTACTACCTTTTCTTTAATGGAAGGAATCGCTTGATTGTTTGGTGATGTTTCATACTAGGTTCAGTTTCAGTATTCAGATTCTTGTATCCATTTGCAGCAGCAACTCACCAGATTTTATACAAAAGTTTTTGGTAGAAGTTCAGGTTTAGCTAGTACCTGTGCATTTGATTGGTGTGTCAGCAACTTAAGAACTGTACGTTCATCTCTGAATTACACTAAACGTTTATTCTGAAGCTAGTACTAGTCTAGTTTGATCTGTAGATATACTTGTTTATCTGAACTGGAGCACATCCTGTATACAAGTACTAGTGAAACTGAATACTCCTAATTCTAAAAATGAGCACTCCGTGTACACATGACTAGTATTATTCAGATAAGTAGGTGCACTCAGCGCAGTTTAAACTTGGCAGTTAATATTCAGGAAATGTGTGCAGTTTGTTCAAATTCCAAGGTACTGTTAGATGCTATTCTGTAGAGTTGCATGTTTTCTTAAACGTGCCGGGTATTGCTGCTGAGTATGCATCTGCTAGTTTTAGTTGATGTGTACTGTTTGATCGAGTTCGCGTAAAATCTCTTAAACTGTATGAGTAGCTTACTCCAGATCGTTTGGAGCAAACCTGCTACTTTGTGCACGTGATTTGCTGATCTGATTTACTTATGTGTGCAAATGGAAAGAACCAAACTGATTCATGCTAACTCTGATAAATTAGCACCTGATGCACTGATATTTTGCCAACTCTAAATATGTACATTTTGTACTTGTTCTGAGAAAACTTTAACTGAAGGAATTAATAGTAATAACTGGAGACATTAGCGTGTAAATGCTTGACCTCCATAGCTATTTCAAAATGAGTTATTCTCTGTTGTTTGGATCTGTGAAATTAAAATTCACTCAAAAATGCATCTGAATGCAAACATTTATTAATATGAGCATATCATTTGCATGTCATACATTCGATGCATATTTTTCTGGAATAAGTCCTTATCGGACTTTATTTGGTTTTCAGAAGCGGGAGTTCAACAAGCCAACCCATCGAACTCCACTACTTATCCATTACCAGGCAAGTCCAGTTCCATTTCATGTCTTTTGATACAGTTTGATAAAATTTCCCCACTCTTCTATAATTTGCATGAAAAGCAAAATCTACTTTCTAAAATGAATGAATCTAGATAGAGATCGCCAATCCTTGGGCGTGACTGGTTGGTAGTGGAACTCTGGAAAGGTGTCGAAGGCACAATGGAAGGCGAGTTCCACTACAATGGGTTGCATTAGGTTTAATAACAATTGATCTTCCTGTGCTTAAGCGCCGTATTGATCGCGTTAACCACATATCCTGTGTGGGCGGGGCTTAGCCGAAGTACCTTTGTCCTATGTCATACGATCTGGAGTATCAGCATTGAGACCGGTAGTCCAGGCCTGACATGCGGGACTATGACGCGGCGTATGACAGAAAGACGGTGGAAAGGCTTTGTGTTCAGGGGAGTGTGAATGGGAATAGCTACCCCGGACACATGACCGTGGGCGTTTGTGGGTAAAGTAACGCATCTCTGCAGAGTATAAATTTTTTGGCTTGTCACTCCATGTTCCTGGTTGGAACTGCGAACGCGGCAGGAAAGGAGTCCATCGGGGACTCTAGCAGCCTGTGAGACAAGGGATCATAGTTCTTCAGATAAAAGTTGACTCTCTTATCTTTTAAAATGCATTCCTTTGAGAACTCCTTTGTTCTCCATAGTGATAGTGCATTTCCACCTGGACTTGTTGAGTACCCCTGTACTCACCCCCATATATACACTTTAGGTTGTGAGCTAACGACGGATGAAGACGTGGTCTACATAAAGGTTGAAGAAGTCATCCAAGAGCAAGCTCCGGCGAAGAACGAAGACGGCGTGGACTACTACCTCGACTATCATCAGGAGGACAGTGACGTCTAGAGTTAAGTAAGGATGTGAGATGATGGTGTAGATTATGACCTTGCTGTACTAAACGGAAACGGTTTAAAATTCCCTGTAGTTTTGGGAGTTCAGTTTGTAAGACTTTATGTTGGCATTTCAGTTTGTTCGAATTTGTGTTGTAAGTTGTAATAATGGACCGCTGCAATGCTACTGTTGTGCTACTCTGTCCGATATGTTGTTGATGAGAAGGCACTTCATCCTCAATATGTCGAAGACCAACATAATACTCGAGAGGGTAATATGTGGGTCGTCCCACATTATTAATAAGACACTGTGTGTAAATAGTTGCACACAACCATAATTTTATTAAATAAGGCCAAAACGCCTTTTTATGATATGATTAACAAATGACGCCATTACCAGATATGACAAGGAAAAACACCTTAGGAGAAAGTCGCCAAGTTCATGGCAGACTCATTCAAGGAGGGTATGCACACTTGTGCAAACATCATCAGGTCCACCGGCACAAGCCACGACAAGGATTTTTAACCGAGTGCGAAATCCAACAGTTTAGGGCAGAGCAACAGCAATAAGAACAACATCTGCATGCAACACCACCCAAACACCACACGTGACGGAGAAAGAACCACTGCTCCGACCACCTCCAGTGGACAAAAGCCCACCCCCTCGGATCTAACAGAGAAGACATGCTTCCACGAACCAATCTGAGATCAGATGACGGGCGTCCCGACACCGAAACGCTACCTTCATGGTGCCTTGGGCGCGCACCAGCCTAGCAATGCCTCGCCGTCCACACGGCTATAGCGCCAGCCCTAAAGAGGGCAACCAGACGTAGCTGCTACACCAGGAAGAAGACTGGCGCAGCCTACAGGGCCGCCGCCTCCTCAACAAGGCGGGAGGCTGTTGCGACGGGAGAGATCTGATCGCTCGATACCACCGCCCTATGGAACGGGACAGGCGCACGAGAGGATGAGGAAACATTTCCTTAGAATATGTGCATTTTTTTAAGTTATAATCGCCCCATTCAAAAATGTGTTGCATATAATTTTTTGTCAAAGTCAAACTTTGTAGATTTTGATCATGTATAAAATGAAACATATCAGCACTTGAAATATCTAATGTATAGATCATGAAAATGTATTTCATGGTGGTTCTCGTAATGTAGGTTTGATATTGTAGATGTTGATACTTTTCATATATATTGGGCCAAACTTTAATTTTTTTGACTTTACTAAATATCATATGCAACATATCAGTACTTGAAATATCTAATATGTACATAACGATATGGTTATGATGAATAATGTTTTGCAGGAAAATCCCCAAAAAAAAGAAACAACAAAGCAATATCTCGTACTGTAAATATATGATTCGATATTTTCAAGGATGCATTATAAATACATTGAAAGATCAAACCTTGAAACTTTCCATTCGAGACTGCTTTCCAGAATCCTTAACCTGTTTGTTAGCCCACAACAGTATGTCGTTATCCGTCATCTCCTTTCCATTCGAACGAAATCTAAGATTCTTTAGCAGTTGTAGGATATTGAACCGCATCAATTGCCAGAGGAAAGCTGGGGAGGAGGGTGTAACTTATCATATGCTCAACTAGACATCTACAAGACTAAAATACTATATGTGCAAAAGAATGTACGGAAGAACGGTAGGTTGATAATTTGAAATGTACTAAAATAACGAAAATTATAATAAATTTTTTCCTGATGGATATCCTAAATTTGAAATGTCTTCCATTCCTGAACTGATCCACATGCTCCATGAAAGAATAGCTTATAGCAACTGAATCAACAACCCAAAAATCATATTTTTTTTGTGACAAACTTGCGGATATAGCAATAGCTTATAGCAAAAAACACTAATCCATCAAAAAAATAGCACATCACAATCATAACTCTCAAATTGATTATTATAAACTATTAATTTCTCAACCTTGATTTATGGCCAAATTGCTATGTTAAAGGCTGTGCTCACCTACAAAATCATGTGCAAAACGTAAGTACGTTTTATCCTTTGCAACTGAATCAACAACCACTTACCTAAGATCAATTTCTTGTTTCCTTGCACAACATCAGTACCAGCAATATTCACCAATGAAAATTGTATGTCCTTTCCTATCTTCAGAACTTGATTGCAGTTTTCAACTTTTCTGAATGGTAGTTTTATTGGGGGTCGGTTCGCCATCTTCCAATTAACTGAGCCAGGGGCGACTTTATCCATGACCTCAAGGAGCACCCAGCTATCGTCACAGGATGAAATAGTAAATATAGAATGAGCTTGGTTTTAAGAGAAGATTAAGATAGAGGCAAGCAGAAGTTTGGCCTACCCATTTCTAAGGTCTTCGAATACATTGTTGATATAACTTGAAATTCCAAGGCTATTAATCCACAGCCTAAATGACCTTTCTTCCCTTGAAACTTGAGCATCATCAGATAGTCCATCCACAAAGGAAACTTGTTTCATTTGTTTGGACAACCCATTCCTGCAATAAAAGGACTACAGCTGTAGAACTTAACGTGTCAAAGTAGGGCACTGCAAGGTACCAGCAGGATCGTCATTTAGGCTTCTGTAGCATGTGTATCCTGCTGTAGTACTAATACAAGCCACTGGTAATCAACAGTGTCCCTAGTTTAGAAATCTGACCCAAGTGTTTAACTTTCATTCTTAGAATAAATAAAATAAATAGATTTAAAAGTTTTCCTAGGGAGTCAGCTAGTTAATCAAGTGGTGGAGAGGTGTGACAAATGCACCATAAGATATTTCGTAGTAAGTGATTTTTATTGTGTGTTACCAGGAAAAGGGACTACAATAAAAGGAAACTACATAGTGAATAACTATTGCATGCCAGCAGCAGTTTTAAAAAATTATCAAATATCTTGCATATCGCAATATGATAAACATCAGCATAAATGTGAATTCGTTGAAAAACTTGAACTTGAGTGAGTACATACATTCTGAGCAAGGGCTGCTCACAATACATACCTTTTTTGGAAAATATGAGCCACAAAAGCGAGATTTAGATTTTGTAAGCCATCCACTATGTCTTTTGGAGCCAGATATCTTTTGCAGCCCATTCTATCGGCATGCTCAAGAACTAATCTTGCTCTATGAAGAAGATCTTTTACTGACATTGGGGACGGTTTAGCACTGCATTCAGGAGCCAGGACATTTAACAAGCAAGCATAAGCCTCACTGTCCTGCATTTTCATGTCACCAGTGTAAATATATATCCATTCTACACACAAGGACAGTTTACTGAATACTCCTCGATCCCAGATAGACTTTTAAGAATCAGAAATGAGATTAGTGAAGGGGAAAAAGTATTCCACGATGGTAGCCAAGAACCGTAAGGATTTTGTTGAAAAAGAAGAATCAAATAGTTCAATAATATGGTTTTATTGTACCAAAACAGTTTGCAAAACATTGGATATGTAGTACAACTTGCAAAATTGCATTTATATGTTTTGTTCTTACACTACAGTCAAACCTACCACCCCCTTTTCCGATAAATGTCTAACTACATGGAAGAAACTAAACCCTAATTACTGAAAAATAGATAAAAGTTAACGATCATATTCTTTTGTGCTTTATTGAGAGGGGTTGGCCCCTTTATACAGTAGACAAGATTTGAACAACAAGCCAGTAAATCTATTCAAACTCTAATACAATCTCTAAACTGACTCTACTCTTTCCTAACAAAGTTGCTTAATCAACTAGGACTCTAGTTAAGGGATAAGACTCCACATTTGATGGGCTGACCCACATAACACTACATATAACAAACTTCTTGCTGCAATAATGACTGTCGTGCATGTTAAAATGTGTAAAGGGATTGGCAGATAATATCAACTAAAGGAGACTGGTTTCCGTTTGGAAATTAAATGAGCATACTTTTATATCCGATGAAAAATTTGTTACTGTTCTTTGGAAACCTCCTTTCTTCAGCTGAAAGTTCATCCACCTAAGTAGTATTTTTTCGGGAGAAAGGCTCATAAGCTCCTCCATCTCCTGCAATAACAAATCAAAGCATCGACATAAAATTAGTCTCACATGTTGCACAGACCCAAAGTAGTCTACAAAATGTATTAGTAGCAATTTAGAACAAACTGAAATGATGAACTACCTGGCTGTCTTCAACTAGTTCAACCAACTGAGGTGTGCTCTTCAGGTTTACATCCGCCAATAGTTGTATCTGGTAGTCATTGTGACAATAGGTTGTAATTGACAGTTCCATATATACAAGAGCCACAATGTTGCCCACACAAACGGACATAGGTGTGCGTAAAGGAAATAGTGCAGAAGACAAGAACTTACCTTGATAATCTGAGATATCAACCCTAGAATAAGATGAGGCTGCAATATGTAAAAAATATATCTTTGGTAAAGCTCATCATACAACTATACAAGAAACCCTAAGTATAAAAAAGGCATGAAATACAAAAGTGCAAACGAAATGCATACTGGAATTGGAGCTTAAGTCCGAACTGGCAATTAAGTAGAAAATGCACAAGGCTTTAGGTACATCATAAATAGCTTCAATGACAGTAAAATATAAAACAAAGTAATCGCAAGTTTTTCTGAATACTTCAATAGAATCTAGTGGTGCAATGGAGGACATAAAATATGTATCATTGTGACACGGACTGAGCATGATTGGTTCTTTCATACTACGTTCAAGGGAAATTTTAACTACCTTGATCACAGTCGTAACAAAAAGGCCCAGGAACAATCAAATAAACCATATGTTACCACTATCGCTATCATAAAAATGATTGTGCCATGGTGTTCCAGTCCACTGATAACTACCACGAAGTACATGTATAAAACTATAGAAGTAAAGAGAGCCAACATAGATTGCTTTACTTTCCTGTACATCACATGGACTTTATCCTCCACGGCATCCTAATGAACCCATAAGAGCAAGTACAATAAGGCCTAGTCAGTTGGCCATAAGGATTAAAATAATATATTTTTGATGAGTTGGAGGAGAGAGAAGAGGAGTGGGCTCTAATGCCAGCGTGCAGCACGTGCTCCTACCCCTCAGTGGGACCCACCCCTTCTCTCACCTGATATTATCCTTTCTTCCCCATCTATCTTACCCTGTACAGTTCATTTTCTTGTTGCCCTCAAATCAAAAGTCTGCTCGAAACTAGTTAGGAGACGAGAGAGATGAACTCAAGGTTTTTTGTGCTGCACAAGAACTCAGCTTTTATGGTTCTCTTCCTATTATTCAACGAAAGGGAAAACGTGTCTGAGCATCGTGCTCCACTACTGATTGTGCCCCCATTATCCGAGCTTCGTGCTGGAGAACCTACGACCTGATCAGAGCCGCACGGACCGCGAACTCTGAGCACTAACAAACTATCTACCAGTTATCTGACAAAACTGTCGAAAAGAAAATGACACCTAGCTAAAACAGAGGGAAACAACGGGAGGAATCGAGGGGGTTTAAGCCAACAATCTCCCCCTCAACTCTGTCGAACAAGCTTGGTGTCGACGGTGCGAACCTTGCCTCGCTTCTCCTGGAAGCGGACACGGCCGAGCGGCTTCGTCAGAATGTCTGCCTTCTGCTCGCCAGTGCCGATGAACTCCACGACGACGGTGCCTTTCTCCACATAGTCATGAATGAAGTGATAGCACAGATTGATGTGCTGTCTGCGGTCGTATAGCACCGGGTTCTTGCAGAGCGAGATTGCAGATTTGTTGTCGATGAACATTATCACCGGCGCAGCTTCTTGATTCAGAAGTTCACCAAACAGACGAGCGGGCCATATGCCCTGGTGCACCGTCGTCCCCGCTATGTACTCCGCCTCGCACGAAGATGTGGTGACCACTTTTTGCTTTTGAGATTGCCAGCTGAAGAACAGCACGCCGGAGATGCTTTCCTGGAGTCCACGTCGCCGGCGTGGTCAGAGTCAATGAAGCCGATCAGCGTCTCGCTATCACCGCGGCGATACACACACCCATGGTTCAGTGTACCGGTGGTGTAACAGAGGAGGTGCTTCACCGCCGCGAGATGATCTGATGAGGATAATGAGGGGCCCATGAAGGAGAAGGTGAAGCCCAATTTCAGGACTCTACCAAGATGAGGGCAGCTCGTCGAAGATTGGCACGCCAGGACGACCTACGACATGTAATGATTTAGTCTAAGGTTGTGTCATTAATTTATATTTGTGTCTATGTTATTTCTTAGCTAGGTCATGTTGTGGGCCACTTAGGGTTTTGTGTGTTCGCTGTGGGCCACTTAGGGTTTTGTTTGTTTGGTGTGAGCCACTTAGGGTTTTGTGTGTTCAATTTGGGCCAGCCAACACCACGCATCCGACGCGAGCCCCACCGTAAGACACACTGGGCATACAGGTTTAAACTGCAGCTTGTACAGTCGATTTGATGCGCGTTGTACCTTCATCAGAAGACGGTTGCGGTGATCTCGGACGGTGAGGATACCTCGACGGATGCGTATATCATACCAGCTCTCGTCGATGCTGCTTCTGCACGTCGAAATGAAGAACGGTGAAGATGACTGTGCCCCTATCCACGACAAAGCCATCTGCGAAACGCACCTTGCCGGCGACTGACTGATCCAAATTGACGAACACATCGAGAGATCCGATCATATGGTTCGTGCCTCCGGTGTCGAGGGGCCATACCTTGCCGCCCATATCAGTCTCGCAGCCAAGAGAGATGATGGCGCGCTCCTCGTTGAGGAAGACATTGCCTCCCGCGCGCGCGACGGTGTCAGGCGCCATGGTCCCCGCGTACGGTACCGTGACGAGTGCAGATGGCGTGGGCTTGTGCACCTCCTCGACGCAGGCCATCATCAAGCCTGGGCCTTCTTCTTCCTCGGCCTGCACAAGAGCCTCGTCTCGCTACTTCTACCGGCACTCTCGTGCCTAGTGCCCCTTTTCGTCGCAGTAGCAGCACTTGTCCTTGGCGACCTCGGTGCGTGCACCTTGTGCCAACGGCGAGGACTGTGGCGTTAGGCCGCCCTTGAGCCCTTCATTGGCTCGGCCGCTTGCACGGCCATCGCCTTTCGTGCTGGAACCACTTCCATGTGGTTGGCACTTCTTTGCCTCCCATTGCTGCTTGGAGAGAAGGAACTGCCCGTTGGCATTCACCTGATCACCATCCAGCCGCTCCTCGACAGCTCGCAGGTGGCCGGTGACCTCCTCGGCCATGAGCATGGACGGATCGAGCAAGGTCTCAATGGAGAACGCGACCTACACAAAGCAAGTTGGAACAACTGCAAGAAATTCTCTGACAACCTTCTCCTCATTGCAGGGTTGCCGGAGGAGCGGAGTGCAACTGCGATGTTGGAGATGCGCATACTAAACTCGTCACTCCGTTCGCCGTCCTTGAACGCGGCGGTCTTGAATTCAGCTCGTAATCGCTGTAGCCATGAGTCACACATGCGCTCGCTCCCATGGATCACCTCCCACGCCGCCTTGGCGCTTCCCTTCCCCACAAGCATGATGTGCTCATCTTCGATTGCATCCCACAATGATGTCGCCTAGAGGTTAACCTCCACGATCATCGCCTAGTTGGTGTAATTGGCGCGCGTTAGCATCGGGAAGGAGAGGTTCATGCCGTCTTGCCGCATGAGATCTCATCCGTGCCACTCACTGAGGTCTTCAACATGGCATCCGATCTAGGCTCTGATGCCAATTGTTGCCCCAACATCAAAAGTCTGCTTGAAAACTAGTTAGGGAACGAGAGAGATGAATTGAAGATCTTTTGTGCTAAGCAAGGACTGCAACTTTTCTGGTTCTCTTCATTTTATTCAACGAAAGGGAAAAGATGTACGAGCATCGTGCTCCACTACTTATCGTGCCATCCCACGATCCGATCTTCGTGTTGGAGAATCTACGACCTGATCAGAGCCGCACATACCGCAAACTCTGAGAGCTAAAATAGCTAACAAACTATCTAACAAACGAAACTGACGAAAAGAAAATGACAGCTAGCTAAAACAGAGGGAAACAATGGGAGAAAGCGAGGGAGGAAGCCAGGTTTTAAGCCAACATTTCTTCCCCATGACCTCTCCCGAGCTCCTTTTACCCTCACAAATTCTTCCGAATTTGTCTCCAAAACCGGTAGTAACTCTAGCCAATCTTCAAATATGAAGCCTAGATCGATACATCCTTCCATTTACTTAAAAGTTTTTTCTAGTATCTTCCTATTAGAGAAATCTCCACCAGGCTCTCTGAAACTCTGTCTGGCACGCTTGTCGGCACACGCGGGCTCCCTTTTGGGAGCCTCTACCTGCACCGGCCCACGAATGGCCGGCCCAAATTGTATTTTTTCCCTAGTTTCTAAAACTTGATAATTGAAATGGTTTGCAAAGGGAGGCCACACCCGGTGTTCCTTTTTCCACCTCCAAAATCCGACATTCCCTTTTGCGTAAGGCCGGCGGCGACTTCCGAGTCAGCGATCATATGGAGATCGGCACGTCCTAGGGGTTGGCCGGCGGCACTTCCCCGGTGCTCTGCGTCGTCGTCTCCTCCATGACCTTTGGCACCGCTGGAGACTCTGCATATTCTTTCGACGAGGATGCTGCCACCGTGGCCATGGCCGAAGTGTATGTCGCTGACCTTGCCGCCGTTGCCGCAGCGACAGCTGCCGCGGCCATCTTCATTTCTTGCATGATTGGTCGTCGCTTCATTGCATACCAAGCTTGCGCCTCGGGGCCCATGGTGGGTGTGTCGGTTGTTAAGATCTTCGCCTTCTCCACCATCTTGGTCACTGCGAGTTGCGAGGCTTCATTGAAGGCCTTGATCATGGTGGCATTGACTTCGGCCTTTGTCTTCTTCAGCTCTAGCTTCTACTCGGTCGTATCCAACATGAGTGCCCACCTCACTTCATCCCTTGGCCTTTGCTCCTTGTTGTTGGAGGAGGTTTGGACCAATATCTTGTGGAGCTCTTCATCCACCGCCACCGATGATGCCGCCATGGCCGACGCGGCCTTCTTCGTCGCCTTGGCTTTTTTGTTGCCTTCCAGTCGGCCGGCCGGCTGAGATGCCGCCAGAGGCGGGTGTTGCATCATCACCCTCGACCCCCGGTTTTGCATTGAGGGTGAGCCGTGCTTGCTTCCACTTCTCGCAAGTTTGGATCTTTGTGAAGCAATGCATGAAGGAAAACTCTTTCTCCTTGTTCTCATCTTGAAACATTCGTAGAGCTTGCTTCAACTACAACAAGTCAACAAACAAAACAACAAGTAAACAAACAAACAAAACAAGTAAATATGTGAAATGCAAAATAGCAAAGTTCGCAAGTTTGGATTCATACTTGTGTTTTCCATAGAAGTGCCACTCTCTTGCCTATTTATCATGGTGGTGATGTTGCCATGGAACTTGTGATCCAATAGGTGCCGTAGTTTTGGTTAGCACCGGTAATAGGGTCAATGCAAATCACCTTCCAAGCATCACAAAGACACTCGTCTTCCGATGTCGTCCACCTCGGGTGCTTTTTTGCCGGCGTTTTCTTCCCTTTGGCGCCGGTCTCACCATCGATTAAGTCCACGGGCTCCCCAACTTCCTCCTCCTCTTCCTCTTCCCCAGCGTCCGTCGGAACAACCCTGGCATGCCCACCCTCATTGATCATGCGAGTGATTATTCCTCGGCGTCCATGGTCTAGCACAAATTATCGGAAATATTTCCATAAACATGTAGTATGCATTTACAATGACTTCAAGCAAATGCACGCACCTCATCGCCGGACTCTTGCCTTCCAGGCATTTCATCGAGAACATGTTGAGCGTCCGCGGTGAATAGGGGACGAAAGGTGCCGAAAGTACTTGCAGCGTTGCCGACTGGTGCCCGACACATAGCCGGTGACTCAGTAAACTCGTCGTTCAGGTCAATGTCGATGTCGATGTGGTGCCTGTGTAGCACAATCGGGAGAACACGCCGCGACCATCATCGATGGGTTCCTCGCTATTGCTGATTTGGGGGGAGAACCGACTCGCCTACGTCGGTGCAGCAGGGCCCTCGTTGTAGAACACCGGCAATGATGGGGAGCTGCTCCTAGATACGCCGCCGGTGGTGCTCCCTTGGCTCGCTCGGCGAGCCCAAAGTCCACGCCGACAAAGAATGTAGTCTGCGCAGACGCCGCCTTCTTCGCTCCGGCTACGCGCCGATCCTTCCGATCACCCTTCAACAGCCGCCGCCGCTCGCAGTCTGCCACCCACTGCTCTTGGGTCCAATCGGCCGGTTTCTCGGTGAGCCGCTTCTTCCGAGGGACTTTGAACTGCGTGGGCTGCTGCACCGTCGCCGGATTCAACTGCTTCGCTAGGCCGGGATGTTGCGTCGCCAGCTTTTTCGGAGGCATCGCAGCGGCATCGAGGTTGGGCGGCAGCGTTGGCGAGAGCAGGAAGGAGAGAGATGCGGTGGGTGGTGCTGGCGGGAATGGACGAGGGATTTCGCATGGAGGGTGGAAGAATTAGGGATTTTTGTTTTGTTATGTTGCCAGCGCAGGCCCGCCACGAGAATCCAACGTGGACTCATGTGCTGACGCCCCCGAATAGAGCCCGAAGGGCTGGGTCTGGCACGGGGTTGTCGGGCGCACATTCGGGCGCGGCCTGATGTCGGCATCGTTTTGAGGGCCCGATGTGAGCCTGTTTTTGCCTCTCCGCCCTAAAATCCCATTCAAGGGGCTATTCGGGGCGTCCGGTGGAGATGCTCTTAGTACTTGGAGATTGAGGTTACATAAATGGCAAGAGGATGCAGCGGAACGGCCTATACCAAGAGGAAGTTTTGGTTAGCACCGGTAATAGGGTCAATGCAAATCACCTTCCAAGCATCACAAAGACACTCGTCTTCCGATGTCGTCCACCTCGGGTGCTTTTTTGCCGGCGTTTTCTTCCCTTTGGCGCCGGTCTCACCATCGATTAAGTCCACGGGCTCCCCAACTTCCTCCTCCTCTTCCTCTTCCCCAGCGTCCGCCGGAACAACCCTGGCATGCCCACCCTCATTGATCATGCGAGTGATTATTCCTCGGCGTCCATGGTCTAGCACAAATTATCGGAAATATTTCCATAAACATGTAGTATGCATTTACAATGACTTCAAGCAAATGCACGCACCTCATCGCCGGACTCTTGCCTTCCAGGCATTCCATCGAGAACATGTTGAGCGTCCGCGGTGAATAGGGGACGAAAGGTGCCGAAAGTACTTGCAGCGTTGCCGACTGGTGCCCGACACATAGCCGGTGACTCAGTAAACTCGTCGTTCAGGTCAATGTCGATGTCGATGTGGTGCCTGTGTAGCACAATCGGGAGAACACGCCGCGACCATCATCGATGGGTTCCTCGCTATTGCTGATTTGGGGGGAGAACCGACTCGCCTACGTCGGTGCAGCAGGGCCCTCGTTGTAGAACACCGGCGATGATGGGGAGCTGCTCCTAGATACGCCGCCGGTGGTGCTCCCTTGGCTCGCTCGGCGAGCCCAAAGTCCACGCCGACAAAGAATGTAGTCTGCGCAGACGCCGCCTTCTTCGCTCCGGCTACGCGCCGATCCTTCCGATCACCCTTCAACAGCCGCCGCCGCTCGCAGTCTGCCACCCACTGCTCTTGGGTCCAATCGGCCGGTTTCTCGGTGAGCCGCTTCTTCCGAGGGACTTTGAACTGCGTGGGCTGCTGCACCGTCGCCGGATTCAACTGCTTCGCTAGGCCGGGATGTTGCGTCGCCAGCTTTTTCGGAGGCATCGCAGCGGCATCGAGGTTGGGCGGCAGCGGTGGCGAGAGCAGGAAGGAGAGAGATGCGGTGGGTGGTGCTGGCGGGAATGGACGAGGGATTTCGCATGGAGGGTGGAAGAATTAGGGATTTTTGTTTTGTTATGTTGCCAGCGCAGGCCCGCCACGAGAATCCAACGTGGACTCATGTGCTGACGCCCCCGAATAGAGCCCGAAGGGCTGGGTCTGGCACGGGGTTGTCGGGCGCACATTCGGGCGCGGCCTGATGTCGGCATCGTTTTGAGGGCCCGGTGTGAGCCTGTTTTTGCCTCTCCGCCCTAAAATCCCATTCAAGGGGCTATTCGGGGCGTCCGGTGGAGATGCTCTTAGTACTTGGAGATTGAGGTTACATAAATGGCAAGAGGATGCAGCGGAACGGCCTATACCATGGCTGTGTTCAGAGCTTGACCTGTTATAGGCTCTGTGCATCCCCATCACTTCCACACCCCCCCCCCCCCCCCCGCCCTATGCTCTTTTCTCACTTCCCATTTTCCTCTCTCTTGCCTTTCTCTGCCAAAGAAGCCACATTGGCAGGGTTCTGACAATCAGAGCCTAGCTGGCCTGCGGGGCAGTTGGCTAGGGCGACGCGTTGGCTCTACTATTAAGTACTCCCTCCGTTCCAAAATATAAGATGTGTTAGCCTTTTCTGACACTTATGTATCTAGATATCTAGATATCTTTTAGTATGTAGGTGAGAAGTAAAATAAGTGAACTTACACGCTAAAAAGCATCTAGATACATGTCTTTGAAGAAAAGGCTAAAACATCTTATATTTTGAAAGGGAGGGAGCAAAAAGGAACAGACTGAAACAGTCACCTTCGGTCTGAATTTCATGCTATCATAAATATGTAATGATTATCACTAAAAAGAGCAAGGAAAATAAAAACATAGAGTCCTACCCTCCCCTCCGCAAGGTCCTGCGTGCCAATATTGACGACAGTGCAGCCGATGGCCCTGGCAGAGTTAAGGCAGAGGGTGTGGTTCTCGTTCTTTTCCCATAGGTTAAGCAGCCTCTTTGTGTTGATGGCGCGCTCGTCGATTGTCCCCGGCACGGCTAGGTTGATGAGCTTGCTGGACCAAACAACGAAAAAGGACTGGAACCAGATCAGAGCAAAAATCACTGGATCGAAAACACAAATCTGATTGATGTGGAGCACACCATAGGAGCACGCCGTCCTTGGTGAGGTGGAAGAGCTGATCAGTGGCCGGATCAACAGGGAGCGCTTCCTTGAGGAACGGATCCTCTGCGAGGTAGGCATTGATGTGCCCCACGTAGGAGGCCTTCTCGGACTCGCTGATGGTGTGCAGCAGCGTTGTGGTGGACGCCGTGAGGAAAGCGGCCGACGAGGAGGATGATCGCTTAATGCCTCCGCCGCCGCCATCGCGGGCCTTCTTCCCTCCCTTGAGCCGTAGCTGCATCTCGGAGTAAACACGCAGGAAGAGCTCGAAGTTGACGTCAATCAGCGGTTTCTCGTCAGCGCGGGCAACGGCCTTCAGCACGGAGGCCCACTCCTCGTCGGTGAGTTCCGCCTCCGGCGAGCTGTTCCCTTTCTCGCCGGCCGTACCGGTGGCACTACCCAGGTTAGTCAGCTCGGCGGGGAGGTCCCGCAGCCGCAGCCTGCCGGTGGGCGCCGCATCCCGCAGCCCCCCAAACTGCAAAACAACAGCGAAGCAAGTACGGTGAGCCTAGGCAGCGCCGTCACCAAAACCACCTGCCCCCGCCAGCACCAGCGCGGTGGAAGATGAAAAGCAGAGAGAGTGCTCGGGTGTACCTGTTGCTGGAGCGCGCGGAGGTCGGCCTGCGTGAAGCGGCGCTGCAGATAAGGGTCGGACACCACCACCAGCGCGCCGAACCCCATCAAATCAAATCAAAGCCCCTTCGCGTCTTCCCCTCCGGCGACAGCTTACAATAGGCAGCCGGCGTTAGGTAGGATGGCCGAATCGAGACGGAGACGATCTCTTGTTTTTTAGGAAAAAAGAGACGGAGATGATCTCTCTCCGGCACGGCCAGAGTGGCAACAGTACTGCAGTACGTACGGTGGTGGAGATGGGGGGTGTTGTGGCCTTGTGGGGCTCCGTGGCAGGCTGGCAGCTGAGAGGAGATAGAAAGAATGGGAGAGAGAAAAGGATGGATCGAGGAGCGTTTGTTCAAATTAAAGGATGCGATGGATGATTAAGGAGGGTGGGAACTGGGAAGCCTTTTTTGCGTACCTTTTCTTTTGTTTCGAGATACCCAGCTAGCTCAGAGTTAGCAAGCGTGGGGGAATTCAAATCTCTGCAAGCCAGCAGGGGCGAGCGGAATGGTCCCGACCGTTGCTGTTATTTATTTTTAAACACATCACGTACACTACACTCTCACCTGTGAATGTGAAGCTTTGACAGACAAGTCAAATATCACTGAAAGAATAACGCCGAGTAATCCTGAAATAAATCTAGATAATAAAAACGCTCATGCCAAATCTAGAACTCTGGATCTTGAACCTGGGTGGGCTGGCCATAGGAAACTCAGCCATCACAGCCAAGTTCCGTTAGCTTGCTGTTATTTTTTTTGAAAGAACGTCGTGTGCTTTATTAATTAAATTGATATAGAGTTAATATAAATTATTTCCTGAATTCAATTCAGGGGCACACCACGCCACATAGATAAACTAGAAGACTCAGAAAGACGAGCTAAACCATGAGCAGCCATATTCCGCCCATGATAGACATGTCTCAGAGAGATAGATTGAAACAAGCAGGTAGACGTTTTTATGATAGGTTCACAAGCGATTCATCGCCTTTGATACAGATAGGTGATGCCGGTACATATCGTCGTTGGAGCTGTCGGTTGCTTGGCAGACAGTCATGGGCAAAATGCCACACAATGATCGGCATCTTGAGAGGGGCTGCATAGCCCACAACGTCTTCCTTAGTGTCGTTAGCATACGTGTTCGATGTCATTCTCCTGCCAGATGAGCTACGATCTACCGATGTTGCTTTTGACCGTGTAAAATGATGGGCTGATTAGATGATGTAAACACCATGTCGGCTATGAGGCCTGAAGGGTTCGCGGCATAGAAAATAAAAAAATTCCTACAAAGAGAACCACTAACTAGCCAAGATCAAGTCTATGAGAAGGTTTGCAACGGACATGCCATTGACTTAGAAGGACTCGCCCTCTAAGATTGAAAGCGGTTAACGTTCCGTTAGAACGTGGAAGATGTAGTGGTACGCTTGCCGATCTCAAGATTGTGAAGAAGAGCGCTGCAACGTTCGGTGCATCCGTCCTTGGTCACACGTACGGATGATGACGACCTCCGTGCCCTCGTTACAGCAGGGTGTGGAAGTAAAGGATCCTCTGGAACTCCACCACCTTCTCCTTCTACTAAGTATGGTGGTGCGGAAAGTATTTTGGCACAGCTTCGCCTAGACGATGCCGACCTTTGGAGCAGCAGGAGGATGAGATGGAAGTGGAAAAAGGGGTGAAGGAGGAGAGGAGGAAGGCCTCCCTTTTATAGGGGAGGGGGACAGCCACCCCAAGGGTTGCGCCGGGCCCTAGAGGGGTGCCCCCACCACTCCCTCCTTCATGTGGGTGGACACTCCACTCACATTTCTTAAAACCCACTCATGCATTTTAATTCCCACTCAAAAATTTCAAGAGTTATTTCAATAAAACAATTTTTATTTACTTTAATATTTGTTAATTCATTAATTAACAAACATTTAACACATAACCCTTGAAAGAGTATGATATTTCCAAAACCATTCCGGCATATATCAAAAAGCCCTTGTGTTGTCCTGATTTTCCGTAGAGCTCCGTATCCAATCGAATGCGTCAACTATCCTTAAGTGTGTCACCCTACGGTTCGCGAATAATGTGGACATGATAGAGAAAATTTTCTCTGATCAATAATCATCAGTGGGATCTGGAGATCTGTAATGACTCCCACATATTCAACGATGAATCTTGTGATCGATTGAACCATAAACATCATATTCTAATCCCTTTGTCTCGCGATATTTTACTTGTCCAAGATTCGATCATTGGTATCAACAATACCTTGTTTGATCTCGTTACCTGACAAGTACTCTTTACTCGTTCTGTGATATGGCATCCTTGTGACCTAGTCACATGCTTGCAAGCGGTGTCGATGCAAAATCACCGAGAGGGCCTGATGTCTACGCACGCGTCTGTTCTTGTAGATAGTGTTGGGCCTCCAAGTGCAGAGGTTTGTAGAGCAGCAGCAAGTTTCCCTTAAGTGGATCACCCAAGGTTTATCGAACTCAGGGAGGAAGAGGTCAAAGCTATCCCTCTCAAGCAACCCTGCAATTACGATATAGAAAGTCTCTTGTGTCCCCAACACACCCAATACACTTGTCAGATGTATAGGTGCACTAGTTCGGTGAAGAGATAGTGAAATACAAGTAGTACTGATGATTATGAGTAGTAAATGTAATCTGAAATAAATATCGCTGCGAGCAAACATGTAACAAAACAGAAAGTAAACGGTGTGCAAAGCTTGGAAACAAGGCCTAGGGGTCATACTTTCACTAGTGGACACACTCTCAACAAATATAACATAATTGAACCAATAGATACTATCATCAATATGCAACTCAAAACAATTCTCCAATGGAAAACATACACTAATCATGCGTAGGGCTACGAAGCACTCCTCAAAGTCCATATGTACCCAAACTAGATTGTCCCACACTATCATCGTGAACGCACTAGATGGTTCCAACAAACACCAACATTTCATAGAGACATTAACCAAAAAGATACACATGATGCACACACTAGTCACCTTTACACCATGATACAAGGTATCTCCGGAGAGTACAATAATAAAGCACAGGAGTGGCATAATATCTGAATAAACACCTACCAATTCAACTAGATACAAAGCTCACAATCACATAAAGATCACATCATGGGAGAGAGAGGTGAACCACATAGCTACCGGTAGAGCCCTCAGCCCCGGGGGAGAACTACTCCCTCCTCATCATAGGAGACAGCAAGGTTAATGGAGATGGCGGTGAGGTCGATGGAGACGGCGATGGAGACCGATGGAGATGGCTCTGGGGGCACTTCCCCGTCCCGGCAGGGTGCCAGAATAGAGACTTCTGTCCCCCGAAATTCGCCGGCGGCAGCGGCGGAGCTGCGGAACTCTTTCTGGAAAATTGCCGATTGATTTAGGGTTTGGACTTCGGAAAGCTTTAAATAGGCAGAGAGGCGGCGTCAGAGGGCCACCAGGGGGGCCTCACCACCTCTGGCATGGCCAGGAGGGGGGCGCGCCCCCTCATGGTGTGCCTGCTCTCTGGCCCCCCTCCGACTCTCGTTCGGTCTTCGGTCCTCTTCCGGGAAAAATAGGGGTTCTGGAACTTGTTTCGTCCAATTTCGAGAATATTTCCTATGTAGCATTTCTGAAACACAAAAACAGCAGAAAATAGGGAACTGACACTGTGGCATCTTGTCAATAGGTTAGTTCCGGAAATCGCATAAAAACACCACAAAGTGTAACGAAACACAAGGCAAATGGTGTAAAAACAAGCATGGAACATCAAAAATTATAGATACGTTTGAGACGTATCAGCAAATGGTGTAAAAACAAGCCGAGCCCCCCCATAAATACCCCTCCACCCCCTCTCTCTCCGCACCCCATCGCCCCCTCGTACAAGCGGCCACGCCGCCGGAATCGCACCACGCAAGCCCGCAGCACCCGCGCACACCAGCCGCCCCTCTGCACGCCACCGCCGCCGCATTCGCCTCGCCGTCACCACCCACGAGCTCGCCGTCGCCCGTAGATCACCGTCATCACCTTAGCCTTCGCAGAGGAGGCCCGCATCGCTGGAATCGCTCGAGCCTAAGCCGATCTCGCCGAAACCCTAGCCGCCGCCGGTGAGCCCCCTCCTCTCTCCTCCGTGACCGTCCGATCTAAATCCTACGCGCGCAATTAGATCTCACCCGAATCGGTACGGGGCGATCTGGGGCGTCCAGATCAAATAAGATCTAATGGCCCAGAGGGCCGATCCGCCCTAAGCGGTACCGACCAATCAGGTCGCGCCGCGTGTCGCGCCCAGGACGACCGAATTTCTATTTTCGTTTTAAATCGATTTAAATCTCTAAAACCTTGTAAAAATCATAGAAAATGTTCTGTTAATCCGTTTTTAATCATTAATATGTCGTTGGAATCCTTAGGACTTGTAGAATTTATCTGTACTGTTAGTTTGCCAAGTTTTCAAATAAAGTTTGAATCAAATTTCAGATTGAAATAAACCCTAATTCTTTTTGTTTATTTAATATCTTTTGTTCTGCAAATCTAAATTCAACATTCTTGTAGCCTGTGAGTTCCTTGTAACCTGTAGAATGTTTTAGAATCAAACTCACATACTGATAAGGACATCCCTACGGTTGATACAACCGTTGCACCTACAGTCACACTTCCTCACATTCCACAATTCCAAGGACCTCTCACAAGAGCTCGTGCACGCCAACTAAATTATCAGGTACTTTTGTTTCTAGGAACTATTCCTAATATTCATGAGAATATGATGCTACCTAAATCAGATGTGTTTATGTTACTTAGGAATGATGGGCCTAGCATGGATGAGAGGGACAAGCATTGGAGCATGATCGTGCATGGAGATGATGGCAGCAATCGTGTGAGGATTCAGGATGACGCTGCAAGTGAAGATTTCAGAACTTTGAAGCCACCATAATGCTGTAAGGATGCTTGGACGAAATTCACAAGTTACCAAATCATAAAATTCGTTCAAGGCTTTATATGGTGCTGCGTCACCTTATTTTATGGGTTAAACCCATGTATTTTTGTCATAGGTATTTTAGGGATTTTCTGGAGGCTGTTTGAGTGGAAATCGGCCCATTTGGGGTTATTTTCGGATGGCCCATTAGGGCTGTACGAAAATCCCTGCCCTTTCCCTCATATATACCTCCTCCTAGCCGTCATTAGAACTTGGATTTTGTTTAGTTAAAAAGTTAGCCAATTGCTGCAACTTCGCCATAGGCACAAGTGTCAAATCGACCTTTTGTACTACGCACAGACAGAATCCCACCTCTTCAATAAAGCCTTCATCTATATTCGCAATATCTTGATTGCATCTATAATTCTTGCTTGTTCTTCAATTGCTTGCAGGGATTGATCCTCGTGATCAGGTTGGTCTAGCCCCGGCATGATCAATAGCCTCGGAAGTTGGTGTATTGATTGCTAAGGCGCAACGTCTCACACATTTGTAGTCGGATCGTCAACGTCGACCTCCACCATAATCGATAGTTATCGTCTCATCGAAAGATCGGGCAACTTTACCCTATCACATACTTTTTAATCATGCATGCACTTGGTGCAATTTAATTGCTCTTTTGCCACTATTTTTGCAATAACTAAAATTCTAAAAGTGCAATTTGAGTAATTCTTTTTGCATTGGTTTTGTTTCATCAAAACTCATCATCTGAATCCTAATTACAACATTTTCACACAACATAAGTTGAGTGAAATTAATTTGGTCGTGTGCATGCATGCATACATGTCTATGCTTGATGATATGAACAATGTGTTTATTTTGTGCTTCATTACTTGTGTAGATTGTGAGGAGGAGCTGAACTACCCTTGTGACTGTTCTGGTTGCTATCAAGGCAAGTGACACACATGTTCCCTACCTATTTTTATTATGCACCAGTCTCTTTTAGTAGTATGCATGATAGGTGGATCACCCAACTGCTTTATAAATTGTTAGATCCTAGTAGTGTGTAGCCAACCTCAAACCCCACCTGGTAGGATGCTAAAAGTACATGAATACCGATGCTATGTATGATCATATGTTAAAGTTGTTTTGTGAATAAAATTAACAACTTTAACTAAAAAGAACTACCTGGGTGGAGTGGTTTGATAAGAGGAGGTCGGAGTAGGTGGGTTCTGGGGCACATGCTTGTACAGATGTGTAGCTCAGGATACTACTCGGGTTTGCTACTCAGGATTAAAGAGATTAATATGGCTTCCATGCTTAGATGTACTTCCAGTGCAACCTTATGACATTATGGGCTCTGTCTTGATTGAGTATGATTAAGGGTTCAACCATGGGTACTGACAGAGGGTGGTAGCATAATATAGGGGGCACGGTCAGATCCGTGTGGTTGAATACTTTTTCTGAAAGGTCTTGTATTATTTTATTCTTCGGGATAAAATAATTCTTAAGGTGAAAGTGCACAACCCTTGCAAGGTGTCTAAAATCTAATTAATTAGCCGTGTCCTCGGTTATGGACATTTGAGTCTCTAGTCATGGAATGATCGGAAGAATCTCATCATCGTTTCTGAATGCTTTAAAACTTGACTAGAAACCCCTAGAGGAGCTCAGGCTCATGCCCCTGAAAGGGTATGGTTGTCTGGTTGTTCCAAAGCTTTGTTGAGTTGTGCCCAGAGCTACATAACTTGCAACTATGTAGTATTTGGGGGTTATTTCGACCCTTGTAATTAAAATTTTGAGAAAAGGTATTTTCCCAGAAATATAGGATAAAATTGGCTTTATGCAAACTAGCCTATGAGATCCACCAAGCCAAATGTCATGTAGTGTAGAAGTTTTCACAACTGCCACCAAATATGTGTCATTTGCCAGTATGTTGTTGTACTGACCCCTTTGGGGCTACATATTCAAACGTGTAGGTTGTTCAGATGAGGAGTGATTGGAGGAGTCTCGAGCTTGCATACCAACATGACTGCCTGTGGAATATTGCTGAAGATGAAGGCTCATTGCTTTTATTTCTGTTGTGTTTTAAGTTGAACTCTGGTATTTGATAGTCCAAGTGACTATAAACTATTTTTTTAATAATTAAAGACCTGAGAGTCTGGATCTGCGATGTAATAAGGTACACTATCTGCAATGAATCCTATATTTTGTTCTGTTATGCTATCAGTGATCCAGGGAATAGCAGTTTCACAGTAGTTCTACCTTTGGTAAAAGGTAGGATGCTACAAAATGGTATCAGAGCAAAAGTGTTGCCAGTAGGATCGAGAACCTAGGAATGGACAACCATAGGAATGAAAATTTTATCTTAAAAGCCTTTTTCCACATTTTTCTTTTATTGCTCTCATACTTGAACTTATCCTTTTCATTTAATTCTTCCTTGTAAATTTTTACCCTATTCTAACCTTGTCCTTTCTTTCTGAAATCTTGGATGGACCCCTACGATCACAGAGTGGTTGCTGGACTAGGGAACTACACCTTTAGCAAGACCTTGCTAGAGCTGTCAGACTTTGTTGGAATTCCACCACCGGAGTTCCGAGGAAGAAGGATGTACAAGGAGAATGGTATGGAGAAGTGGGAGATACAAACCATCATACAAGGACGTGAAGAGGACCCTGAAGACTCAACCATGGACTACACCAACTCATACATTGATTGGAGTGGTTCAGTGGAGATAGCCATGCAAGGAGCAATAGCGTATCTGCTACAAGTATCACCATCGTTTCTCCTCAACTACACCATACTACTAGTTTGGAGAGCGCAATGAGGAAGGATGCGCCATGGACAGGAGAGGCGTGGAGACCCATACCCTCTTTCGGACTTATATGACTGAGAGGGAGCATAGTGTTGTTAACACGGAGGACATGTTGGCAAGACAAATCAAGCTAATGGACAAGTTCAGAGAGACTACGGAGGTTGCTAGTCAAAGGATCATAGCAGCAGAGTCATGCTTGGAAGTATTGGGAGACAAGAGGGATGAGTTAAAGAAAGAGAATGAAGATCTAAAGAAGAAGATAGCAGAATATGAAGCCAAAGCATTGGAAGATGAAGACCCCGAAGAACTGACCTTGTACAACACTGATGGTGAAGAAATCACAGTTGAAGAGTGGGAAGCAAGGGGAGTCAGGAGAGTAAAGGAAGCTAGAGCAGCAAGGTTGGAGTCGAAGCGTCGCAAGACACTTCCACTTGCATGTCTCACCAGGATCAAGAAGCGTTAGAAGACCCCCATTTATTGTAATAGCTTAAGTACTCGTTTATTGCCTTACCCTTGTTGGTATGGTAGTACCTATCTACCCTAGTCATTTTGTCAAACCTTTAGCATATATTATCAAAGATCACTTAATAAAGATTTTTTTAAAGTTGTTTTATGATTGTTTGTTGTATGGTGTGATGTTTGTGCATGGGTAGGAAAGTTTTCTTCCTTAGTTCTATCTGTCTAATTACTCACCCATGCTAAAACCTTCAGATGCCTCCTCGTCGTGATAACACCAACAACAAAAACAACACCAACGGCAACAACACCAATGGCAACAACAACAACGACATCATCCAGCAGTTAGCTACAGCTCAGGCACAGCTCATGCAGATGATGACCTAGTTCATCCAGGCCAGTACTGCTAACAACAACAACAACAACAACCCGCCACCACCTCCACCTCCACCACCGCCACCCCCACCCCAGGTTGACAGATTAGCAAGATTTCTGAGGCTCAGGCCTAATTAGTTTTCATCTGCCAGAGACCCAATAGTGGCTGATGACTGGCTGCGTTCTGTTAGCAAGGACTTATTCACTTGCGAGTGTACTGATGGTGAAAAGGTGAGATTCACCGTTCATCTTCTAGAAGGACCTGCTGCCACATGGTGGGAAACATACCAGGTCACACACCCTGTGGAAGGCCTAGACTAGGACACCTTCAGGGAAGGTTTCCGTAATGCTCACATCTCTACGGGCATTATGAACCTGAAGAAGGAGGAATTCCGCACACTAATTCAGGGCAGAAGAACTTTGAAGGAGTACATGGATAACTTCTTCTCTCTGTCCAGGTATTCTCCAGATGATGTGGACACAGATGCTAAGAGGAGAGATAAGTTCCTCGCTGGACTCAAAGGTGAACTGAAGATACCACTGTCAGTGGCCTATGCTCCGAACTATCAGGCACTTCTTGATTAAGCTGTCACTTTGGACAACAACATCAGGAAGGAAGAAAACCGCAAGAGGAAATTCAGCAATGGCAAGAACCACACAGAGCCCTTTCACAAGAAGCATCACTCTTCTGAGGGAAGTGGGAATGGAAGTTCACACAAGCATGTGGGACACTTCAAAGGCAATGGTGGCAACTTCAATGGCCACAAGCACAATGGAGGGTTCAGGGGAAACCATTTCAATGGGCACCGCAACGGGCATAATGGAGGAAATGGTCAGCATCGTCCCAATACAGATGCCAAGAAGGACCTTTCTCACATCACATGCTACAAGTGTAAGAAGACCGGACACTACTCCAACACCTGCCCAGAGAACAAGCCGGATGATGCTGCCAAGCCCAATTCATTCCAGAAGGGACAGGTGAACCACCTCAATGTGGAGGAAGTGATGAATGAGCCAGATGCTGTGATGGGTACGTTTCCACTCAACTCATTTACAGCCTTGGTTTTATTTGATACCGGAGCATCTCATTCATTCATATCAAATGCATTTGCCACCAAGCATGATTTTTCCACTGAAACCATAGGAAAGGTCATTAAAGTTAGTTCGCCGGGTGGAGAATTGATAGTCAAGGTCGGATGCCGGAATTTTATCTTAGAAATTGGAAAGTACAAGTTCCCAACTCATCTTGTAGTTTTGGAATCTCAAGGGTTAGATGTTATATTGGGTATGGATTGGATGACCAACTATGCGGGAGTCATAGATTGTGTCAATCGGGCTATCACACTCACTACTCCGGAGGGGAGAAGGATTAGGTATAGATCAAACATGGACTTTAACAGTATTAGGCTAAACCATCTTAAGGGGGTTAGCATAGAAGAAGTGGCAGTAGTACGGGAATACCCAGATGTCCTCCCAGATGAGTTACTAGGGATGCCACCAGACAGGGATATTGAGTTCCTCATAGAACTGATACCGGGCACTGGACCTATAGCAAAGAGACCTTATCCAATGTCCACAGATGAATTGAAGGAACTTAAGAAACAGCTAGCAGAGCAGTTACAGAAAGGATTCATCAGAGAGAGTTCATCCCCATGGGGAGCACCAATTATGTTTGTAGAGAAGAAAGATTTGAGTCAGTGTTTGGTTATGGATTACCGCTCATTGAATGAGGTGACAATCAAAAATAAATACCCGTTACCCCGAATCAATGACTTGTTTGATCAGTTGGAAGGAGCTAGTGTGTTCTCCAAGATCGATCTTAGATCTGGTTACTTTCAGCTCAAGATTAGAGAGTATGATATTCCCAAGACCGCTTTTGTTACTAGGTATGGTTCCTATGAGTATACGGTGATGCTGTTTGGTTTAACTAATGCACCATCGTATTTCATGAATATGATGAACAAGGTATTCATGGAATTCCTAGACAAGTTTGTCATAGTCTTTATTGACGACATACTGGTTTATTCCAAGAATAATGAAAAACATGAGAAACATCTTCGTCTTATAATGGAAAAGCTTCAAGAGCACAAGCTTTATGCCAAGTTTAGTAAATGTGAATTTTGGCTGAGTGAAGTAGCTTTTCTTGGTCATATCGTATCCAAGGAAGGCATTGCTGTTGATCCTTCCAAGGTTACAGCAGTTACAGAATGGGAACCGCCCAAGAATGTCAGAGAAATCCGTAGTTTCTTAGGCTTGGCCAGATACTACCGGAGGTTCATCAAGAACTTCTCCAAGATTGCAAAACCCATGACAGAGTTACTCAAGAAGGAGAAGAAATTCCAGTGGACTGATGAGTGTGAAGTCAGTTTCCAAGAGCTAAAGGAGAGATTAGTATCAGCCCCAGTCCTATGTCTGCCGGATCTAGAGAAAGAGTTCCAAGTGTACTGTGACGCTTCACGTCTAGGACTGGGAAGTGTTTTGATGCAAGGAGGAAAAGTTGTAGCCTATGCTTCTAGGCAACTCAAGAAACATGAGACCAACTACCCTACTCATGACCTAGAGTTGGCTTCAGTAGTGCATGCCTTGAAGACATGGAGACACTATCTGATGGGAAAGCGATGTGAAGTTTTCACTGATCACAAAAGCTTGAAGTACATATTCACCCAGAAGGACTTAAACATGAGGCAACGAAGATGGTTAGAACTCATCAAGGACTACGATCTGAGTTTGCATTACCATCCCGGTAAAGCAAATGTGGTTGCTGATGCTTTGAGCCGCAAGGCATATGTGAACTGTTTGTCAACAGATGAACTGCCAGAAGATCTATGCAGAGGACTTAGAGATCTCAGCCTGGAAGTGGTGCCAGTAGGATTTGTAGCATCACTGGTCATACAACCGACGTTGAAGGACAGGATACGAGAGGCTCAGAGAGGAGACCAAGAGATCGAGGACATTAGAAGCGCCTTGAAGGAAGGTAAAGCGAAAGAGTTTAGTGAAGATGAGCAGGGAACCATTTGGTTCGAGAAACGAGTTTGTGTTGGCAATGATCCTGAGCTGAGGAAGGTAATATTTCAAGAGGCTCATGAAACACCTTATTCTATTCACCCTGGGAACACCAAGATGTATATGGACTTGAAGGAGAGGTTCTGGTGGAAAAACATGAAGAGAGACATCGCAGAATACATAGCAAAATGTGATGTGTGTAGTAGAGTGAAGGCAGAACATCAGAAACCTGCAGGACTCCTACAACCCTTAAAAGTGCCAGATTGGAAGTGGGATCAGATTGGTATGGACTTCATTACCGGGTTACCTAGAACCAAATCTGGTTATGATTCTATTTGGGTGGTTGTTGATCGTTTGACCAAAGTAGCTCACTTTATACCCATGAAGACAACTTACACCAGTGCAAAGTTGGCAGATATCTATATGAAGAGAATTGTGTGCTTACACGGTGTACCCAAGAGTATTGTGTCAGATAGAGGCACCTAATTCACTTCACATTTCTGGAAGCAACTTCATGAGTCTCTAGGAACGAGACTAGAGTTTAGCACATCATTTCACCCACAGACCGATGGACAAACTGAGAGGGTTAACCAAATATTGGAAGACATGTTGAGAGCATGTGCTCTGGTGATATGGGCACGAAGGAGGAGGTGAAGCCCAATTTCAGGACTCCACCAAGATGAGGGAAGCTCATTGCAGATTGGCACGCCAAGACGACCTACGATATGAGATAATTAAGTCTAAGGCTGTGTCATTAGTTTGCATATCTGTTCATGTTATTTCGTGTGTCAGGTCATGTTATGGGCCACTTAGTTTTATTTGTGTTTTGGGTTTGGGCCTGTCCAAGCCCAATAGTTTTCTGGCCGTCTATATAAGGAGGCCAGCAGGTTAGGGTTTAAGGAGTTCAGAATTTTAGACAAAACATTGAGTTGTGTGCTGCGTGTAGCATCCCTCCGGGGACGGCGCTGCCGTCATCTATCTTATCAAATATATTGCTGTGAAGGTTCTTGTGTTCATCAAGGATTATCAGGCTCAGGTTTGAGGCGTGTTGATTCTCTTCACGTTGCTTGCTGGATTCGTTCCTCTTCTTCAGGTTGCGTTCATCGCGTGATTGGAAGATTATCTATCTGGTTGACTCGCTGTGAAAGATCGGGACAAAACTCAAGGATCGCCGGCGTGATCCTTATCATGTGGTATCAGATTACTGGGTTGCTCACGGCGAGATTGATCTGCTGATTGTTCATCACACGAACAGTTGTTAGATTGGAGAGATTGGAGCAGATTGGCTGTTCAAGTTTTCAGATTAGATTGTGCATCGTCGACACATCCGATCGACAGGAATCGAATTGGCGAGTATTGTTGATTGATTGATCTGCAGATTTTTCTTCTCTGAGAATTTTCTGATCGGAAGTCTGATTGGTGAGAAGTTGGTGCTGGTTCTTTTTGTCAGCTCGGCGCAGTTGATTTCCTCGAACAGGTTGATCCAATCCAGATCCGATCGAAGGGCAAAGCCAGACGTGCAAGTACCAGATCCATCGAGCAGTCCCTAGGGTTGTTTCAGATCCGATCCCACGCGCACAGGCCAGATCCGATCGCAGGAAAAAAAAAAGCAACAGCCAGCTCGCCCCACGCCTATCCCCAGACAGCCTCCGCGGTACCGTGAGCGCGCTCGCCCGCGCTGACGCCTTCGCTCACCCGCGCTGACGCCTTCGCTCGCCCGCGCTCGCAGCCACCCGCGCCTGCCATCACGGGAGCCAGCTCGGTGCGTCCGTGGGCCGGCCCAGGTGTGGCGATCGAGCAGTCGCTCGCTCGCGCTCGCTCGCGCTCGCATCACCGCCCGCAGGTGTGCACCGGCCCAACTGGCCGTGCTCTTGACGCGCAGGCCTCACATCGTCCTTGGCCGCTCGCGCTCGCTCGTCTGCGGCAGCTCGCGTGCTCGCGCGTGACCCCAGACCATCTCTGTGGTCCGGCGCCAGCAGCTCTTCGTTTTGTCTGTTTCGTCCGCTGGTTTTTAACTGCAATTTTCGCCAGATACTACTCAATACCAATAGTTGCAAGGAAAAGCACAGATAAAATTGTTCTGTATTGAGAAATCAGTAAAGGCTAGGACAAAACTAGTAACAACATGGATTCTTTTCCGGGTGATTATTACGGCTATAAGTGTCGCAGTGGCAAGAAATCTAGCGATATTTTCAATGATTATCTGGACCTGCTGGATGGTGTTTTAGCATATGATGCATATGAGATCAATTGGCAACTGACCTATGATGCAACAGCTGAAGAGTATGAGTCATGGGAACGTCATATGCTACAGGGTTTCTACAGGTGTGCTACCTATGATCAAAACATGAATGATTCTAACCGTTTGGCTCTTGCAGACCGACGCGTGGATGCCAGGCTATACAGTTGGTGGCATAAAGCATTACAGGAGAAGAGCATTACCTCTGCAACTTGGGCGAATTTCAGAAAATTTCTGCGAGAGTGCTTTATCCCTTCTAGCACCGTGGTTCCTTCTCGAAAGCCCATGGTAACCGTAGAAGTGATTCAGCAGCCACCCAAGGTTGTGCATCGGATAGAGGATGTTGGCAAGAGCATAGCTCCTATCCCGAAGGTCGCGACATCTGTGACTACTCATGAGAAGTTGACAGTTGTTCCATTGCCGACAGTTAGCAAGGTGGCAGCCACGAATTCTCAATTGTCAGCGGTTGATGTTGTCAAGGCTGATGTTGTCAAGGATATCGTGGAGGAGGTTGTACCATTGAGTGGGCTGAATATGCAACTCAAAAGAGTACATGATGAGACTTGCATGACAGCGGATAGAGGCCAGCGATGGAATTTATTTCAGGCGCAGTGCATAATCAAAGGCAAATCATGCAAGTTGATGATTGACAGTGGTAGTTACTGTAATGGCATTAGCAAGGCGGTTGTGGAGGCTTTGGGTTTATCCACATGGCGTATTCCAGAACCGAGGCATGTTGAGTGGGTTAATAGCTGCGGTATGCTGAAGATTACTCACAAGGTGCGTGTGCCATTTACAGTTGATGACTATGTTGATGAGGTGGAATGTGATGTGTTGCCATTGGAGGTGTGTGGACTGTTACTTGGACGTCCATGGCAGTATTATCGCAATGCTATGCATGCTGGGAGAGCAAATACATATTCTTTCGTGCATGATGGCAAACAGCGGACTTTGAAGCCTATGAGAGATGATCAAATCAAGTCCGATGTTGTGTTGGTGGTTCGCAAGGAGAAGTTGCATAAAGCTAAGCCACAACCAAGGCTAGCTAAGGTGCAGCATGAGGAGCATGATGCGAAAAGCATCGATGGTAATATTGTTTTAGCCAAGCCTGTAGTTGACAAGCCAGTTGTTCTTGTTAGTGACAAGCCGGTTGAAGTCAAGCCTCTTATTGATGAAGGGAAGGATATGTCAGCATGTGTTCCATGTGTTCCACTTCCAGTTCGTGTTGACATGGGTGTTCAGACCGATGACGGTGGTGTTGATCGTGTTCCGGTGCATATGGTGCCGCGGGTAGTCAGCCACAGTTTTGCGAGAACACCTCGGAGACGTTTTGTTGGAGCAGCAGTGCGTGTGCATACAGGCAAAGATGGACGTGTTCGTCAGTTGTGTGGCCCGGGCATTACTACTTTGCAGGGTCGTGCTAAGCAGGTTCATGTTCAACAACGCAAGGTTCCAGCAAGGGTTGAGAAGAAGAAGGTGGAGGTGCCTAAGTATAAGTTCATTTGGCGAAGAAAAGCGGTGCAACCACCTAGGGCTGTATCAAGTCGAGCAGGCCAAGAGGGAGGATGTGGTGAGGAAGGCAAGCAAGACTTGAAGACGGCGAATATGCGTGGTGCTATTGATATTCCACCACCCTTTCGAGCAGACCCTCACGCGTTGGGGACAACGCTTCTTGAAGGGGGGGAGGATGATATGGGCACGAAGGAGGAGGTGAAGCCCAATTTCAGGACTCCACCAAGATGAGGGAAGCTCATTGCAGATTGGCACGCCAGGACGACCTACGATATGAGATAATTAAGTCTAAGGCTGTGTCATTAGTTTGCATATCTGTTCATGTTATTTCGTGTGTCAGGTCATGTTATGGGCCACTTAGTTTTATTTGTGTTTTGGGTTTGGGCCTGTCCAAGCCCAACAGTTTTCTGGCCGTCTATATAAGGAGGCCAGCAGGTTAGGGTTTAAGGAGTTCAGAATTTTAGACAAAACATTGAGTTGTGTGCTGCGTGTAGCATCCCTCCGGGGACGGCGCTGCCGTCATCTATCTTATCAAATATATTGCTGTGAAGGTTCTTGTGTTCATCAAGGATTATCAGGCTCAAGTTTGAGGCGTGTTGATTCTCTTCACGTTGCTTGCTGGATTCGTTCCTCTTCTTCAGGTTGCGTTCATCGCGTGATTGGAAGATTATCTATCTGGTTGACTCGCTGTGAAAGATCGGGACAAAACTCAAGGATCGCCGGCGTGATCCTTATCATCTGGACTATGGATCCAGTTGGGATGATAACTTGCCATACGCAGAGTTTTCATACAACAATAGTTATCAATCAAGCATTGAAATGGCACCATTTGAAGCTTTGTACGGAAAGAAGTGCACTACACCACTGTTGTGGAGTGGTGTAGGTGAACGTAGCTTCTTTGGGCCAGACATTATAGAAGAAGCGGAAGAAAAAGTTAGATTGACCAAGGACAGATTGAAGATAGCCCAATCCAGACAGAAGAGCTATGCAGATAATAAGTGTAGAGAAGTCACCTATAAGACAGGAGACAGAGCTTACCTCAGAGTTTCACCTCTTCGAGGAGTCAAGAGATTCGGTATCAAAGGGAAGTTAGCACCTAGATTCATAGGCCCCTTCAAAGTCATATCTCGTAAAGGAGAAGTAGCTTATGAATTGGAACTACCAGCTATCCTTTCAGCTGTGCACAATGTGTTCCATGTTAGTCAGCTGAAAAAGTGTCACCCCGAGATGGCAGAAACACCATTGAATGACACTATACCACTCGAGGAAGTAAAGCTAGAAAGTGACTTGACATATGAAGAGAAACCAATCAAGATACTGGAGACAGCAGAAAGGAATACACGTACCAAGACTATCAAGTTCTGCAAGGTACAGTGGGATCATCACACTGAGGAAGAAGCCACTTGGGAACGTGAAGAAACTCTTCGAGAAGATCACCCTCACCTATTTTCTAGCCTTTCCGAAGCTCGAGGGCGAGCTTCATCTTAAGGGGGTTAGTCTGTAACATCCCTAGGTTTTTGAAATTCAAAATCAGCATGCATACATAAGCATCATTGCATTTCATCATATATCTATGCTAGCTACTGTTTTTCAAATAGATGTTTCAAATAAAATCTCCTTTTAATAACTCAAGTGAGTTATCATTTCATGTGATCATATGATCTTCTGTTTTCAAAAGTTTACTTTTCAAACCCACTTCTTAGTTGCTTCTCTGGACTATCTCATCTCTTCTATTTTTGTAGATTTTATGCAATTTGGTAGGTATTCAAAATTTAGTCTTTTTGGAGCTTTTTAAATTATTAGCTGTATCAAACAAAAAATAAAAGAAAAGAGAAAAATCAAAAAAATAGAAAAAGGCCGGGGGGGTACCAATTCGGCCCAGGCCAAAAAGCTAGGCCCATCCCAGCTAGCACCCGGAGCCGAAACTGTATGCCACCGCAGCATTTAGGACGCTGACAGGTGGGGCCCACCTGTCAGTCATCGTCTCCAACGAGACCGGCCCGAGCACGGCCTCTCCAGAGCCATCCGATGCCGACCCCACCCCCTAAACCCTAGCCCCTCGCCCAAGCCGAGCCCCCCCATAAATACCCTCCACCCTCTCTCTCTCTCTCCGCACCCCATCTCCCCCTCATACGAGCGGCCACGCCGCCAGAATTGCACCACGCAAGCCCGCAGCACCCGCGCACACCAGCCGCCCCTCTGCACGCCACCGCCGCCGCATTTGCCTCGCCGTCACCACCCACGAGCTCGCCGTCGCCCGTAGATCACCGTCATCACCTTAGTCTTCGTAGAGGAGCCCCGCATCGCCGGAATCGCTCGAGCCCGAGCCGATCTCGCTGAAACCCTAGCCGCCGCCAGTGAGCCCCCTCCTCTCTCCTCCTTGACCGTTCGATCTAAATCCTACGTGTGCAATTAGATCTAACCCGAATCGGTATGGGGCGATCTGGGGCGTCCAGATCAAATAAGATCTAACGGCCCAGAGGGCCGATCCGCCCGAAGCGGTACCGACCAATCATATGTTAAAGTTGTTTTGTGAATAAAATTAACAACTTCAACTAAAAAGAACTACCTGGGTGGAGTGGTTTGATAAGAGGAGGTCGGAGTAGGTGGGTTCCGGGGCACATGCTTGTATAGATGTGTAGCTCAGGATACTGCTCGGGTTTGCCACTCAGGATTAAAGAGATTAATATGGCTTCCATGCTTAGATGTACTTCCAGTGCAACCTTATGACATTATGGGCTCTGTCTTGATTGTGTATGATTAAGGGTTCAACCATGGGTACTGATAGAGGGTGGTAGCATAATATAGGGGGCACGGTTAGATCTGTTTGGTTGAATACTTTTTCTGAAAGGTCTTGTATTATTTTATTTTTTGGGATAAAATAATTCTTAAGGTGAAAGTGCACAACCCTTGCAAGGTGTCTAAAATCTAATTAATTAGCCGTGTCCTCGGTTATGGACATTTGAGTCTCTAGTCATGGAATGATCAGAAGAATCTCATCATCGTTTCTGAATGCTTTAAAACTTGACTAGAAACCCCTAGAGGAGCTTAGGCTCATGCCCCTGAAAGGGTATGGTTGTCTGGTTGTTCCAAACTTTGTTGAGTTATGCCCAGAGCTACATAACTTGCAACTATGTAGTATTTGGGGGTTATTTTGACCCTTGTAATTAAAATTTTGAGAAAAGGTATTTTCCAAGAAATATAGGATAAAATTGGCTTTATGCAAACTAGCCTATGAGATCCACTAAGCCAAATGTCATGTAGTGTAGAACTTTTCACAACTGCCACCAAATATGTGTCATTTGCCAGTACATTGTTGTACTGACCCCTTTGGGGCTACATATTCAAACGTGTAGGTTGTTCAGATGAGGAGTGATTGGAGGAGTCTCGAGCCTGCATACAACATGACTGCCTGTGGCATATTGCTGAAGATGAAGGCTCATTGCTTTTATTTCCGTTGTGTTTTAAGTTGAACTCTGGTATTTGATAGTCCAAGTGACTATAAACTATTTTTGTAATAATTAAAGACCTGAGAGTCTGGATCTGCGATGTAATAAGGTACACTATCTGCAATAAATGTTATATTTTGTTCTGTGATGCTATCAGTGATCCAGGGAATAGCAGTTTCACAGTAGTTCTACCTTTGGTAAAAGGTAGGACGCTACAGAAGCCCCCAGGCCGACGAAATTCATCATCGGAATCCGCCAGTGCCACCACCGTTCCTTTAACGATACGACTATTTCATCAAGGTAGCACCGCCCCTTTCCGGTCCTCTCCATCGTTCTAGCGCACCTCTTGAGCTGTTTATTCTCTCAAACATCGCAGCAATCGGCATGCACACTCTCGTCTGCATGCTCACCGATGCCGGACCATCTCCAGCCGCCCCTCACCTTCGCTACAGATCTCACCCAAGCATGCCGAGTACTCCATAGGCTTCATGATGAGTATTGGCACACCAAGACTACCTACGATATGTGATAATTAAGTCTAAGGCTATGTCATTAATTTGTATGTATGTTCATGTTATTTCTTAGTCTGGTCACGTTGTGGGCCAATTAGGTTTATTTTATGTTTTGGGTTTGGGCCTGTCCAAGCCCAACAGTTTTCTGGCCGCCTATATAAGGATGCTGGGCGGCTAGGGTTTAGGGAGGCAGAAAATTATGTTGAACTTTTAGTTCAAGTTATCACCGTCCCTCTGGGATCGGCGTGTGTGACGGCGTCTCGGACATTCGTCTAGTTATCTATAAATAAAGACAAGAGAGTTCTTGAATTGTCAAGAGTAATCCTATGTGCGTGAAGGTCCTTGAATCTATCAAGGGTTGTTGAGCTGTTGGCGTGTTGATTTAGCGTGAGGTTCGTCGTTCATCGTCGAGTTGCTTGCAGGATTGGCGTTCCCCAATCTTCAGGTCGCGTGTTCCGCTCACGTGATTGGGAGATCTATCAGATCAGGAGGTGCAACATGAAAGATCGGGCAAACAATCTTTATCATCTTGGTATCAGAGCTCTAGGTTGATCACGATGCAAATTGCAGTTGATGTCGTCGGGTGGATCATTAGATCTGTTAGTCGACGAGACTGTTGGAGGAGACTGTTGGCCTCCATTCGTAAGGAGGTGGTCAGTAGCATCAAGGGAGAAGAAGGCGTTCGTCCCCAGATTCGTTCTGTGGCGGCGCATGGAGAAGTCAGGGAGAAAACACGATCAGCGATCGTTCAGAACCGACCGACCCAGGCCGGAGTGTCCGATGTCTACCGACCGGAGTTTCCGGTTGCCCTGGGTTGGGCAGTCTCGATCGTTTTCAGTAGACCAAGCTGCAGAGGAGTCGCGCATGTGGGCAGTAGCAGCAGCGCATGGAGGCCAGAGGCTCTCCATCGTGCGCGTGGACCAAGGCAGCATGAGGCAAGGTGCATGACGAGAAGGAGCAAGAGTCAAACACGGAAAGGAAAGATAGGAAAGAAAAAAAGAGGTAAACCGGATCGCCCGCACTGCATGCCTAGGGACAGACGATCTCTGCCCTCAGGCGAGATCTGTCTCACGCGATACAGTGCGATCGTGGGATCACACTCCCACCCGACCGGAGACAGCGGGCCGGCCCATTATGCCCAGCGGGATCGCTCCTATACCTGGCGATCGTTCCGGTGGCAATCTCGGTTACGCGTCGATCGCTCAAAAAAAGGATGCAATCACGTGTACTGTATTGAACTTGGATTGGAGTTGTTTCCATACGTGTCAACTCAATTCATTCAATCTTTTGCGTGAAGATAAAAGGAGGAAAAAAGACACTGGTTTTGATTTTGAAGACGAGGCGTACTCAACTCATTTGGACCTTTAGTGTGCAGGAATTGTCCTGTTTGTTTCGGGTGATGTGCTTGGTTCGTTCTGAATTTCAGATTGCGTCAGCAGGCATACTCAGCTTATTGGGACCCATGGCATGCAGGAGTCTGTTTTGTTTGTTTTGGATGATCCGCTAGGTGTGCTTTGAGGTTGCAATCAGAGGATTGTTTTGTGTCTCAATCAGGTTGGTGGCGCCGACAACGGAAGTGGCGCCAAGGGCAAGTCAAGCTAGCCGAGAGGGAGGTGTGGTGTGGCAGGCTGGCAAGGCTTGAAGATGGACAGTGGCGATATTGCAGATTTGACGCCACGTTTTACGAGAAGACCCTCCGGCGTTGAGGACAACGCCTTTCCAAGAAGGGGAGGATGATGAGGATTGGCACGCCAGGACGACCTACGATATGTGATAATTAAGTCTAAGGCTGTGTCATTAATTTGTATCTATGTTCATGTTATTTATTAGTCTGGTCACATTGTGGGCCAATTAGGTTTATTTTATGTTTTGTGTTTGGGCCTGTCCAAGCCCAATAGTTTTCTGGCCGCCTATATAAGGAGGCTGGGCGGCTAGGGTTTAGGGAGGCAGAAAATTATGTAGAACTTTTAGTTCAAGTTATCACCGTCCCTCTGGGATCAGTGTGTGTGACGGCATCTCGGACGTTCGTCTAGTTATCTATCAATAAAGATAAGAGAGTTCTTGAATTCTCAAGAGTAATCATGTGTGCGCGAAGGCTCTTGAATCTACCAAGGGTTGTCGAGCTATTGGCGCGTTGATTCAGCGTGAGGTTCGTCGTTCATCGTCGAGTTGCTTGCAGGATTGGCGTTCCCCAATCTTCAGGTCGCGTGTTCCGCTCACGTGATTGGGAGATCTACCAGATCAGGAGGTGCATCGTGAAAGATCGGGCAAACAATCTTTGTCACTTCACCGTCCTCTCCTTCGCGTCATCATCGAGTCAATCGTCACCAGGGACCACCGGAGCGCCGACGCTGTCCATGGCCCACCTCCTCCGGCGACCAAGCCCTAACCCTAGGTGAGGGACTCAACCTTAGCCGTTAGATCGAGATCCTGTGGTGCAGATCAGATGACTTAACTGAACCGGTATGGTCAGATATGGACCATCCGATCTACATAAAATCCAACAGCCCGGAATGCTGATCCGGCTGAAACGGTATTAGCAAATAAAATAGAGCCACGTGGCCAAGCCCGGTTCCAAATAGATTTAAACAATTTCAAAATAGACAGAAACTTGTAAAATTCATAGGAAATGTTCTGTAAGTCCAAAAATTGCAAATTTTATATCCCTGGACTCCTTGAAAAGTGTTGAACCCATTTGTGCAGAAACCTAGCAAGGTTACAGTACAAATTTGGAAATGATTTTCAAATGGCATTAAATGCCTATTTTCACCAAATAATTCATAGTTTTTGTTTTGCACATCCAATTTCTACAAAATTTGTAGTCTCTGGATTCCTCAGAACTTGTAGAACACCCCGGAACCAAAAATTCTCAAATTTGAAACGTGCACACACTTGCTACCTTCAAATTTAACAAAATCACTGTTTTGATCACAATTTGATTTCTAAAATTATTTTTGGAATGAAACCACTTGCAGTAGCTTTCTATTACTGTCCTCTATCCAGTAGGTTCGTACCAATTTTTTCTCAAAACATTACCAAACCAGAACCAAATTTTGGGAGACATCTAGCCCTATTTCAAATACCCAAATTTGCCCCAATGCTTTTTAAATAATTAAAAAGATTTTCTAAGCTCACACATGTTTTCTAAACATCATGGTTCACTAAATACAACATTTTCACACACTAACTTAGTGTGTGAAATTAATTTGACATTTGCATACATGCATACTTGTTGATGGTTGCCACATGGAACTTGTGTGTTTATTTCTTGTATCCATGCTTGTTTAGATTGTGAGGAGGAGCTGAGCTACAGTTGAGATTGTTGTGAGTGTGCTAGTTGTGGCCAAGGAAAGTGACACACATATCTTCTAGCTATTTTTACTACAGCATTAGTAATTTGAGTAGTATGCATGATAGGTGGAATATTCAATTGTTTTATAAAATGCTTAGATCCTAGTAGTGTGTAGCTATCCTTTAAACCCCACCTATTAGGATGCTAAATACTTTGAAAAATATTGATGCCATGATATGATCACTTGTTAAAGTTGTTTTATGAACAAATTAAGAACTTCAACTCAAATGAATCACCTCGGTGGATTGGTTTGATAAGAGGAGGCGATGTAGGTGACTTCTAGGGCACAGGCCTCGTCGAGAGGATGTGTACTCAGGATGCCACTCGGGATGGCCACTCAGGATGGCCACTCAGGATTAAAGAGATTACCATGTCTTCCATGCTTTAGAGTACTTCCAGTGCAACCTTATGACAATATGGGCTCTGTCTTGACTGATTAAGATGCGAGGGTTCAACTTGTGTGCAAGATATTGGCTGGTAGCAGAATTATAGGTGGGAACGGATCTTGCCAGTATGGTTGCTCTCTCCTTCTGAAAGGTTTTGTCTCATTCTTCTCTCTGGGTAGAATGGGTGATGTGGGGTGGCTTTCGGACTCCACCACATCATGTGCGTCAACAATCAAAGTCCAACATCATCGAGGCATGGAAGAGAAGGAAGAAGAAGAACCACCGGAAGGAAGCTTGGAAGCGCCGCAAGAAGAGGCGGCAGCTGAAGCTGGACCGGCTAAAGCCGGTCCTACCCTGGCTAAAGCCGGCCCTCCGGCTAAAGCCAGCCTTAACCCCAGCTATAGCCGGCCTGCTCGAGTCAGCTATGTCTTGGCCATGAAGCCACCTATGTTATCTATCTCCCTAGTGACCAAACTACCCCTAGCTCGTGGCTACCTATATATATGGCTCCCCCTCCCCTAGAGATAAGATAGAGATGAATTAAGATAAGAATTGGCATGAAGCCTTCTCCCTTGTGGGAACCCAACTAGATCTACATCTAGAAATCACCCTCTTTGTTTGGGATCTCTTCTAGTTGGAGAATTCTACCTTGATTTGGATCTCTTGCATACTTGTGTGTGTAATTCTATCCAATTGATTGGTCTCTTCTCCAATTGGAATTCTATTCCAAGCATATCAATCTCTCACAAGGAATTCTACTCTTGGAGTCTCTTCCTTGTGATTCTATTGAGTTGGTGAATCGGGCCAACAAGGACAACCAGTGTGTATCTTATGTGTGTGTGTGTGTGTGTGTGTTTGCCTTCGATTTGTGTGTCGTGTTCATCGTGTTTGTCGTGTTCTTCATGTTCATCCTCTTCCCCGCCATAAATCTCATGAATCCGTGAAGATCAGGCCACACCCAAGGGGTCACCCCTCATCATATGGTATCAGCAGCTTTTGGTTGCCACAGATTTACTCTTGTTTGTGATTTCCAGCATAAATTTCGAAAATCCAAAAAATAGCCCCAAAATTGCCTCGAGTTTTGATCTCTAGATTTGTTGAGTTTTTTGTGGTTTTCATCCATAGATTTGATGATTTGGGTGTTGATCTACATTGCCACAAAATTTCTAGCCCCAATTCCTCTTATTTCTCTCGGAATCGACGATTTTCTCTTCCAATTTCTGCCCAAATTGACAAACAGCTCGCGCAGAAATTTCTCGAAAAAGTGCGAACCGGCTAAAGCCGACCCTCAGACTGGCTAAAGCCGGCATACCGGCTAAAGCCGGCCCAAGTCCGGCTAAAGCCGACCCTTGCAGGTCAACGCCTCCGTTTCCGCTCGACCTGCTCCCCGCATCGATCTCAACTGCATCGCTCATCTTCATCCTGCTCCGTTTCACTCGCCCAGTCGCCACGCCAGCGCGCCACTCGCCCTGCCCCAGCTAGCTCCCGCCCTGCCGCCCGACACGTCCTGCTCCGAACACCGCGCCAGTGCAGCACCAGCCGCCGACCGCCCCCGCTGACCCATGCGCCAGTCCCCGCCCTCGCTCGCCCGCGCACACTCCCGCCAGCACCCGCTCAGCTTGCCCCGCCGCCAGCGCGCCTCCGCCGCCTAGCGACCACTGCCCATCACCATGCCTCTCCAGCCGCCTTGCTCCAGCAACCCCACCAGCGCCTCGCCCTGGCTCCGCCTTGCCAAGCCACCAGCTCAGGCTCACTCCCGATCCTCGCCCTTGCCTTGCTGAACCGCAGCCGCGTGCCCCCGACTCCACTCCATAGCTACCAGCAGACGCGCAGCTCACCGCCAGGACCGGAAATAGCCGACCTCCGAACCGGCTAAAGCCGGTATACGTCCGCCATCATCTGCCGGTTTCTTTTTGTTCCCGTTCTAACACCATACTACCCCCTTTTGACATCCTTTAGACCTTTTGACATAAAATCCGACGTTATCTTGACACAAATTTTGACAACCTTTGTGAGTCCTTTTTGCCTCAAATTTTTGGGCATTAACGTGTTTGTTCAGATTTTGGTTTTTGCGTGCCTTGTTCGTGCCAAGTAATACCGCGCCTACATCAACATCACGACGACGGCATCGGCGCACCGGAACTCCGACTAGTCTTTTGACTCCACCTCCATCGACATCATCACAAGTTATGTGTTTTGACACCGCCTAACATTTGCATAGGTATAACTTGCACCACCTTTGTAACCTCTTTTCTTCCTTTGTGTACCTATCCTATTGAGAGTGGCTTTCCAAGTGTTGTGAAGCATTGCACAAGTGTTCACGACCGTGAGAGGGTTTGTGTGTGTGCGTAAAGTTGAGCAAAGCTTCGAAGCAAGCTCGGTGAGAAAGATACACAAAAGAAGAAATAGCCATTGTGTGACATAGATAGCAAATAAGCTTTTGAGCATCGAAACACAAAATACCAAAAAGAGAGTGTGTTCCACCGATACAAAGGAGTTCAAAGCTTGTAAGGAAAAAGAGAGAAAAGAGAAGAGTGGCATCTTGTGCAAATCTTGTTGCTTCTTTCTTATGCAACCAAGCTACGGTCTCTCTTGCGTTGGCGTGACACCGAGCTAATAGTCTTCGTTAGGACCTTTTTGTTTCTTGCTCACTTCCTTGGTCGCGCTAACCCCATTATATCTTTTTGTGTGTGTTTCCGTGTTTCTTTGACGTAGATCATCGTTCTTGACATTTTCCTTTGGATTTTACCCACATTTGACAATAGACTTTTCTTTTGATCATTGTCATTTGGCATTTCCACATTTCTTACCCATCCACTATATAGCCTTTTGCGTGTGTTCTAACTTGTGCACCACGGTTGTCCTTTGGTGTTTCATCCTTTCAATAGTTTCTATGGGAAGTGTTCTAATTGTAGTTTTCTAACCATCTCACTTTCCACCATATACTTTTAGCTTTGTGACCATGTCTAGGGATAAAGAACCTAAGGACCCTTGGCTCGAAAAGTCCCTTGCACTGTTCGATGACATCGACACAATAGCCGCATGGATAATGGACTCGCAAGCAACGCTCTCCACAAAATTGGATCAAGTCATTTCATCTTTGGACAACTCGGTGTGACAACGTCACCGCTCAAGGTCGCGCTTGTCAAGATCTTCTTCCCGCTCCAACCATGGGAGTCACCATGAGCGCCATTGCCAACCTCACCCTCTAGAGCATCGTGCAAACCAACAACCACATATTGATAGCCTATGTGAGAGGAAGAAACCTACCCCACGCAAGGATAAGAACCACATACACATTGAGAGCAAGAGTGATACACCACATGAGTTGAGTGAGGACATTTTGCTTTCTAAAAACTTAACCTCTACTCCTCTTGTGTTGTCTTCTTCTTTGCTAGGTTGCTCGGATGATGATGACGTCCATTCCATGGAGATGAGGGACTCCACTATATGTGAGATGAGTGAATCCACTATACGTGAGATGAGTGATTCCACTATATGTGAGAGTGAGTGTTTCCACTTTGAGAGCATGAGTGATACACCGAGTGAGACAAGAGTGGTAGTTGATAGGTCAAGTGAGGCCATTTTGCTTTCTAACAACTTACCCTCTACCTCGAATGTGTCTTCTCATGTTTCAATAGGTTCCATGGATGAAAAGACGCCAACCTTGGAAAAGATGTACATGGTGCATACACTTGATGATAATACACCATGCTTAGAAGATGATGAGCATGTCGGCCACTTGGAGCTACCTACTTCAACAACACCTACATCAAAGGAGTGCGACTACAAAGGTAACAACATAGGTGTTGGTAATGCCATGATTCCCATGGAGATGCTAAGCTATGAGTGCTTCAAGTTATCTTCTATTGCATGCAATATGTTGAACAATTGCTATTTCCCATATATTGCTTGCAATGATGACAATGATACTTTGGTTGTGACAACCTTGTCGAATAATTGCTCTTTCCCTAGGTTTGTCGACAACAAGGATAAAATTTTGAAAATGTTTTGTGCCCAATGCTTGCAATATTCTTCCATTAATGCAACCAAAATGTTGCACACTTGCTCTTTCAAATGCTTGGTTTGCAATAATGTTATTATGTTTGACAATGAGAATGCCCCCATAGCTCTCTCAACTAATGAAGATTTTGCATTTGCATATGATAAGCATGTTCCCAAATATACATTACATAATCACCATGAATATTATGATATCTTGCTTGATGCTAATGGTGATGTGCAAATAAAGAGATGCATCATGATGGATGATGTATTCATCTACCATGCACACACATTGTTTTTGCTATCTTTTGTGTGTGTAGATACGCGGACAAAACCGTCAACTTCGATTGAGCACGAATTGGCGAAAAGAGCTCTTGAGAGCATAATACTTGTGAGTTCAAACTCACACTCCGCTCGCATACCCTTCACATGCTATGCATCAAACATGTTGAGAACTTGTTCTTCCATATGGTTTCTTTGCAAGCATGTTGATGATTTTTGTGACACTTGTGACATTCATGCTCCCATGATATTGAACATTGATGCTTTATGTGTTGCAACATATATGTGGAACGATTTCTCTTCCTTTTGTTTTGTGTGCAACCACATTGCTATATTGGTCATGACTTGTCACATGTGTTCCCGCTTTGCGTTCATTGGTGTTGAATCCAACAAGTTGACAAATTGCTCTTTCTTTTGGTTGGAATGCATAACCACTTGTGATAACGATATTTTCTTCTACTTGTGGATGAATATGATTTGTGTTGCAACAAATAGGATGAAAACTTGTTCTTTCTTATGGTTTGTTTGCACACATGTTGATGATGATTTTGACATCTTGCCGTATGTGTTTTTGCCAAACTCTCCTCTTATTGCTTCTAGGATGTTGACTACTTGCTCTTTCCAAAGCCTTGAGTGCAATAATATGCATATCTTTCAACATGAGATGGACACCATGGTCTTCTCAAATTTTGATGGAGTTTTTGTGTTCCCACATTTGGAAGATGTTCAAACAATTTTCTTACACATAGACCTTGCATATGCATTCCCTTTATTATACTTGTGTTGTGCTAATGGTGTTGTGAACAAGAATGGACATGTCCTTGATGATATGGTACCCTATCACGCACCCACATACTTTGCTTGGTCTTTGTTGTGCATAGGTACAAATGGATTCTATGGGTGCATGCGCTCCCGTGAGTGGTTTCAATCAACAACTTCTCCAACGAGAGCACATCAACAAATTTGTAAGGTGACCTCCTTCTACTCACGAACTCATGCCATAAACTCTAAGAATTGGCTACTCATTGAGTGTTGTTTCGCTTTGCTTGTGACCTTTGTAGGCTTCATGGAAGGTGAAGGAACATTGAAGAGTTGCCAAACCGATCTTCGCAAGTATGACCACATGGCGCACTCCAAGTACAATCGCCTACATCTACCTCCCCTACATGATGATGTTGAGTCAACGCCGAGGACGACGTTCTTTGAAGCGGGGGGAGATGATGTGGGGTGGCTTTCGGACTCCAGCACATCATGTGTGTCAACAATCAAGTCCGACATCATCGAGGCATGGAAGAGAAGGAAGAAGAAGAACCACTGGAAGGAAGCTTGGAAGCGCCGCAAGAAGAGGCAGCAGCTGAAGCTGGACCGGCTAAAGCCGGTCCTACCCTGGCTAAAGCCGGCCCTCTGGCTAAAGCCGGCCCTCCGGCTAGAGCCGGCCTTAACCCCGGCTATAGCCAGCCTGCTCGAGTCAGCTATGTCTTGGCCATGAAGCCACCTATGTTATCTATCTCCCTAGTGACCAAACTACCCCTAGCTTGTGGCTGCCTATATATATGGCTCCCCCTCCCCTAGAGATAAGATAGAGATGAATTAAGATAAGAATTGGCATGAAGCCTTTTCCCTTGTGGGAACCCAACTAGATCTACATCTAGAAATCACCCTCTTTGTTTGGGATCTCTTCTAGTTGGAGAATTCTACCTTGATTTGGATCTCTTGCATACTTGTGTGTGTAATTCTATCATCCAATTGATTGGTCTCTTCTCCAACTGGAATTCTATTCCAAGCATATCAATCTCTCACAAGGAATTCTACTCTTGGAGTCTCTTCCTTGTGATTCTATTGAGTTGGTGAATCGGGCCAACGAGGACAACCGGTGTGTATCTTGTGTGTGTGTGTTTGCCTTCGATTTGTGTGTCATGTTCATCGTGTTCGTCGTGTTCTTCGTGTTCATCCTCTTCCCCGCCATAAATCTCATGAATCCATGATGATCGGGCCACACCCAAGGGGTCACCCCTCATCAATGGGTCTTAAGGTGAAAGTGCACAACCCCTGCAGGGTGTCAAACTAATCGATTAGCCGTGTCCCCGGTTATGGACAATTTGAGTCTCTAGACATGGAATGTACGGAAGAATCTCATCCCTATTTCTGAATGATTAAATGTTGACTAGAAACCCCTAGGGTCGGGGCTCAGGGTCATTCACTCCGAGGGGTGGTGGTTTTCTGTTGTTCCGACTTTGTTGAGTTTCGCCCAGTGCTACATACCTAGCTAGTATGTAGTATTTGGGGGTTATTTTGACCCTTTAAAAATACAAAATTTTGAAAGAAAGTTTTGAGAAGGAATTATAGGATAAAATTAGCTTCATGCAAATTAGCCCAAGAGATCCACCAGCCAAATATCATGTACTCCCTCTATTTGGAAATATAAGATGTTTTAGCTTTGTGAAGTGAATGTATCTAGACATCTTTTAGTGTATAGGTTCGCTCGAATCGATACACTAAAATATATCTAGGTACACTAGCTTCACAAAGCTAAAACATATTATATTTCTAAACGGAGGAAGTAGTTAGTTCTTTCACAATAGCCACCAAATATGCGTCATTTGCCATTACATCATTGTACTGACCCCCATTCATGGGGCTGCATATTCAAATGTGCAGGATATTTTGAGGAGGCGTAAGTTGATAGGATCTCGAGTCTACATTCCATCATGGCTGCCTGTGGCGCATGGAGAAGATGGAGGCTCACTGCTACCTTAGTTTCCGTTGTGTTTATGTTGTGCTGAACACTGTCATTTGTGCTAGTCCATGAGACTAAGCTAGTTTGTAAGATTTTAAAGACTTGTGTATCTGGATCTGCGTTGTAATCTTTGATACTTTGCAATGAATACTATATTTTGTTCTGTGGTGCTATCAGTGATCAAGGGAATAGCACTTAACACATGTGTTCCACCTTAGTCCAAAGGTGAGGCGTTACAAAATGTTATCAGAGCATAGTGTTGCCTGTAGGATCGAGACCATAGTTTTGGAATAGACTAGGAAGCCCTAAGATTTTGTTTCCTTCCTACAAAAAAATAATTCATTTTCGTTTTCTAAATGAAATCTATCTCATCTTGCTTCCATATGTACAAAAAAAGTTTGCATCTTGAAAACTTCATGTATTCTCTCCCACATCATTTTACAAAGGTTTCCTTTACTTTAGATGACCCAACCCGGGAACCATCAAGAAAGGACAAGAAGAACACAATGTGCCAGAAGGATGAGATTTCTACTCATATGATATTCATCGACTCAACATAATACACTACATGGAAGACCAACAAAGAACTTGGAGAATGCTGATGTGAAGACTGCACAACACCAACGATACTTTGAGGAAGTGGAAATGAGAACATGGAGCAATGAAGATAGTAATAGAATAGACCACCAATAATTCTAGTTTATAGAACCAACGATATCGTAGTAATCTAATGATCATACCAAATTGGGGTATGACCATACTTGATTGTTAGTGTTTGAACTAATTTGCTTGATGTGATGCATGATTGTTAGATGGTGCTCGTAAGATGAATTGCCTTGATCTGCTGTGTTTGGGTAGGAATCTTCTTTAGATCCCTTCTATCTATTCTCATCTATGCTAAGACCTAAACCTGTCCTAAACCCAACCAGATGCATCCCCAACGCCAGAACAATTACAACAACTCTCAGATGGAGATAGCAATGCAATGAATTGATTTTATTTTTTCTATGAAATGGCAAACCGAAGGATATGTAACTCAAGAGTTAACGCCATATGACAGAGTTTACGCAAACCCCTAGCTAGGGAATGATAGATTTGTTTAAAAAAATGGGTTTTGGAACATTGGTTCTAATTCCAAGAGAATTTTGTCAAAGTTAGTGAGGTTGACGAAGAGTTAGAATACGAGGTTTAACAACCCATGTATGGAGTAATGATTTGGGTGCAGGATGGATTGATCACCATTCCTACTACTCTTATTATTCGCTCTCATAATGTTGGCTTTGCGAACCTAGAGAGACATACCTACAAGAGAGGCGATGTTGTTAAGCCTTAACCTTAGGAGGATAAGATATTATACCCTTATAATAGGCTAGTGATGCCAAAACATAGGGAATACGGTGAGATGAATCACAAGCTTACCGTTGAAGAAGACTTGCTACGGAAGATGTCTTACCAACCTTGAGAGCTCCGAGTGTTTTCAGAAGAATGAACCATAAGATGGAAGACCGCCAAGGATGTCAACTAAGAGGATGAAATGAAGATATGAGATCACTTTAACTTGGTCTTCTGATTGACCCAAAGAGTGACCCTTCAGTGTCCAAAGTAGTTCAACAAACTACCTTGTTGGATAGGGGCTCTACAATGGAGCAAAGTTATGCTCAAGCCTCCTAGAGGAATACTGGAAACCCAAGTTTGTGAATAGACACCCACCTATGGGAAATGAAGATAGAATCAAATTATAGATTCAAAAGATGACCCAGTGCCAAGTCAAACCAAGGTGTTCCCCGTCTGAACCCAAAGACCTAAATTGCCTACAAAAGTCTCTTTTAAGGGTGGTAGCCACCTAAGTGCCCCAAACCCTTCTACCTTTCTAACCTCTCCAAATCTCGGGGATGAGATTTCTTTTAAGGGTTGTAGTCTGTAACATCCCATGTTTTTATCAAATTTTGGAAAAAAAGTTTTGTTTTGTTAGTGTTGATTGAAAAATCATAGGGAATTAAATTTTTTTGAGTTAATTTAAAACCTTATTACAAAAACTATTTCAAAACTTTCTATTATCCCTTGAAGAACTCTTTGAGAAAATATAATTTCAAAATAATTTTTTTTGCATTTAATCAAACCTATGCAAGCTTTATTAGCACAGGAAAATATCTCCAAAAGGTTTTATAAAGTTTACCTTACTAGGAATGTGTTTTGAAATAAAGTTCAAATATTATTTTATAGAGTTTGATCTTTAAAGTTTAAAAAGGATTAATTTCAAACCTTACTTATATTTTGGAATATGCAAACCAAACCTATTGGCCAAAATTTATAAAGTTTTGTTGAAAATAGGTTTCATCATGAAAGTTTGTTTCGTACTATTTTAAAATGTCATTTTGAATTTTAGAAATTGATTTGAACTTATTCGGAGCTCAAATGTGAAAGTTATAAAAGAAATAACAAAACAAAAAATGAAAAAATAGAAGAACGAAAAAAAAAGACAGCCAACTGGCCAGCATGGGAGCCAAGCCGGCCCAGCAGGCCTCAACCCGCACACCCCCCTCTCTCTTCTCTTCTTTCTTTTTCTTTTTCTTTTCACGCCGATAGGTGGACCCCACCTGTCAGCTCCACCATCAACCTTCAGCTGAGCTTCACACCCCCTCTTCGCACGATCTCGCCCACGTTCTCCACTTCCCAGAGCCGAACTGCCAGGCCGAGCCCTTTCCCTAGACCCCCACTCACTCCTCTCTCATTTGCCCAACTATCGCGTCCCTCAGAAGCCCCTAGGCCGACGAAATTCATCATCAGAATCTGCCGGTGCCGCCGTCGTTCCTTCACAGATACGGTCGTTTCATCAAGGTAGCGCCGCCCCTTTTCGGTCCTCTCCCTCTCCCTCATTCCGGCGCACCTCCTGAGCTGTTTATTCTCTCAAACATCACAGCAAACGGCGTGCACACTCTCGTCTGCAAGCTCACCAACGCCGGACCATCCCCAGCCGCCCCTCACCTTTGCTACAGTACTCACCTGAGCACGCCGAGCACACCATAGGCTTCGCTGTCCTCTCCTTCACGTCGTCGTCGAGTCCATCGTCACCAGGGACCACTAGAGTGTCGATGTTGTCCATTCCCGAGCCGCCGCCAGCGAGGCCCACCTCCTCCGGCGACCAAGCCCTAATCCTAGGTGAGGGACTCAACCTTAGCCGTTAGATCCAGATCCTATGGTGCAGATCAGATGACTTAACTGAACTGGTATGGTCAGATATGGACCATCTGATCTACATAAAATACAATGGCTCGGAATGCTGATCCGGCCGAAACGGTATTAGCAAATAAAATAGAGCCACGTGGCCAAGCCCAGTTCCAAATAGATTTAAACAATTTCAAAATAGACAAAAACTTGTAAAATTCATAGGAAATGTTCTGTCAGTCCAAAAATTACAAATTTTATATCCCTGGACTCCTTGAAAAGTGTAGAACCCATTTGTGCAGAAACCTAGCAAGGTTATAGTTTGTTTTTGCTTTGTTTTCCTTTTATTTGGGTGAGACCACCATTTTATTTACTTTGAGAGAAAGCTACTAGAGGTTTGGTTTGATTTGATTTGGATGCATTGAAAGATTTGGGATTGAGAGATAGGAGTTGATTATTAAGATACATATAGTTGCATGCTTCATATGCTTTGAATAAGTTTTGATCTGCATGTGATTTTTTTTACACAAATACAGTAAGGAAAGACTCCCTATTGTGCCAAAATTTTCATTTATATGGGGAGTATGTACAATGGTAGGAGTTCAGTTACAAAAAAATGTTCATAATGTATCAAGCCATGATTGCATCCCCTCACGAAGACTAGGCTTAACTCTATGGAGGTTCAGAGAGAAAAAAATTCTAAATTTAATAATACATCTCCTAAGCTCAGGGTAATTTCCATTGAAAATAGCATCATTTCTCTAGTCCCATAGACACCACCATCCAGTGATGGTATTGTCCATAATGAAATGGAGTGAGTTTCTGGCTTTGGCATCGTTTATCATATCATGGATGTGCATATCAAAGTTCCATTCAATACCAATCGCCCATCAGAACCTTTGGCTGAAGCTGCATTCAAAGAACATGTGCATGATGGTTTCTTGGGGACACTCCTCGCATAAAATGCAGTCATTGAACTCCACATAAAAACAATTCTTTGACATCATGTCCTTGGTGTTCAGCCTGCCATGGAGCGTAAGCCAAGCAAAAAAATTCTGTCTTGGGATATTGCTAGTTTTCCATATGTCAAGAATTGGTTGAGGTGCATGATGTGTATCTCCAATCAGATTGTAGACCTTTTTAACTGAATATCTATCACCCCAAGCAAAGTCCCATTTGTCATGCTTTGTTGTAATATCCAGGGAGTTAAGTTCTTCCTGTAGAGTGTGGAATCTCATGAGAAGTGACTAAAAGAGGCCGATTAAACAGGTCATAGAGCTCTTCATTGTTTTTATTCCATGCTTCCAAAATAGTGATGTGTTTATTCTTTGCAAAGGAGAAGAGGTGGGGTAGATCCCCCGCTCTAATGGAGTCCTTCCAGTTACCAGACCATAACAAACAGGTATTCCCACTGCTGATATTTACAGAAGTGTGTTCTTTATATATATCATCATAAAGTAGACAATCCTTCCACCAAAATGAGCCTTTGTTTGCATTTTTCCGTGGGACTTGGCCATTTGAGTAGTATGTTTGCCATATAAGTTTTACCAAAGGTAAATCATGACAATTGTAGAACTTGTGAAGGTTTTTTATGAGAAGGGCCTTGTTTTGCTTTCTGAGGTCAATGACACCAAGTCCACCTTCATCCTTAGGTCTACATACATGTTCCCAACTGGCAAGGCATTTACCCTGAATCTTGTCTTCTCTGTCAGCCCAAAGAAATTGTCTTCCACTCTTTTCAAAATGGATAAAAATGGTAATAGGAACTTTCAGAGAGCACATGGCAACCATAGGCAGAGAGTTTATAACTGAATTTGCAATGTCAGTCTCCCAGTATATGACATAAGTGATGAAATACCAGATAGTTTCTTATCAAGTCTTGATACCAGAGGCATCAAATCAACAACTGAAGGTCTAGTGGTTCCCAATGGAAGGCCCAGATATGTGAAAGGGAGACTTTCAACTTTGCAGCCAAAAGTGGCGGCCAGGGAGTTTGCATGAGCCAAATCAATATTAATGGGCACCAGGGTTGTTTTATTATAGTTAACATGAAGGCTAGTGGATGCACTGAAATTTGCAAGAATTTCCTTGAGGTTGAGCAATTGTGTTAGGTCTACAGGCATAATCATAAGTGTATCATCTGCATATTGCAAAATTGGGTATTTTTGGCCAAAGTCCTCATCAGTAAGGAGATTTGTGGTGACCCAGCATACCACTGCATGTTGTAGTATACAAGTCGTTGACATAACGCTCGTGAAGTACCAACTCACAAATATTACATCCCTCAGAGTGGTACAACACAAACATAGCGGTCTTTATTCAAGCACTGAATATTACAAGCCATAATGTTACTAAGGACTCCAGTTCCTCCTCGATCCAAAGAGGAACACTAGGTGGTTCTAAGTTGATACAACCAACCTTAGCTACAACTGAAAGTAGTAGACTAAACATGATGCCTAACTCTAGTCACTTTATTCTAGGTGTCCGATGCAACCAAAGTTTCTATCCTACGGTTCTAAGTGTCGGCCTCCTCCTCTTTTCCTTCGTCGGGACCATAGGAGATGGTGTAATCGATGCCTTCGACTCCTCCAGATAAATCTGGTTCTTTGTAGTAGACCTCCTCGTAGTCCTCCGGGCTTCCTTCGGTTTCTTCAAACTGGCCCTCCGAGTCTAAGCAAGGATTAAAAATGAGTGGGGTGAGTAACGAGTGTTACCCAACAAGTTCATTTAATAGAATAGAGGTGTTTGATGCACTAGCTACGACCATAGACTTGAAAGTCTTAGGCCAAATGCAGTTTTTTGTAAGCATTTCTTCAAAGATTGATTTTATTCAAAGAACTATGTCCGTCAGTCTTCACAGGTTGATTAGAGCTTCGATGGGCTCCTTTCCTGCCGTGTTCGTAGCTCCTTCCCGGAACAGGGAGTATCTTGATACTTTTTGTACACTCTGCAGAGGTGGTCACTTGTACCCATAGGAGATCAACACTTTGCTGCACAACCGGGCGTACTTTCCCGTCCACACTTCCTTGGTATGGGGCCCAGCCGTTGATCCGAGCCAATCAATGTTCCTTCCCGCGACCGTGCATACCCACCCTTTTGCGGCTCCAACTTCGGTTCGCTACCCTCGCCGGTGTACCCTTTGGTAGTTGCCGACCTCGGCATACTTGCCTTTCCTAGACAATGAGTTACCCCCACCGGATACGATTATGCTTTTTGGTAACACTGGTCTCGGCACTCTACCCCCGTCGTTGCCGCAATCCATCATAGACCGCCAGAATCATGAATTCATTAGGGGGAATCCACCCATCCCGAAGCTCCTCACAGGGAGACGACTACTCCGAAACGGTGCGTCCATTGATATGCATGAGGGGAAAGATACAGCTAACTCTCCCGTCCCATTCCAGACCCTATGGTTGACCGTATTTTACGGCACAAGAATCACTGGCGACATTGGTTATTAGTCGTAGGTGAACATTCCCGGTATAGTGGGACCTCCACCATACTCTTACCATGGTCCCACTGCCCAGCTTCCTAGGTCGACAACCACCATGGTTGTTAACCACTAGTCAGATTCATTCAAGAAAAGTAGAACCTTTGCTTTTTAATGCAATAGTAATAATAATACCACCGGTATATTTGCAAGTACTTTGTTAAAGATAAACAAGAGATATGAGCAAGAGTGAACTTGCCTGCAAACTGCAAGGTAGTGCAGTTGGATTTGTTGAAGTGACCCGGGACCTCGGGTTCTGGAAAATAGCATCATTGTCCGATAAGGGCAATGGTTAAATATTCAAATAATGCATGCTCCTTTATAGTGTGTGTATTCCCTTTAACCCCCCAGAAGTATTTTATTCTTATCCTAGGGTTTATATACTCCTTTTATGATTTTAAAGAGTATATGTTATCAATTGCTTCATTCAAGAATATTCTTTAATACCCTGGAATGGAGTTCAATTTTGATGATGAGTTCTATTCTAATTAAGAAAGAATCTTTTTAAGTTTTCATTACTAATATTCTTATCTGATGAATTATTATAAGTGTATATACTCTAATTATGATTTTATCAGAGTATATATTAGGTGAAATTCATTCAAGAACACTAAGGTCAAATTCTTGAATGAATTTACTTGATCTTATTTCAAGAATATTATTACCTCTTTTACTTTAGTATTTAAATCATTTCTAGAGGTTTTTCTTTTAAAAGAAAACTTCATAAGGCAATTATGAATAAACCTTCTTTTACTCATAATATCACTATTTGAGTGATTTAAAAGGTCAAAATCAATTAAACTTATTTGTGTAGAAATTCAACTTATTTTTCTACTTTTAATTGGGTGTTGAAAAGCTTTTTCTAGAAAAACCCTTTCCTTTAATTCAATTTCTGTTTTTAAAATTTTGATTAAAACTTCTCCCTCTCACCTCTCTCTCTGCCAGCCCTGGCCCACCTGTCGGCGCCAGCCTACTAGTCGAACCCGACCAGCGGCTCGGTCCGCCCGACCGGTCGCTTCCCCCTCGCTCACTAGCGTCGCCTTCTCTCTCACGCTCCCCCTGGTGACTGCGTCGCCTCGCCGCCACCGCGCTCGATTCCGATGAGCTCCGCCGGAGTCCGCTGCTGAGATGATGCTCAATCGATAGATCAGGCGACGGCGATTCTGCCTGTCCGCGAGATCTGATCGATTGCCTCTTAGACGCTCGCATCCCCCTTCGCCTCCAAAGCTCGGGACCTTGGCCATGGCGACCTCGAGCTTGCTCTCGAGCTGCTAGGCCTTGTCCACGGCGAGATCTAGGCTTGGTGAGCTGGGTGCTTCATCGACGTATCATCGGCGACTTCCCCTGGCTCGATGCCGTCGTGGCCGTGCGGGCACTGCCTCGCCATGCCACGGTGGTATCTCCTGGGCGTTGTGTAAGTACTCCTCCCCTTCTTCTACTCCTCTACTTCTCTCTGTAACCACCTGGAGCTTGCTCCCCTCCTGGAACTTGCTCCATGCCCACTGGAGCTTTGCTCCATGCCCTACTGGAGCTTTGCTCCGTGCTGGCCAAGCCCTCCTTGAGCTTGCACTGGCTAAGCTCACCTGGAGCTTGTGCTGTCCATGCTCATCTGGAGCTTGTGCTGGCCAAATTCCTCTACCTCCTGTTGTACTGGGGTTTCTCCCCAACCTGCACTAGTGCTGTGCGATTCAGTTGGCTGTGATGTGTGTTATTTAAGCTCTATGATCTTACTGTTAAGCTTGATCATGCTTGATTAGCTGCTACTGTTAGTTTTAGTCATAGTTTTAGTTAACTTTGTTAACTGAAACTTGTTGATTCAGTTAACTGCATATCCTGGTGGTCTGTTACTGTTGAATTAATCACTTGCTGCTGTTGTTTGACTTGCTAGTGGCTAATCTTGATCAATTTGATCAAGTGCATGGATAACTATGTGTTTTAGTTACCTCTGAATGTACTGTTACATGGCTAGTGTTGTTAACAGACTCACTGCACTTTCTTGCAGTGCTTCTGTTGTGCTAATTTAATGATATAGCTATTATGTTGAGCTTGGTTTTGCCTAGCTGTGATGCAATAGTTCAAGCCTGTTGTTATGGCTCTTGCAGTAGCTTTTGGCTAACTGCTTCACTGTGATGCCTCCTTGAGGTGTTCACAGCTACTGTGGGTTTTAAGTTTGGGTGCTCCTGAGAGTAGATCACTCTCTGTGGTGATTTGCTGGTGGCTTATTTGATTGAAAGTGTCCCTGTCCACTTTGCCCAGATGCTTAACTGAACTTGGTCAATTTTAATTGACAGAGCTGATGGTTTTCTAGGTTTTAGGCCTTAGTCTTGGTAGCTAGGCAACCCATGTGCCACTCCTGGCCTTGCACTTACTTCTGTGAGTATTTCCTTTGAGAAATTCCCAGATAAGTTATGTGTTAGGGAGTAGGTGCTGTGGATGGCCTTGTCTCCAAGGTCTTGGCCTCCTGGACATCCTAATGATGACCAAAGCCGTTGTTACATCAAGCTTTGCTTGATGTTTGTGTGGCTGTGCTCTGTGCAGTCTGCCTGGGAGAATAACTTGTGAGTTCTCTCCCAGTACTCATGTGTGCTGTGGTTTAATAATAACCTGCTGCTGAAGAGTAGCTTGTTCTTCTAGAATATTCCGATTTCCTGCTTCTTGTGGCAAGCCTGCTCCTCCTAGCTGCTTGACCTAGTTCCTAGTCGAACTATGTGACCATGTTGGTCTTTGGCTTTGCTGGATGGTTTATTTGATGATGTGCTGGGTGTGAATCTTCCCTGTTGCTCAACACATGAGCAGGGTTGATTGTGTGGTGGTGATTCAGTGGTGGTGATTCAGTGGTGGTGGTTTGTTCTTAATGATGATGATGATGTTCTTGGTGTTGCTGGTGGTGGTGTGGTGGTGCTGTTCTTGGTCGACTGTGGGCTTTAGCCGAGCCAGTTTCACCACTGTTGATGAGGACATCCCTACGGTTGATCCAACCGTTGCACCTACAGCCACACTTCCTCACATTCCACAATTCCAAGGACCTCTCACAAGAGCTCGTGCACGCCAACTAAATTATCAGGTACTTTCGTTTCTAGGAACTATTCCTAATATTCATGAGAATATGATGCTGCCTAAATCAGATGTGTTTATGTTACTTAGGAATGATGGGCCTAGCATGGATGAGAGGGACGGGCATTGGAGCATGATCATGCATGGAGATGATAGCAGCAATCGTGTGAGGATTCAGGATGACGCTCCAAGTGAAGATTTCAGAACTTTGAAGCCACCATAATGCTGCAAGGATGCTTGGACGAAATTTAGAAGTTACCAAATCATAAAATTTGTCCAAGGCTTTATATGGTGCTGCGTCACCTTATTTTGTGGGTTAAACCCATGTATTTTCATCATAGGTATTTTAGGGATTTTTTGGAGACTGTTTAAGTGGAAATCGGCCCGTCTAGGGTTATTTTCGGATGGCCCATTAGGGCTGTACGAAAATCCCTGCCCTTTCCCTCATATATACCTCCTCCTAGCCGTTATTAGAACTTGGATTTTGTTTAGTTAAAGACTTAGCCACGAGCTACTCTTCGCCATAGGCACAAGTGTCAAATCGACCTTTTGTACTATGCACAGACAGAATCCCACCTCTTCAATAAAGCCTTCATCTATATTCGCAATATCTTGATTGCATCTATAATTCTTGCTTGTTCTTCGATTGCTTGCAGGGATTGATTCTTGTGATCAGGTTGATCTAGCTCTGGCGTGATCAATAGCCTCGGAAGTTGGTGTATCGATTGCTTAGGCGCAACATCTCGTACGTTTGTAGTCGGATCGTCAACGTCGACCTCCACCATAATCGATAGTTATCGTCTCATCGAAAGATCGGGCACCTTTACCCTATCAAGTGGTATCAGATTTCAGGTTGATCGGTGAGATTACTGTTTTCGTAGTCTAGATTGCATCTTCATACCTAGAATCCACGAAAAAGCCAAAAATATTAGGATTAGATCTTTTCCTAGAAACAGTTCGAGCCTTTGCATCTTTTCTTTTCAGTATTTGCATTGTTGAATTCGTGTCTACATCGTCGTGTTGAGTGCTGGCTGTAGTGTAGCGTCTTGATCCTTAGAGTTTCGAGTTCTGCTCACATACGTCTTGCCGCCGCCGCACCGCCACCACCAAAAAGCCTAACCACCGCCACCACTCATTTCCGCATCGCCACCATAATCATCCCCACCGCATCCATTGACTGCTGCCACCCCCACCCTCATTACCGCCGCCACAACCTTTCTCCCGACTTCGGTTTTCTTTCCCTATTCCGTCCGTAAAAAAAACGAAAAAAAAGAGGGGACGTGGGGCCGAACCAGCCACCCCACGCCGCACCTAATTCTCAGTAAAAAAAAGGGGGGACGTGGAGCTAGTTTGAACTATTCTACTTATGATAAGGAATTATATGCTCTTGTTTGGACATTAGAAACTTGGCAATATTATTTATGGCCTAAAGAATTTGTTATACATTCTGATCATGAATCTTTGAAGCATATTCGTAGTCAAGCTAAGTTGAATAAACATCATGCAAAGTGGGTTGAATTCATTGAATCTTTTCCTTATGTTATTAAACACAAAAAGGGTAAAGATAATATTATTGCTGATGCTTTGTCACGTCGTTATACCATATTATCTCAACTTGACTTCAAAATCTTTGGATTGGAAACTATTAAAGAACAATATGTGAACGATGCCGATTTTAAAGATATTTTGGAGCATTGTCTAGAGGGTAGAACTTGGAACAAATTCGTCCTCAATGATGGGTTTGTGTGCCGTGCTAACAAACAAAGTACTTGAAAAGTACACAAAGTCACTCGTAATCGTCAAAAAAGTGAGGGAAGGGTGAGTTTTTAGCCTTTTAAGTTTCAGAACTAGCACTTTTCCGTGATCTTCACTTATATCTTTCTTTTGAGCTATTCCTTTGTGCTTCTGGCCGCCGCGCATTGACTAGTTGGTGTCCTAGGCTCGCGTCTCTAGCACGATCTAGCCTACGGCCAGCACGGTACCATCGTTGAGCATTTATTCAACTTGTTGCATTGCTGTTTTGAATTGTTGCTACAGATATCGCAGCCTCCTACAGCTCCACATATCTCTACGACCGTGCATTGACACCACCTGTCAATCGCTCTATTCAATCTTCCTGAAGTTTGATCACGACGGTTGCTGATCGCCACCTGTTGCAGGGTAAGAACGGGTAAGAGTATTGGTTTGCTTGATAGATTAAGCGTTTTCCACCCCTGTTCCTGTTGTCTCTCTATTCTATAACTTTGCTTTTGCGTACTAACCATGCCACCAGACAACACCGACATACAACCACTGGAGGGTGAAGCCTTGCAGGCTCACATCACCAAACTTTTGTCTAACCATATGTAGGATGTGGACAAGCGTTTTAGTGACACGATGGAGCAACTCGAGGGACTCGAGACCACCTTCACCGCCAAACTCGACGCTAAATTCCAGGAGGTGCTAGCACGCTTACCACCACCACCGCTAGCTCACGCGCCTCCTCCACGGCCGACCTTTTTAGGACATGCACAGCACGTTCTCAACCCACCGGCACAAACTTCGGCTGCGGGTGCTGCTGCGAGCACTGCGGCTGCTGGCGTTGCAGGAGCTACGGGTGTTACACAGGCCCGTGATGCACAGTTGGATGATTATTACGGAGAAGATGAGTACGAGGGCGAGTACGCGGACGACTTCATAGTTGATCAACCACCTGGTTGTCCTAGGCCCTACATTCATCGTCCACCTCCTCATCCGTTGGTACGTGATGATGACTATGTTGCTAAACTGAAATTAAATGTTCCTACGTTTGATGGTCGCTATAACCCTGATGCATACCTTTCTTGGGAATTAGAATTAGACCAGCGTTTTGCATGCTTAAATTATCCCGAGGATAGACGTGTTAGTGCTGCTACTTGTGAGTTCACTAGTTTTGCTTCCATATGGTGGTCTGAATACTGTCATGCTAATCATGCTAATCCAGTCACTACGTGGGATGCTTTAAAACTTGCTATGCGTATTCGTTTTGTTCCACCATATTATCAACGTTCCATGCTGACCAAATTAGCACGTCTAGATCAAGGCAAAAATTCTGTAGAGGATTACTATCAGGAGTTGCAAACTGGCATGCTGCGTTATGGTATAGCGGAGGATAATGAAGCATTAATGGCACGATTCGTAGGCGGGTTAAATAAGGAAATTCAGACTATTCTTTGATATAAATCTTATCACACTATTACCCGTTTGTTCCATCTTGCTTGCAATGCTGAATGTGAAGTGCAGGATCGACGTGAGGCGACACGAACTAATTATTCTGCAGGGTGTTCTACTTGGAGATCACCGAATTCGGCGTCACGGGCTGCTGCACCTACACCTCCAGCGACCACATCCACGCGATCTGCAGCATCTACACCACCTCCGTTTGCTACACGGAAGACTACTATGGGACCAGCCCCGAGTGTCTCCATGGCGTCTACGGGCAAGTCCAGCCAAATTCAGTGCCGCAAATGTGGTGGACTTGGTCACTTTGCACGTGATTGTGCCTCCTCCCGTGTGATGATTGCTCTTGAGGATGGTGGATACGACTTCGCCAGTGATTATGATGAAGATACTTTGGCTCTTATTGCATCTGATGAGCAATATGCTGCAGCACCCACGGAGCAAGATTTTGAATATATGGCTGCAGTACATGCAGAGAAATACCCGAGTTTAGTTGCACAGCGAGTCTTAAGTGCACAAATTACCAAAGCCGCGCCCGACCAGCGCCATAATCTGTTCCATACCAAGGGCGTGGTTAAAGATCGCTGTATTCGCATTATTATTGATGGCGGGAGCTGCAACAACTTCGCGAGCATGGATATGGTTGAAAAGCTTGCTCTTACGACACGACCCCATCCTCGTCCATATCACATTCAATGGTTTAACAACAGCGGCAAGGTTAAGGTAACACGTACAGTTCGTGTACATTTTACTATTGCTGCATATGCTGATTATGTTGAGTGTGATGTTGTTCCTATGCAAGCATGTGCTCTTTTACTTGGTAGACCATGGCAGTTTGATACAAATTCTATACACTATGGTAGCACAAATCAGTATTCTCTTGTTCATAATGATAAGAAAATTGTGTTACTTCCCATGTCTCCTGAAAGTATTTTAAAAGATGATCTTGCTAGAGCTAGTAGAGCACATAATGAGGGGAAAAAGCTGAGCGAAAATCAGACTGTTGCTAAGGAACTTATGCCTTCTACAAGTACTTCTAAATCTGCTCCAAAACATGCTAACAAAATTCGTTTGAAAAGTACTTGTTTGCTAGCTAGCAAATCTGATATTTCTGAAATTGATGTGAGTACTACTGCATGTTATGCTATCATTTGCAAAGAAGTGTTGTTTTCAGCTGAGGAGATGCCTTCTTCTTTGCCACCTGCAGTTGCTAACATTTTGCAGGAGTATGCGGACGTTTTCTCACAAGATGTACCTCCAGGACTGCCACCTATTCATGGAATTGGGCACCAAATTGATTTGATTCCTGGAGCATCTTTGCCCAACCGTGCGCCATATTGTACCAATCCGGAGGAGACGAAAGAGATTCAGCGACAAATTCAAGAACTTCTTGACAAGGGTCATATACGTGAGTCTCTTAGTCCATGTGCTGTTCCTATTATTTTGGTACCAAAGAAAGATGGTTCTTCGCGCATGTGTACTGATTGTAGAGCAATCGATAATATTACTATTCGCTATCGTCATCCTATTCCTCGTTTAGATGACATGCTTGATGAATTGAGTGGCTCTACCATGTTCTCTAAGGTTGATTTGCATAGTGGTTACCACCAAATTCGTATGAAGTTAGGAGATGAATGGAAAACTGCATTTAAAACTAAATTTGGCCTATATAAGTGGTTAGTGATGCCCTTTGGTTTAACTAATGCTCCCAGCACTTTCATGAGATTAATGAATGAAGTTTTACGTGCTTTTATTGGACATTTTGTGGTGGTATATTTTGATGATATATTGATATATAGCAAATCTGTAGAAGAACATTTGGAACATTTACATGCTGTTTTTGATGCTTTACGTGATACACGTTTGTTTGGTAACATTGCAAAGTGCACCTTTTGCACAGATAGAGTTGTTTTTCTTGGCTATGTTGTTACATCACAGGGTATTGAAGTTGATCCCACCAAGATTGAAGCAATTTCGAGTTGGCCACAACCCAAAACAGTCACACAAGTGAGGAGCTTCCTTGGCCTCGCTGGATTTTATAGGCGCTTTGTCAAAGATTTTGGTTCCATTGCAGCGCCGTTGAACGAGCTTACTAAGAAAGATGTGCCCTTTGTTTGGGGCGATGCGCAACAAGAAGCCTTCATGTTACTCAAAGATAAGCTTACACATGCTCCTTTACTCCAACTTCCTGATTTTAATAAGACCTTTGAGTTGGAATGTGATGCTAGTGGAATTGGTTTGGGAGGAGTGTTGTTACAAGAGGGCAAACCTGTTGCATATTTTAGTGAGAAATTGAGTGGAGCTAGTTTGAACTATTCTACTTATGATAAGGAATTATATGCTCTTGTTAGGACATTAGAAACTTGGCAACATTATTTATGGCCTAAAGAATTTGTTATACATTCTGATCATGAATCCTTGAAGCATATTCGTAGTCAAGCTAAGTTGAATAAACGTCACGCAAAGTGGGTTGAATTCATTGAATCTTTTCCTTATGTTATTAAACACAAAAAGGGTAAAGATAATATTATTGCTGATGCTTTGTCACATCGTTATACCATGTTATCTCAACTTGACTTCAAAATCTTTGGTTTGGAAACTATTAAAGAACAATATGTGAACGATGATGACTTTAAAGACGTTTTGCAGCATTGTCTAGAGGGTAGAACTTGGAACAAATTCGTCCTCAATGATGGGTTTGTGTTCCGTGCTAACAAACTATGCATTCTAGAAGGTTCCGTTCGTCTTTTGTTGTTGCAGGAGGCGCATGGAGGAGGATTGATGGGTCACTTTGGAGTAAAGAAGACAGAAGACGTACTTGGTACACACTTCTTTTGGCCACGCATGAGAAGGGATGTTGAGAGGTTTGTTGCTCGCTACACAACATGTCAAAAAGCTAAGTCCCGCCTTAATCCACATGGTTTATATATGCCTCTTCCTGTTCCTAGTGTACCTTGGGAGGATATTTCTATGGACTTTGTTTTAGGATTACCTCGAACACAGAAGGGGAGGGATAGTATTTTTGTGGTTGTGGATAGATTTTCTAAGATTGCACATGATAAGGATCACGCCCGTGATCCTTGGAGTTTTGTCCCGATCTTTCACAGCGAGTCTACCCGGATAAATAATCTTCCAATAACGCAATGAACGTCACCTAAAGAAGAGGAACGGATCCAGCAAGCAACGTGATGAAGATCACCACGCCTCAAACCACAGCTCGATAATCCTTGATGACGCAAGAACCCTCGCAGCAATCTTTATTAGAAACACGGCAGCGCCATTTCCCCAGAGGGATGATACACGGTGGAGCACACGATAGTTTTCAACTAAACAACTGAACTCCCTAAACCCTAGACTGCTGGCCTCCTTATATAGATGGCCAGAAAACTGTTGGCCTTGGACAGGCCCAAACCCAAAACACAAATAAAACTAAGTGGCCCATAACATGACCTAGCACACAGAAATAACATAAACAGGTATATAAATGCTGACACAACCTTAGACTAAATTATCTCATATCGTAGCCCATATCATCACACTTTATTCCTTGTCATAAGAGTGATGATGCTGCTCATGTTGCTGAATTATTCTTTCGCGATGTTGTTCGCTTGCATGGTGTGCCTAATACTATTGTTTCAGACCGTGATACTAAATTTCTTAGCCATTTTTGGAGATGTTTATGGGCTAGGTTGGGGACTTAATTGCTGTTTAGTACTACATGCCATCCCCAAACTGATGGACAAACTGAAGTAGTAAATAGAACTTTATCTACCATGTTAAGGGCTGTTTTAAAGAAGAACTTAAAAATGTGGGAAGATTGTTTACCTCATATTGAATTTGCTTACAATCGTTCCGTGCATTCTACAACTAAGTTATGTCCTTTTGAGATTGTGTATGGTTTTGGTCCTCGTGCACCTATTGATTTATTACCTATTCCATCTTCGGTGCAACATAATTTGGATGCTACACAACGTGCTGAACAGATTCTTACGTTGCATAGGATTACTAAGGAAAATATAGAATGTATGAATGCTAAATATAAATTTGCTGGTGATAAAGGACGAAAGCATATTGTGTTTGATGTGGGAGATCTAGTTTGGTTGCATTTGCGCAAAGATCGTTTTCCTGATTTGCGCAAGTCTAAATTAATGCCACGTGCTGCTGGTCCTTTTAAAGTGTTAGAGAAAATGAATGATAATGCATATAAACTTGAGCTTCCTGCAGAGATGGGCACGGTAAGTCCTTCATTTAACATTGCAGATTTGAAGCCATACTTTGGAGAAGAAGATGAGATTGCGTCGAGGACGACTTCAATTCAAGAAGGGGAGGATGATGAGGACGACTTCAATTCAAGAAGGGGAGGATGATGAGGACATCCCTACGGTTGATACAACCGTTGCACCTACAGCCATACTTCCTCACATTCCACAATTCCAAGGACCGCTCACAAGAGCTCGTGCACGCCAACTAAATTTTCAGGTACTTTCGTTTCTAGGAACTATTCCTAATATTCATGAGAATATGATGCTGCCAAAATCAGATGTGTTTATGTTACTTAGGAATGATGGGCCTAGCATCGATGAGAGGGACAAGCATTGGAGCATGATCATGCATGGAGATGATGGCAGCAATCGTGTGAGGATTCAGGATGACGCTGCAAGTGAAGATTTCAGAACTTTGAAGCCACCATAATGCTTCAAGGATGCTTGGATGAAATTCACAAGTTACCAAATCATAAAATTCGTCCAAGGCTTTATATGGTGCTGCATCACCTTATTTTATGGGTTAAACCCATGTATTTTCGTCATAGGTATTTTAGGGATTTTCTGGAGGCTGTTTGAGTGGAAATCGGCCCATCTAGGGTTATTTTCGGATGGCCCATTAGGGTTGTACGAAAATCCCTGCCCTTTCCCTCATATATACCTCCTCCTAGCCGTCATTAGAACTTGGATTTTGTTTAGTTAAAGACTTAGCCACGAGCTACTCTTCACCATAGGCACAAGTGTCAAATCGACCTTTTGTACTACGCACAGACAGAATCCCACCTCTTCAATAAAGCCTTCATCTATATTCGCAATATCTTGATTGCATCTATAATTCTTGCTTGTTCTTCGATTGCTTGCAGGGATTGATCCTCGTGATCAGGTTGAGCTAGCTCCGACATGATCAATAGCCTCAGAAGTTGGTGTATCGATTGCTAAGGCGTAACATCTCGCACGTTTGTAGTCAGATCGTCAACGTCGACCTCCACCATAATTGATAGTTATCGTCTCATCGAAAGATCGGGCACCTTTACCCTATCAACTGTGATGCTTTTATACTTGGTCTTGTGACCTAGGTGTGTGACACCTGAGTGCATGCATATGGTGACTATGCTACTATGGCTGCCTTGCCCATCTCGGCTGGTTTGGGATATTTCTACCTGAGCCTTGGTGATAAGATCAAACCTTGTGATGTTTATCTACAGTGGCTTGTTATTTTTGAATGCCACTTGGCAAATGTGATCTTGGCAAATTGTTGTTTCCTTTATTTGGTTGCAGGTGCCAAGATCAGAAGAGAAGAAAAGAAAGAAAGAAGACTCTTAGTTTTCTTTTAGAATTATAACTTGTAATCTTCCATTTCTCCTTTATATAATTATCTTGGATTCTTTCCAAGTTGTAATATTCTTTTATTCATGAATTATGTAAAGACAATGTAATGTGTGTGTGCTGATCAATAAAGTTTAAGTTTGCTCTAAACTTTATTGATGTTTAATTTCAATTTCTTTTTCTTGGTTAATATTTATCCTTTCTAAATGTGCCTTTAATTCAAAATTCAATCATTCAAATTCCAACTTGATTTATGTATTAGTTCAAATTCCAAAGCTTATACCTACGGTTTTAGTGGTTTAAGTCATCACTCCTCACAACAATGGATCAAAAGAGATCATGTCCAAATCTTTTGCACTTCGAGAGTTCACCATTTCCCCTCGAAGAGAGATTCGATCACTCCTAAGTTTTAGAAATAAAAGCGTGAAAAATCCCATAATTTCAGATGCAATGCACAAAAGCCGTTCTAATCTACCCCGGAGTTGTCCTACATTCTGGGATATTACAAGATTTAACAGACCCCTTGTCCAGGCATCATTGATAACAGCTTGAAGAAGCTCATATGTATTAACAAACAACAATGGTGAAAGTGCATCTCCCTGCCTGACTCCTATTTTGCATGAAATTTTCTTTCTAGGTACCCCATTGAAGAGGACAGATGTGGAAGCTGAGTAGAGAATGGATTTTACAAGGGAAATCCATTTAGGTCCAAAACCTTTAGCCTGAAGCATAGCTAAAATAGCAGAGTACTCCATTCATCAAAGGCCTTCTCAAAATCAATCTTGAGAATAATAATAGGATTCTTTGACAGGTGGCAGATATGGAGATATTCAAAAGCCCATGCAATGCAGTCTTGGATATTTCTTGATTTGATAAAGCCATATTGATTCTGGTGCAAAATAGGGATAATAACTTTCTGAAGTTTGTTGGCCATTAGCTTAGTGATAAATTTCAAGGGAAGACTGACCAAAGAAATTGGCCTGTAATCATTCATGTCAAGAGGGTTACTCTTTTGGGAATTAGAGTAATGTGACCAGTGTTTATGGAGTCCAGCTGAATATTTTCCTCATAGAAGTCATTGACCAGTTTGATAAAGTCTCCTTTAATAGTTGACTAGAACTTTTTCATGAAGAGTCCATTGAAACCATCAGGGCCAGGAGCTCTGTCAGTAGGCATCTCTTTAACCACTGCTTCAATTTCCTCCATAGTGAAAGGATCATCGAGGTGAGATAAGTCATGACTTTGAACAATTTGTGAAAGGGGGGAAAGCATGGCAGGGTTTTCAGTGATCCCAACTCTTTCCTTGTAAGAGTTCCAAATTATAGCAGCTTTGTGCTCATGATTGGTAATTTCAGAGCCAACATTAGTGACAATATAGTAATGACATTTCTTTTGTAATTCTTGGTAGCAATAGTATGAAAAAAAATTGTGTTATCATCACCAAGCTTTGCCCATCTAATTTTTCCCCTATTTTTCCAATAAATCATTTTTGCTTCCATAAGTTTTCTAGTGTGATTTTCCATGATTTTCCTGAAGTTCTTCTCAATGAGTGAAAGTTGTCTCTGATCTTCAATACCATCCAGCATGGCAAGAGTGTAACTGCAATTATTGATGGTCTGGTTCAGATTAGACGGTTGTTTGATCCATTTTTTAGTCCATATCTGAGATCTTTGAATTTTGCAGTAATTTGTCTGGCAGAGTCATTTATAAAAGCAGCATTGTTCCATTTGGAGTTGACAATATCCATGAAACCTTCAAAATCCATCCAAAAATTCTCAAATCTGAAAAGAATTGATTTGGGAATATCATTACCAATCTGAACATGAATAGGAGTGTGATCAGAACCCAGTCTTGCAAGAGGAAAAGACATAGTATTGGGAAATTGTGTTGTCCATTCAGCAGAAGTAAAGATCTAGTCTATTTTTTCAGTCAGTGGTGCATCTTGCATATTTGACCAAGTAAAGCTTCTTCCTTTAAGAGGAATTTCCTCAAGATCATGTGCTTGTATGACAGTGCTGAAAGACATCATGTTGTTGATGTCTCCCTCGGGCCTATTTCTGTCTTCTGGTGCTCTATTCTGATTAAAATCTCCCAAAATCATCCATAATTTCATATTGGAAGAGTCCAGTTCAGATATCCAGTTGATGAAGTCATGTCTGCCTTCATTATGAGCAGGACCATAGATATTTGTTAGGAACCATTTCTTCCCTGAGGATTTGCAGGTGAACTCAGTAGTGACATGATGATTATCTTGGCTAATCAGAGTACCATTAAAAAGTCCCCCATTCCAAATAGTAATAATCCCTCCTGAACTGCCAATAGAAGGTGTGTAGTTGAAATGCGAGAATTTCTTTGGACAGAAGTTTCTCAGATAGGTGTGGTCAAAATATTCTCTTTTGGTTTCCTAGAAGCATATAATATTACAATTGCTTTCATTAATCCTCTGTCTTATATCATCCCATCTTGTCTGGGAATTAATCCCTCTAATTGATGAGGACATCCCTACTATTGTTCCATCTCCACTTCGTAATGATGACAAGCAAGTTGCTGCAAAGAAGAAGTCCAATGATGAAATCAGAATTGGACCTATCACAAGAGCTCGTGCAAAGTTAATAGAACAACAGGTGAATTTGCTCCTAATAGAATCTGATTATTTTGTTAATGAGAATTGTTTACTGCCTAAGTCTTTGTGTGTTTGCATACTCAGGTTCATGGGAGAAGAAGACATAGCACGAGGGAGCGAGGAGCTGGAGCAAGACGTGATGATCATGCACATGGACGCGAGGGAGGAGAGGGAGGCCGGCGACCAGCATGAGGAGGAGGAGGACATCACGCAGGAGGCTGCATATGGCGCACCACCAAGTGTATGTGCGCCATACACATAAGGCCTGCGCGCCTAGTTGGCTGCACCCAACCTTTGGGTCAGTTTGTATCACGTCCGGTTGAGTCGAACCAAGTTAGAGGACCAGGTTAGGTCGGTTGCCCTTGGGCCAGCCGCACCCCCCATATATTGTGTGCTGATGCGCCATAGAGAGTTTAGACCACGTTTTAGATAAACCCTAGTTCTTGAGACTGCTGCAAGCATTCATCTGGAATTCTTGTCTCCAATTCGTTTCGATCTGGAGATTATATACTGCAAGTTAAGTGTGATCTGCTGTTCCATTGGGAATTAGTGAATTGCAATTATACCGTTTCGTGGTCGACGGCTGCGTTGCACAAGTGTGTGAAGTCGTGAATATCCGAAGGGTAGAGAGCTGTTGCATTGGCATCAGGGATCTAGCGAGGAGAGATCATCGGCGACACCAAGTTATCTATCACCATCATCATCATTACCGCAAGCTTACTGAGAAGATCGGGCCACCCCATATCATCTTGGTATCAGATTTCCAGTGTTTCCTCGGTAAGCAATCCACCAGATCATCCGTAGTTTCGTTTTGATTTTCGTCCTATCCAGAAAAGCCAAAAAAAATTAGGGTTCATAGTATTGCCATAGCCTAGATTGCATCGTAGATTGGTTTTAGTTGCTGGTCGTTTTCCTTCTTTGATCCGATCTATTTCTTGTTCCGTAGGAGTCTAGGTTCTAGTCGGTTTTAGGTTTCGAGTACACTTCGATCGCTCGCCATCAGACAAAAGACGCGATCTGTCTGGTCTCGCGCGTAGGAAGCGAACGCTCCCGATCAGACACCGCGCGACGTTTGTCTGGTCCAGCGCGTTGGCAAGCTTGCTCCGAGTCCTGCCGCGGCACGAGTTCTGTGCGTTCTTCTGCCGTGGTACAAATCCGATTTTTTCTCGTTTTCCTTCAAAACCGAGTCCACATAGCGTACCTTTCTGCATCTTGTGACAAACATAGCCACAGCCTTTGTACTATACAATTGTGTAGGAGCTTACCTATTTGAGACTAGCATATCTTTGCTCCACGGGCTGCTCTCTTTAGGGTTTTCAAGTGCATTTTTGTCTGCCGTGCTGAAAAATCTTCGCGGTGCGACGTATTGTGGCCGAAAAAGAGAGAGGAGAGAAAAAAAAATGAAAAAAAGCGAGAAGTCAAAAAAAAGGAGAAAAGAGAGAAGAATCAAAAACAGAAAAGTGAGAGGCCGAAGCATACATCTAAGTTGCTGCACTAGTAGATTGAGCAATCTTGTGCCTGTTTACATTGAGCATTGCTAGTGTATCTCTTGTGCATTGCAACATCTCCTGTTTTATAGTTGCTTTGCCACGTTTATCTCCACGTGTGTGTTTCCTTTGGGTGTTTGTTCACACGATCAGCACTAGGACTTGTCTTTGGTGTAGTTAGGATACCATACCTACAGCTCCACCATATACTCCTGCTTTGTCGTGTGATTGCTCTTATACCCTGGTATTCACTTCATCACATCCGTGCATTGGTCATCTATCCGAACGGGTACGCATTTGCTATTCACTTTGGAACGGTAAGATTTCCTTTTCTTGTCAGTTTTGAGTGAGTTGTGAGTGTGCCACCAAAAAGATTTTTTTGATTTAGTGCACTAACCTACTAATCATGTCTGTTAGTGGTGTTGATGATGTGATGCAGAAAAAGGCTGATGATGCTACTGTTACATGGAGGGAATATGAAGCTCTCTGTGATCATTTGCAAGGGGTTATTACTAGATCCACTGAAAACATTGACGCTGATATTCAAGCTGTGCAAATGAAAGTAGATGCCACTGAAACTACAGTCAATGCTATGCAAGCGCAAGTCACTGCTCTCCAGACAAGCATACAACAATTGACAACTTCCGTCAATGGGCTGCGTGTAACTGTTGAGCAACGCCACCATGAGGACCATGGCGATGTTGATAGTGTCCATGGAGATAATGAAAATATGATGGGCAACAATGGCCGCGGGCGTGGTTTTCCAGGACAGGGTCGGCCACCACCACCACCTGGTGCTCGGCGTGTGCCATTTCAGGAGGATGATGGCTTGGGCAAGCCCAAGTTCACGATTCCTAGATTTGAAGGTTCCACTGATGCGGAGGAGTATCTTACTTGGGAGCTCAAGATTGAAAAATTATGGCGTTTGCATGATTACACTGAAGATAGGAAGATCAAGCTTGCTTCTTCAGAATTTGATGGTTATGCCTTGCGTTGGTGGGATAGCATTGTGACGGAAAGAAGAGATAACAACGAGCTTCCTGTTCTTACATGGCGCAATATGAAGGAGATCATGCGAGCTCGTTTTGTTCCCACTAATTACCTGCGTACTGTTTATGATAAATTGACACAGTTGAAGCAAGGAACCATGACCGTTGATGCTTATTACATGGAGATGGAGATGTTGCTGCAGCGTGCACGTGTTCGAGAGTCTATTGAGATGACCATGCAGCGATTTCTTCATGGGCTGAAGTACAATATAAAAGGCATTGTTAGGCATCATTCCTACAACACTATGAATGAGCTTTTGCATCATGCAAGGGAGGCTGAATCGCAGTTAGCTGAAGAGGCTCAAATCAAGGCACGATATACTCCTTCTGGGAGGTTCTCTAGCAGGGCGCCACACCAATCTGCAGCGCCTATGGAGGGTGCCACCAGAGGCCCTTCTTCTTCACATTCTCACCCAGCCTCCAATGCTTCTACTGCAAAGAAACCAGCAGCTGCTGCGCCTAGCTCTGGTTCCAACATGTCTACAGCTCGTAATAGAGATATGCAATGCCATACATGTGGTGGCAAGGGGCACTTCAAGCGAGAGTGTCCAAACAGAAAGGTGATGATTGTTAATGATGATAATGAGTATGAGACTGGAGATGACGCTGATCCGTATGATTCCCATGATGATGGTTACACAAGTGAGGGCGGCATGGATGCCTTTGCTTCTCCAGCACCTACCATTGTTGTCTCGCAGCGTGCATTGAGTGTCACGCCACATGCTGATTCCCAGCGCTGCAATTTGTTCCAAACAAAAGCACTAGTTGGCCCAAACATAGCTTGCAAAGTAATCATTGATGGAGGTAGCTGCCGCAATCTAGCAAGCAAGGAGTTATGTGCCAAGTTAAATCTGAAATATTTACCTCATCCAAATCCCTACTACATCCAATGGTTGAGTGATAATGGAGAGATGAAGGTAAATCATATGGTGCGTGTGAATTTTGAGATAGGACCATACAAGGATTCCATTGAGTTTGATGTGGTTCCTATGACTGTTTGTCACCTACTACTGGGTCGGCCATGGCTGTATGATCGCCATGTGCAACACAATGGCCGAGCCAATACCTATCACTTGGAGTTCAAGGGCAAGAAAATTAATCTACAGCCTATGTCACCGCAGCAAATTGTCAATGAGTCTCGTCAGAAAACAGAAGTGAAGCTAGAACAGTCACCTACACGAGAAAATAATGTAATAGCTGTGAGTGAAAATATAACGAAAAGTGAGAGAGTGCCTAGTTTGCTTATATTAGCCACCAAAGAAGACATGGTAGAATTTAGAGAGGATCCTACAGCCATGCCACTTGTGCTTATGTACAAGGGCGAGGTGTTAGTTTCTAATGATATGCAACCCATTTCTCTTGGTGTTTCTAATGTATTGCAGGAGTATGACGATGTGTTTCCGGAGGAGGTGCCTGCAGGACTGCCACCATTGCGTGGAATTGAGCATCAAATTGATTTGATCCCTGGTGCAACTCTTCCAAACCGTGCGCCATACAGGACCAACCCCGAAGAGACAAAGGAAATACAGCAACAAGTACAAGCGCTTCTGGACAAGGGGTATATTCGTGTTTCTCTTAGCCCTTGTGCTGTTCCTGTTATTTTGGTGCCTAAGAAAGATGGTACATGGCGCATGTGCGTAGATTGTAGAGCTATTAATAACATCACTATTCGATATCGTCATCCTATTCCACGCTTAGAGGATATGCTAGATGAATTGAGTGGTGCTGCTATTTTCTCTAAGATTGATTTGCGTAGTGGATACCATCAAATTAGGATGAAAGAAGGGGATGAATGGAAAACTGCTTTCAAAACTAAATTTGGTTTATATGAGTGGCTAGTTATGCCTTTTGGTCTTACTAATGCACCTAGCACATTCATGCGCTTAATGCATCATGTTTTGCGAGAGTTTATTGGTCATTTTGTGGTTGTATATTTTGATGATATACTTATTTACAGCCGCACTGAATCTGAACATTGTGAGCATATTAGACAAGTTTTGCAAGTGTTGCGTGATGCTAAATTGTATGCTAACCTTGAGAAGTGCACATTTGCAAAAGATAAAGTGATATTTCTGGGATATGTTGTATCTATGCATGGGGTAGAGGTAGATTCATCTAAAATTGAAGCAATTCAAAATTGGCCTACTCCCATGAATGTTAGTCAAGTACGAAGTTTTCACGGTCTTGCTGGTTTCTATCGGCGTTTTGTGAAAGACTTTAGTACTATTGCTGCACCATTGAATGAATTAACTAAGAAAGGAGTGCCTTTTGTATGGGGCGCTGCCCAAGATCATGCATTTGATGAGCTGAAACGTTTGCTTACTTCTGCACCATTGCTTGCACTACCAGATTTTTCTAAGCAATTTGAAGTTGAATGTGATGCTAGTGGTATAGGAATTGGTGGTGTGTTGATGCAAGAAGGTAGACCTATTGCTTATTTCAGCGAGAAACTTTCTGGTGCTAGACTGAATTATCCTGTTTATGATAAAGAATTGTATGCGCTTGTTCGAGTTCTTGAGGTTTGGCAACATTATTTGTGGCCAAAAGAATTTATCATACATTCTGATCATGAAGCTTTAAAATATCTGAAAGCTCAATCTAACTTGCATAGGCGCCTAGCTAAGTGGGTTGAGTTCATTGAGTCATTTCCCTACATAATCAAGTATAAGAAAGGGAAAGAAAATGTTGTTGCTGATGCTCTATCTAGGAAGAACATGTTATTGACGCATCTTGATGTTAAAATTCCTGGTTTAGAGAGCTTGTGTGATTTGTATGCCACTGATCATGATTTTGCTGAACCATATCGTTTGTGTATGCTTAGAACTGCATGGGACAAGTACCACATACATGATAGATTTTTGTTTCGTGCTAACAAACTATGTGTTCCAGAATCGTCGGTACGTTTGCTATTGTTGCAAGAATCACATGCTGGCGGATTGATGGGTCACTTTGGGCGTGAGAAGACGCTTCTCATGCTCGCTGATCATTTTTATTGGCCCAAGATGAGGCGTGACGTGGACAGATTTGTTAGGCGCTGCATTGTATGCAACACGTCCAAGTCCAAGCTGAAGCCTCACGGTTTGTATACACCACTACCTGCACCTACCACACCATGGGAAGATATAAGTATGGATTTTGTGTTAGGTTTGCCACGCACTAAAAGAGGTCATGATAGTATATTTGTGGTAGTGGATAGATTCTCTAAGATGGCACATTTTATTGCATGCCACAAAAGCGACGATGTGTCGCACATAGCTAATCTGTTTTTCAGGGACATTGTTCGCTTGCATGGAGTGCCCAAGACAATTGTTTCTGACAGGGACGTGAAGTTTATGAGCTACTTCTGGAAGACACTATGGGGCAAGCTGGGAACGAAGTTACTGTTCAGCACTACATGTCATCCCCAAACTGATGGTCAAACGGAGGTGGTGAATAGAACATTGTCACAATTGCTGCGAGCCATGATCAAGAAAAATCTGCGTGAGTGGGAGGAGTGTTTGCCACATGTTGAGTTTGCATATAACAGAGCGGTGCACACTACTACTCAGCTTTGTCCTTTCGAGGTGGTGTATGGTTTCAAACCAATCACACCACTAGATTTGCTGCCTCTTCCATTGCATGAGAGAGTTAATATGGAGGCATCAAAACGAGCAGATTATGTGAAGAAAATTCATGAGAAGACACGAGAGGCCATTGAGAAGAAAGGCAAGAACATTGCTGCTACACGAAACCAATCAAGAAAGCAAGTTTTGTTTCAGCCTGGAGATATGGTTTGGGTGCATCTGCGCAAGGATAGGTTCCCACAGCTGTGCAGGTCCAAGTTGAGGCCGCGTGGTGCTGGTCCTTACAAGGTGCTCGCCAAGATAAATGACAATGCCTACTCGATTGATATTCCTATTGCTGAGTTTGGTGGCGTTAGCAACAGCTTCAACGTTGCTGATTTGTCACCATATGATGGAGAAGACCTTGGAGCGTCGAGGTCGACGCCTTTTGAAGGGGGGGGGAGATGATGAGGACATCCCTACTATTGTTCCATCTCCACTTCGTAATGATGACAAGCAAGTTGCTGCAAAGAAGAAGTCCAATGATGAAATCAGAATTGGACCTATCACAAGAGCTCGTGCAAAGTTAATAGAACAACAGGTGAATTTGCTCCTAATAGAATCTGATTATTTTGTTAATGAGAATTGTTTACTGCCTAAGTCTTTGTGTGTTTGCATACTCAGGTTCATGGGAGAAGAAGACATAGCACGAGGGAGCGAGGAGCTGGAGCAAGACGTGATGATCATGCACATGGACGCGAGGGAGGAGAGGGAGGCCGGCGACCAGCATGAGGAGGAGGAGGACATCACGCAGGAGGCTGCATATGGCGCACCACCAAGTGTATGTGCGCCATACACATAAGGCCTGCGCGCCTAGTTGGCTGCACCCAACCTTTGGGTCAGTTTGTATCACGTCCGGTTGAGTCGAACCAAGTTAGAGGACCAGGTCAGGTCGGTTGCCCTTGGGCCAGCCGCACCCCCCATATATTGTGTGCTGATGCGCCATAGAGAGTTTAGACCACGTTTTAGATAAACCCTAGTTCTTGAGACTGCTGCAAGCATTCATCTGGAATTCTTGTCTCCAATTCGTTTCGATCTGGAGATTATATACTGCAAGTTAAGTGTGATCTGCTGTTCCATTGGGAATTAGTGAATTGCAATTATACCGTTTCGTGGTCGACGGCTGCGTTGCGCAAGTGTGTGAAGTCGTGAATATCCGAAGGGTAGAGAGCTGTTGCATTGGCATCAGGGATCTAGCGAGGAGAGATCATCGGCGACACGAAGTTATCTATCACCATCATCATCATTACCGCAAGCTTACTGAGAAGATCGGGCCACCCCATATCACTAATATTCCAGTCTAGAATATTCCAACAATTCATTAAATAAACTATCATGAATTAGGCAAATGATAGTGAGACAGCATAGCTGTTCACAAGAGTGATCCAGAGCTGGGTTGATATTCCAGGCAAGAATGACATCAGATAATTATGGAGCCCCATAGACATATGATATAGTGAAATTATATATCGCAACACTAGGAACAAGGGATAAAACTGATCCTCAAACCATAGGTTGCCAATATTACATAAAATGTCTCCCAGCCACCAAATATAGGTCTTATAACTTATTACATAACCAGTAGAAGGTCCATGAAAATAACAGCAAATATGGAAGTGGCTATGATTGACCAAAATGTCACAGAGACAGTACAAAATATATGGGAAGCTGATCCAATACATTAGTCACAAGGGGCAATGAGTTTCTCCACATAAACCTCACTAGGACGGATCTTGCAACTATGAATGCCAGTAGCTTGGACAGTACCAATGGGAAGCTCAGGTGGAGGGGGGCATCTTCATGGATAATCTCAGCAGAGAAAGTACGAGTGAGAACAGATGAAACTTGTTGTTTTTTCTTCCCTCTAGTTTTCTTTGGGATCTTTTCAGCAACAGAAGATTTCCCCTTATCCTTAGCTTGGTCAGCAGCTTCTTTGTCCTTGTTGCCATCACAGATCTTGGCAATTCTGTAACATCCCAAGTTTTAAAAATTCAAAATATAGCATGCATACATATCATACTTGCATAATTGTGGGTTTTATAAAGTACTTAAAACTTTTTTTTCACCAAAACACTACTATTTTAAAACATCTTTTTCTATGAATTCTTGAACCAAAGTTATTTTCAGAAAGTTTCTATTTAAATAACCCTAATAGTTTACGTGAGCTATTTTATTTTTCCTTTACAAAATATCCTTTATTTTCAAAGTACACCAAACAGTGTTTTAGGGGTTTCAAACACCCTGGTTCAGTTTTCAAGATTTTACAGATTTGAAAGTTTTCAAATCAAAGCTTTATTTCAATCCAAAACCTAAAATAAACAAAGGACAGAAAATAGAAAAGAAAAGAACAAAAAAAAAAGACAGCAGCCAACTGGGCCAACCCGGGGCAAAAGGCCCAGGCCAGCCCAGCAGACTGAAGCCCGCAGCACCCCCTCCCTTTCTTCTTTTCCATTTCTTTTTTTTCTTTTTGCTTACAGGCGAGCCCCACCCGTTAGTTCTATCCCTAACCTCCAGCCATGATATTCCCCGCGCCCACTCCCCCACCTCCCGCAAACTACCGAGCCATAAATGGCCTCCCCGAGCCCCCTTTAAAAGCCCTGGCACCCCTCTTTCTTCTCCCCTCTTTTCCTCCCACCGATACACCGCCAGGCCATCCAATTTGATCGACGGAGCTCCGCGTCATGTCTAGCCACCGATGACGATTACATCGGGTACAGAGAGCCTCGGGCCTCCATTCTCTCCCCCATACCTTTCTCTCTATTTTCCGCAACCTCTAACGTGTTGGATAATTAGGTACAATTTCCATTATTAATTCCAGAATATTAAGCATGACAACAGCAGCTACTACCACATGTAACTCGAACATACTAGATGTACTAAACAGCAAGATGAACGAAAACAAGTAGTAGCGAAACATGTACTCGCAGAACATGATGAACAGATAAACTGCAGTAGACCGCACGTACCGCTCGTTTGCAGATGTAGTCGTTGCAGTAACGTTGTTGATGACAATGTTGGAGAAGACCAGTCGATGCAGACGGCGATGAAGACGGCGGTAGGCTGCACCGCCCGACTTGGAAGGAAGACGACCCGTGATGAAGAGCTTGAGCAGTCGCGCAGAGCGCTTCCCAAAAACCTAATTCGCCCTCTCCCGTACAGGATCGCAAAGGCGAGTGGTTCCGGAGACCTGCTCTCCCGTTCGCCGGTGCACGCCGGCACTCAGGATGGAGTAGACTACGGAGGCAGGCGCAAGTAGCGAGAGGTGGCAAAACCCTAGATTGATTTCAGGTGTGTGCGGCGGTAGCCGGGCAAGAGTTTATATAGGCGCGGGCGCACAGCGGAGAAACCCTAGGCAACGTGGGCCACGCCCACAGTCGCACGCCCGAGTCCGTTATGGCAGCCCACGATCCGGGAGCGACCCGAACCGGCTAGCTGTGACGCGTCCGTCAAGGACTCGGTCAAACGTTCGGTTTTCCTGTGCAGCAAAAAGATAAGTTCGGCTCCGAGGCTCAATTCCGCAAACCGCGGCGCGCGCGTCGTGACGTGTCGAGTCGAGACGAGACGACCGAGGAGGAGGCGGAGCGCGCGTGTGGCACTTATCTTCTCACTCACTTACCAAGTGGTGCAACACCCCACCTTATATGTTGGTCTACATCTCTCCCAACTTTCCATGTGGGACTAAACTTAGCTCCCACCCCTTGCCTTTGTGCAGCCAAAAACTTGGGCTGCATTCCAAATGGGCTCACACACATGGGCTTTGAGATTTCTAGGAATTTCTGAAATCTATTATGGGCTCATATGAAAAGGCCCAATATTTCAACATAACGTCCTTCTTTCGTCCGATTTGTGTGGCAGAGGACGCCAACGAGCGATTTTCCGAGCCACCGCTGACCGTAGCTCCTCCGTCTGCCTTTAGCCGCCGCAGGAAACCACCCCGGGAGTCGTCGACCTTGCATACCACCTCGCTGAGCCGCCCAGCACCCCGTATAGCCCCTCCTCGACCTCCGAGACCCTAGGAGCCACCATGTCGACGATGACACAGCCGCCGCAGCCGCTGCTTCCTTCCCCGTCGGCCACACCCAGTCAGCCCCAGTGAGCTCCTGTCAACGCCCAATCTGGACCATTTGTTTTATGCAGATCCAAGGGTCCTCCGTCCTCGTTAGTCCTGAAACTGAACCGGCATCGGTAAATAGGGTAGCGTCTCGTGGCCTGCCTGAAATCAAATAGATTCAAAAACCTTTCAAATATGCTGCAACTTGTAAAATACATATAAAATGTTTTGCTAGTCCAAAAATTGCAAATTTTATATCCCTGGAATCCTTGAAAAGTGTAGAACGCAATTTTGCAGAAACATCACATGGTTACAGGACAAATTTTGGAAATGAATTTCAAATGGCATTAAATGCCTATTTGCACCAAATAAATCATAGATATTGTTTTGCACATCCAATTTCTACAATTTTATAGTCTATGGATTCCTCAGAACATGTAGAACACCTTGGAACCAGTTATTTTCAAATTTGAAACGTGCACACACTTGCTACCTTCAAATTTAACCAAATCACTGTTTTGATCACCACTTGATTTCTAAAAATGGTTTTTGAACGAAACCACTTGCTGTAGCTTTGTATTACTGTCCTTTATCTAGTAGGTTAATAACCAATTTTTCTCAAAACATTTACAAACCAGGAGCAATTGTGGGAGGCATTTAGCCCTATTCCAAATACCCAAAATTGCCCTATTGCTTTTTAAATAATTAAAAAGCTTTTCTGTAACGCACCACCTTTGGATTAAGGTGGAACACCTATGTTAAGTGCTACTCCCTGGGTCACTGATAGCACCACAGAACAAAATATAGTATTCATCGCATAGTATCAAGATTACAACGCGGATCCAGATACATAAGTCTTTAAATCTTATAAATCAGCTTAGTCACATGGACTAGCCCAAATATCAGAGTTCAACAACTCATAAACACAACGGAAACTGGGGTAGCAGGGAGCCTCCATCTTCACCATGCACCACAGGCAGTCATGTTGGAATGTAGACTCGAGATCCTATCAAACTTACTCCTCCTCAGAATAACCTGCACATTTGAATATGCAGCCCCATGAATGGGGGTCAGTACAATGATATACTGGCAAATGACACATATTTGGTGGCTATTGTGAAAGAGCTATCTACATGATATTTGGCTGGTGGAGCTTTTGGCTGAACTGCATAAAGAAAATTTTATCCTATCATTTTCAAATCAAAACTTTTTAATCTTTGAAATACTTTTCAAGGTCAACATAACCCCAGGTGAAAACCACCACATACTTGCAAGGTATGTAGCCCTGGGTAGTTACTCAACAAAACCAGGATAACCCTCAGGTGAAAACCACCACAAAAGTCCTGGGTTGAAAGCCAGGTGTGCAGCCCTGAGTAGTCCCTATCCTGAGTGTTTCTAAACAAATTTTAACCATTCAGAAAAGGTGAGGAGACTCTTCCGTACATCCATGTCTAGGAACTCAAATTGTCCATAACCAGGAACACGGCTAATCGATTAGTTTGGCACCCTACAGGGGTTGTGCACTTTCACCTTAAGACTCATTCTACCCTGAGAGAAGAATGAGACAAGACCTTTCAGAAGGAGAGAGCAACCATACTGGCAAGACCCATTCCCACCTATAATTCTGCTACCACCCAATGTCTTGTGATGTCTACGCACGCGTCTGTTCTTGTAGACAGTGTTGGGCCTCCAAGTGCAGAGGATTGTAGAACAGCAGCAAGTTTCCCTTAAGTGGACCACCCAAGGTTTATCGAACTCAGGGAGGAAGAGGTCAAAGCTATCCCTCTCAAGCAACCCTGCAATTACGATACAGAAAGTCTCTTGTGTCCCCAACACACCCAATACACTTGTCAGATATATAGGTGCACTAGTTCGGTGAAGAGATAGTGAAATACCAGTGGTATAGATGATTATAAGTAGTAAATACAATCTGGAATAAAAATGGCAGCAAGCGAACATGTAACAAAACAGCAAGTAAACGATATGCAAAGCTTGTAAACAAGGCCTAGGGATCATACTTTCACTAGTGGACACACTCCCAACAAATATAACATGATTGAACAAATAAATAACTTCTCTTCACTATGGTACTCTGAATCACTCTCCTATTGAACAACACTAATCATTGCGTAGTGGCTACAGAAGCACCCCTTAAAGTTCATCAAGTACTTGACAAACACCACTCATAGAGATATCCAAATCAAAGCACAACTCAAGATAGATATTATTGCAACTTAAACCAAGTACTAACACGGTGCACACACTGTCAACATTACACCATGAAAGGAGGAATAGATCACTTCAATACTATCATGATGCACAATCGTAGAGAGATAATTATTCTCATAATCCATAACAGATCACAATCGTAGCCTAGACCAAGTACCACCATGATGCACGCACTGTCACCGTTACACCATGGCAGGAGGAATAGATTACTTTAATAACATCACTAGAGTACACATAATATCTGAATAATAACATCTACTTGTTCAACATGATACAAAGCTCACGATCACATAAAGATCACATCATGGGAGAGAGAGGTGAACCACATAGCTACCGGTAGAGCCCTCAGCCCCGGGGATGAACTACTCCCTCCTCATCATAGGAGACAGCAAGGTTGATGGAGATGGCGGTGAGGTCGATGGAGACGGCGGAGACGGCGATGGAGACCAATGGAGATGGCTCCGGGGGCACTTCCCCGTCCCGGCAGGGTGCCGGAACAGAGACTTCTATCCCCCGAAATTCGTCGGTGGCGGCGGCGGAACTGCGGAACTCTTTCTGGAAAATTGCCGACTCCTTTAGGGTTTTCCGTCCCGAGGCTTTTGTATAGGCGAAGGGGCGTCGTCAGGGGGCTGCCAGGGCGCTCTCACACCTAGGTGGCGCAGCCAGGGCCTGGGCCGCGCCAGCCTGGCGTGAGGGCCCCTCGTGGCCCCACTCCTACTCCTCTTCGGTTCTCTGGAAGCTTCCGGGAAAAATAAGACTTCAGGAACTTGTTTCGTCCAATTCCGAGAATATTTCCTGTGTATCACTTCTGAAACACAAAAACAGCAGAAAACAGGGAACTGGCACTGTGGCGACTTGTTAATAGGTTAGTTCCAGAAATCGCATAAAAGTGCCACGAAGTGTAACGAAACACAAGGCAAATGGTGTAAAAACAAGCATGGAGCATCAAAAATTATAGATACGTTTGAGACGTATCAGCATCCCCAAGCTTAACTCTTGCTTGTCCTCGAGTAGGTAAGTGATAACAAAAGAAATAATTTTTGAGGTGACATGCACCATCACAATCTTGATCATATATGTAAGCATTTGTGAGCTGGGATCATAAGAACTTAAAACATGGACATGAAAGACATAATCTTGATAATAGAAACTTAGCAACCATGTTATAACATGCAAATGAACACAAACAAAAGATCATGAAAATGAAACAATGAAAGTCAAACATGTGTTCAAATCATAAGGAAAAACATACAAATGGTTTTCAGCTTGTCCTTCGTAGAGAGCAAAACATAAATGCATAGGACACCTTCAAGTTTAAGAGGGCAACTAGATACAAATAATTTAAGAACAAGTGAAACCAACAATATGAATCAATCAATGAAAACTTTGGGACAATGCACATTATACTCAGAATGACAACTATGCTCTCTTAATGGTGCATAAAGGTAGAAGGTGGTGACTCAACATAAAAGTAAAAGAAAGGCCCTTCGCGGAGGGAAGCAGTGATTAAACATGTGCTAGAGCTTTTCATTTGTAAAACAGAGATAAAAATAGGATTTTGAGAGGTGGTTGTCTTTGTCAACGACTGGCAATGGGGTTCTTACTATCTTCCATACAAAAATGAAGCAAGTTTTTGAGAGAGAGATTGGCACTTTGTGCTCTTTTATAAAGCTTGGCACTCCTCCCGACCTTTTTCCTTTCTCAAACCATGGCTAACCTATTCCATCGGGTGCCCACCAACATTCACATTCCATGGAGGAGTGCCTTTTTTCTTTCTTTTTTCTTTTTTTTCTTTTTGGAATAAGCAATATGGAAGATAGCAAATCCGACCACTACGTCCCCATGAGCTAAAAACAGTGGCACAAAACGAGAAGTAGTTGAAAGTTTTGAAAGGTAGCACATGAAAATTTACTTGGAATGGCTTACAAATACCATGCATAGGAATTTATAGTGGACACAATGGCAAACTTGGTTTTTAGGAGTTGGATGCACGAGTAGAGCTCATACTCAGTACAAAATGAGGGCTAGCAAAAGACTGAGAGCGACCAACTAAGAGAGCAATAACGGCCATAATCATGCATAGCGACAAAGCGACATTAAAAGAAGCATAAGATGGCATCAAAAGTCAAAAACTAAATGATCATAGAGGCTATTGGTGACTTTGTAAGAGTCTAACATGTGTGAGCATGTGCCAAGTCAACCCAAATAAAGCATCAAGGAGAAAACCAAAATAATGCTTCCAAATAATTAAAACAACGTATGATTTTTTCAAAGGCTCATTAAGCAATCTCAGTTATTTGAGACAAGTCATGCTACAGCAAAACCACTAAGCATACTATCAAAAAGACATCAAGCACGACATGCAAAAGCCTAAACCGCAGTCTACACAAGCTCCTTCTTGTACCACTTTTTTGCATAAAGCTTTTTCTCTTTTCCAACACTATTCGAACTTTTTATAAACACCTCTTTTGATAAAAACCAATAAAGACCAGAGGCAAAAATACACCTTGATGAAAAGATATAACAAGATCTGAACGCAAATCAAGGCAAAAACGAAAACCAAAAGCAGTAGCAGAAAAACAGAACACTCGTTGAAACGATAGGAGTGAAAACTAGAGTGTTCTTGGCAAATGAAAAGCGAGTTCATCTCCTCCAAAAGAAACATGATGTGATCTAACCATTTATTGCAGCAAACAAAGCAAAAGAAAACTAAAAACAAAAACAACTGACGCTCCAAGAAAAACGCATAGTGCATGAAGCAATAAAAATATAGTGTTTTGAAAGGTGACCTGATTTTTGCCGATGAAGAAGGGGTGCCTCGGGGGCATCCCCAAGCTTTGACGCTTGTACTTCTTGGATATTTCTTGGGGTGATGCATGGGCATCCCCAAGCTTGAGCTTTTGTCCATTCTTCACCTCATCTAATCTGATAAGGATCACACCGGTGATCCTATGAGTTTTGTCCCGATCTTTCACAGCGAGTCTACCCGGATAGAAATCTCCCAATAATGCGAAGAACGTCACCTGAAGAAGAGGAACGAATCCAGCAAGCAACGTGATGAAGATCACCACGCCTCCAACCTGAGCCTGATAATTCTTGATGAACACAAGAACCTTCACAGCAATGTATTTGATAAACACGGCAGCGCCATTTCCCCGGAGGGATGATACACGGTGGAGCACACGATAGTTTTAGACTAAACAACTGAACTCCCTAAACCCTAGACTGCTGGCCTCCTTATATAGACGGCCAGAAAACTGTTGGGCTTGGACAGGCCCAAACCCAAAACATAAATAAAACTAAGTGGCCCATAACATGACCTAGCACACAGAATAACATAAGCAGATATGTAAATTGCTGACACAACCTTAGACTAAATTATTTCATATCGTAGGTCGTCCTGGCGTGCCAATCAGCAACGAGCTTCCCTCATCTTGGTGGAGTCCTGAAATTGGGCTTCACCTCCTCCTTCGTGCCCATATCATCCTCCCCCCCCTTCAAAAAGCGTTGTCCCCAACGCGTGAGGGTCTGCTCGAAAAGGTGGCAGAATATCAACAATAGCACCACGCATATTCGCCGTCTTCAAGTCGTGCTTGCCTTCCTCACCACATCCTCCCTCTTGGCCTGCTCGACTTGATACAGCCCTGGGTGGTTGCACCCCTTTTCGTCGCCAAATGAACTTGTACTTAGGCGCCTCCACCTTCTTCTTCTCAAACCTTGCTGGAACCTTGCGTTGCTGAACATGAACCTGCTTAGCACGACCCTGCAAAGTAGTAATGCCCGGGCCACACAACTGACGAACACGTCCATCTTTGCCTGTATGCACACGCACTGCTGCTCCAACAAAACATCTCCGAGGTGTTCTAACAAAACTGTGGCTGACTACCCGCGGCACCATATGCACCGGAACACGATCAGCACCAACGTCATCGGTCTGAACACCCATGTCAACACGAACTGGAAGTGGAACACATGCTGACATATCCTGCCCTTCATCAATATGAGGCTTGACTTCAACCGGCTTGTCACTAACAAGAACAACTGGCTTGTCATCTACAGGCTTGGCTGAAACAATATCACCACTGATGCTATTCACATCATGCTCCTCATGCTGCACCTTAGCTAGCCTTGGTTGTGGCTTAGCTTTATGGAACTTCTCTTTGCGAACCACCAACACAACATCGGACTTGATGTGATCATCATGCATAGGCTTCAAAGTCCGCTGTTTGCCATCATGCATAAAGGAATATGTATTTGCTCTCCCAGCATGCATAGCATTGTGATCATACTGCCATGGACGTCCAAGTAACAGCCCACACACCTCCAATGGCAACACATCGCATTCCACCTCATCAACATAGTCATCAACTGTAAATGGCACACGCACCTTGTGAGTAATTTTCAGCATACCGCAGCTATTAACCCACTCAACATGCCTTGGTTTTGGAATACGCCATGTGGATAAACCCAAAGCCTCCACAACCGCCTTGCTAATGCCATTACAGTAACTACCACTATCAATCATCAACTTGCATGCTTTGCCTTTGATTATGCACTGCGCCTGAAATAAATTCCATCGCTGGCCTCTATCCGCTGTCATGCAAGTCTCATCATGTACTCTTTTGAGTTGCATATTCAGCCCACTCAATGGTACAACCTCCTCCACGATATCCTTGACAACATCAGCCTTGACAACATCAACCGCTGACAATTCAGAATTCGTGGCTGCCACCTTGCTAACTGTCGGCAATGGAACAACTATCAACTTCTCAGAAGGAGTCACAGCTGTCGCGACCTTCGGTATAGGAGCTATGCTCTTGCCAACATCCTCTAGCCCATGCACAAACTTGGGTGGCTGCTCTATGTCCTCCATATATGGTAAAAAACCATCACGGAGAAATGTCTTGAAATCCTCCCAAGTACAATCAAACTCATTTCTTCCAACCGCCTTGCACCACCAACTGGTTACTTCAGTGTCCACACGCCGGTAAGCAAGACCATATCCATCATAGCTACGAAACTTGTCATTGTATGTGCGACATCGACGGAAACCCAGTTCCATGTGCCTTTCCCAATCGTGGTACTCCGCAATTGTCGCAAGTTGATGTAAAGACCAGCTAGGCTTGGATAGCGGCACTCCCTTCTTCATATCAAGATAATCATTGAAAACATCACTAGACTTCTTGCCAAGATAGCACCTTTTGCCAAAAACATCTCCTGAAAAAGAATCCATATTGTTACTAGTGTTGTCCAGCCTTGACTGATTTCTCAATGCAGAACACAGCAGCACAAGAAAACTCCACGCTCTGGATCAGACATGAAAAACTTAGAAGTTTGATCGGTAGCGTTTAATTCCACCACTTTTTTTCCGTTGTTTGTAGCCGAGAACACTACGAAGCAGACTTGTTTTCAATTGGAGCGCAAGCGATCCAGCTCGCGCTGGAGCGCAGAGGTTGTCTGGGGTCGAGCGACAGGAGATCGCTCCTAGGCGCGGGCGATCGAGGCAAAGGGCCGATGGTAGCCAGGCAAGCAGGCGACGTTTCCTAGCTGGGCCGGCCCGTGAGCAACTCCGCGATCTAGGGAAAATCCAGCCGGGCAGCGCGCACAACGATTCGAGCGAGGCGCTGGGCGAGCGAGGCGCTGGGCGAAGCGAGCGGCCGTGCGGTGCGCCAGGGACCGCGGGGCGCGTCGAGGCCAGGTGCGGGACAGGGCCTTCCCAGGCGCGCGGGATGATGGGCCGGCCCGCTGGGGTCGCTGCGCTCGAGCGAGCGCTCCCGATCGGCAAAACCAAGCACGCGCCAGACCACGGAGTGTGTCTGGGGTCGGGCGAGCGGCCGAGTTCTTCTTTTTTTTTTGGTTGCTGAACGATCGGATCTAACAGGAAAGCAGGAGATCGGATCTGGCTTCACGTCCGATGTAAATTGCAGTGAAGAACACCCAGCATCAGCTCCTTCCAGATCTGAAAATCCGATAAATAACAATCTGCAGACCAATCACTAGAACAAACCAGCCGATCTGAAAACTGCCCGAAGAAGAACAATCCGCAGATCAGCAATCAACAGAAAACACTCGCGATGATCAACCCAGTAATCTGATACCACATGATAAGGATCACACCGGTGATCCTATGAGTTTTGTCCCGATCTTTCACAGTGAGTCTACCCGGATAGAAATCTCCCAATAACGCGAAGAACGTCACCTGAAGAAGAGGAACGAATCCAGCAAGCAACGTGATGAAGATCACCACGCCTCCAACCTGAGCCTGATAATTCTTGATGAACACAAGAACCTTCACAGCAATGTATTTGATAAACACGGCAGCGCCGTTTCCCCGGAGGGATGATACACGGTGGAGCACACGATAGTTTTAGACTAAACAACTGAACTCCCTAAACCCTAGACTGCTGGCCTCCTTATATAGACGGCCAGAAAACTATTGGGCTTGGACAGGCCCAAACCCAAAACATAAATAAAACTAAGTGGCCCATAACATGACCTAGCACACAGAATAACATAAGCAGATATGTAAATTGCTGACACAACCTTAGACTAAATTATTTCATATCGTAGGTCGTCCTGGCGTGCCAATCAGCAACGAGCTTCCCTCATCTTAGTGGAGTCCTGAAATTGGGCTTCACCTCCTCCTTCGTGCCCATATCATCATCATTCTCCAATCCCTACACTTGAAAACTTCCTTCATACAAAACTAAACACAATTCTATTAGCAACATTAGTGTAGCATAACATATAATCAACCCTTTTTGCTTCAGGTTTCAACCTAAAAACCACCACATATTAAGCATATACTACTGTAGCAACTTCCCCAAAAGTTCCATGATCAAAAGAACTCAAAAGAAAGCGATAAAGCGGCAAACACAAATATTGGCAGAAATCTGTCAAAACAGAACAGCTGACAAAGGTCGAATTTTTGAGGGGTTTTCTGTTGCTCAAATCAAAAAGTGTTAAACTAATGAAAGTTTGGATATAACCTGGGGCATATGCACAAGAAATCGCAGGTCCAAAAGATATACATAGAATTTTCACAAATTTTTACAGTGCAGCACCAAAAACAGTTTCAGGACAGCAACATCCCCAAATCTTACCTCACTCAAATTAGAGGCTTCTCTTGGCACAACAATGAAATAAACAAGATAAGGAGAGGTCATTACAGTAGTAATGACTTCCAAGACTCAAATAAAAGAAAAAGTACTAAAAATAAAACAATGGGTTATCTCCCAAGAGTGCTTTTCTTTAACGCCTTTGAGCTAGGCGCAGTAATTTGCAAAGATGCTCATGTGGGCGCCATATGTGAGCTTGAGGCAAAGGCGCCATATAGGAACTTAAAGCAATAGAGAGCATCAAAAAGCAAATGTGAAAGACATTTATATCTGAACCACTTCCTATGCATAGGAATCTTGTAAGAAAATAAATCAATGAGGCACATAGTAGCAAGCATGGATAGATAAAACAAGTGCCACTTCAAGATTTGCAACATAAAGAGGGGAAACTTAATATTGTTGAGATCCATCAAACCATGTTTCCCTCTCTCATAATAACTGTCAGTAGCATCATGAATAGAACTAACAATATAACTATCACATAAAACATCCCTATCATGAGCCACATGCATAAAAGAATTAATACTCACCACAGGAACAATAGTAGTAGGAGCAAATTCAACTGAATAATTATTCTCATCACCATAATCATCAAAGACAGGAGGCATATTGTAATCATAACTATTTTTCTCCCCAAAAGTAGGTGAACTGAAAACATTATACTCATCATTGTAACCATCATAAACTAGAGAACTACTATGTCGCAAAGCATATTCATCAAACATATCATCATAAGAAGGAACATGGATAGTACTAATGGTACAACAATTATTAACCTTAGAATTGGTACCAAAAAGATTTTCAATATCAAAAGTAGAGTGCTTTTCCCAATCATGATCACTAACATAGGTAACAGGCATAGGAACGTCATCCCAATCAGAATTATCATAATCTATAACAGGATCATAACGCTTAGGGGAAGATACCTTGTCCTCTCGCCTCTTACTCCTCTTCTTCTTCTTCTTCATACTCTTCTTACTCTCTCCTTTAGGAGGGAGAGACTTGAAGGGCATCTTCTCCACATATTCTCTAGGAGGGAAAGGCATCTTCTCCACATAATCTGGTTTGCTGACAGGAACAACAGAAGAAACTTTGGAGGATTCCTCCTCTCTATTAATAAGATTGAAACATCTATTAGTCCTGTCATAGCTTGGCAAAACATCATGTTTTATAAGATCTTGTAAGTAAGTATTTGCGAGGCAATCTTTAGCACAATAGAGACGACAACCACGAAGGGTACTATTAATATCAGCATCTCTCATATCAACCAAAGAAATCTTTCTAGATATCTCTTCACAATTCAAAAGCAAGGTAAGCTCATCATGCTGATTGAGAGTAATCTTATCATCACAATACAAATTTGCGGTACTCGTTCGATTAATTGGGCATTGAAAATTAAAGTGACCCTTTTCACCGCAAAATTCACAAAGAAAAGGATAAAGCTCACAAACCCTTTCACTAAGCACATCTAGATCCTTGAGCCACATACTGGTTTCTTCATTTGCGTGGGTGATGCAATAATCTTCCTTGTTGTAACTCTGTTCACAAGGTCTATGTACTCCACAAAAATTAACATGCTTATAAGAAATAGGACTTTTAGAAGTTTGAGCATGTTTATTGCAATCATCAATAACAATATCACTTTCTATGCAAGTGTCCTTAAAAGGTTCATGATACACGTCCCCATTTCCTTTAGGAACATTCATATGGGAAGCAAAGGCTTTAAAGCAATCAACCATAATTTGAGGATCAAGACCATATTTAGCACTAAGCTCTTGAAAATTAGCAGTTTCAGCGAAAGACTTAATGCAATCAAACTCGTAATTCATACCTGATCCTTTACCTTTGTCACTATCCCAACCTTCAATATTGTTTTGAATTGTCTCAAGCAGACCACACTTGGTGTCGACATCCTTGCTTGTGAAAGACCCATCAAAGCATGCATCTAGATAGTCCTTGTAATGTCCTGAAAGCCTTGCATAAAAATTATTAATACCAATATTACGGGGAAGATCATGAATAGGACATTTATGCATTAGTAACTTCAATCTTCCCCAAGCTTGGGCAATGCTTTCTCCCTCATGCGGATGAAAATTATAAATGTAATTCCTATCTTTATAAACCTGACTAGAAGGATAGAATTTAGAATAAAAGAGAGGTTCAATTTCCTCCCAATCAATAGATCGGCCATCCTTCAATGTTTTATACCATTCCTCAGCTCTGCCTTTCAGCGAAAAAGAGAATAGCTTCTTCTTAACTTGGTTCATTGAAATACCTGCACACTGGAACAACTCGCATAATTCATGTATAAAAAGCAAATGGTCACCAGGATGGACAGTTCCATCTCCTAAATAGCAGTTATCCCTAACATGTTCAACAATCTTTGTAGGTATTTTAAAAGGATGAGGAGCACAAGCATCACTAGAAACATCACATATGGGAGATAAAATATTATCAGAACAGACCTTCTCCACTAAAGCTGGGGGACTAAAAATATCATACTTAACAAAACCAGCTTCCCCAAGCTTAGACTTTTCTATAGCATTAACATTAACAGTATTCAAAGCATTCGTACTAATAACATTGCTATGCGAAATAAGCTCCAAAAGATTTTCAATTTTCTCATCAAATCTAAACTCAGGAAAAAGACTAAAGAACTCTTTATTTTCCATTAAGCCTAACTAGTGAAAATAAAAACAAGAAACAAAAAGATGTAATTGCAGAATCTAAAGGAAATAACTCCGAGCACTCACTAGCAACTAAAAGACTTAGTAGCCAAAGGATGTGAGTACCTTTTACCTTACCTCCCCGGCAACGGCGCCAGAAAAGAGCTTGATGTCTACGCACGCGTCTGTTCTTGTAGACAGTGTTGGGCCTCCAAGTGCAGAGGATTGTAGAACAGCAGCAAGTTTCCCTTAAGTGGACCACCCAAGGTTTATCGAACTCAGGGAGGAAGAGGTCAAAGCTATCCCTCTCAAGCAACCCTGCAATTACGATACAGAAAGTCTCTTGTGTCCCCAACACACCCAATACACTTGTCAGATGTATAGGTGCACTAGTGCACCCAAAACAGCAAGTAAACGATATGCAAAGCTTGTAAACAAGGCCTAGGGATCATACTTTCACTAGTGGACACACTCCCAACAAATATAACATGATTGAACAAATAAATAACTTCTCTTCACTATGGTATTCTGAATCACTCTCCTATTGAACAACACTAATCATTGCGTAGTAGCTACAGAAGCACCCCTTAAAGTTCATCAAGTACTTGACAAACACCACTCATAGAGATATCCAAATCAAAGCACAACTCAAGATAGATATTATTGCAACTTAAACCAAGTACTAACACGGTGCACACACTGTCAACATTACACCATGAAAGGAGGAATAGATCACTTCAATACTATCATAGTGATAATTATTCTCATAATCCATAACAGATCACAATCGTAGCCTAGACCAAGTACCACCATGATGAACGCACTGTCACCGTTACACCATGGCAGGAGGAATAGATTACTTTAATAACATCACTAAAGTACACATAATATCTGAATAATAACATCTACTTGTTCAACATGATACAAAGCTCACGATCACATAAAGATCACATCATGGGAGAGAGAGGTGAACCACATAGCTACCGGTAGAGCCCTCAGCCCCGGGGATGAACTACTCCCTCCTCATCATAGGAGACAGCAAGGTTGATGGAGATGGCGGTGAGGTCAATGGAGACGGCGGAGACGGCGATGGAGACCGATGGAGATGGCTTTGGTGGCACTTCCCCGTCCCGGCAGGGTGCCGGAACAGAGACTTCTGTCCCCCAAAATTCGTCGATGGCGGCAGCGGAACTGCGGAACTCTTTCTGGAAAATTACCGACTCCTTTAGGGTTTTCCATCCCGAGGCTTTATATAGGCGAAGGGGCGTCGTCAGGGGGCTGCCAGGGTGCTCTCACACCTAGGCGGTGCGGCCAGGGCCTGGGCCGCGCCGCCCTGGCGTGAGGGCCCCTCGTGGCCCCACTCCTACTCCTCTTCGGTTCTCTGGAAGCTTCCGGGGAAAATAAGACTTCAGGAACTTGTTTCGTCCAATTCCGAGAATATTTCCTGTGTATCACTTCTGAAACACAAAAACAGCAGAAAACAGGGAACTGGCACTGTGGCGACTTGTTAATAGGTTAGTTCCGGAAATCGCATAAAAGTGACACGAAGTGTAACGAAACACAAGGCAAATGGTGTAAAAACAAGCATGGAGCATCAAAAATTATAGATACGTTTGAGACATATCACTTGCACACAAGTTGAACCCTCACATCTTAATCAGTCAAGACAGAGCCCATATTGTCATAAGGCTGCACTGGAAGCTCACTAAAGCAAGGAAGACATGGTAGTCTCTTTGTTCCTGGGTGGCCGTCCACAAGTATACCCCCAGGTGAAAACCACCACGTACACAAGTCCTGGGTTGAAAGCCAGGTGTGTAGCCCTGGGTAGCCACTCAACATAAACCAAGCAATACTATTTCCACCCAGGTGTTTCATTGGGTTGAAATTTAAATTTCAAAACTAATCATCAACCTAAGAAACAAGCATTGACATCATTTTTCAATATTGGTACAACCTACCAGGAGTTGGTCCAAGGGTGGCTATTCACTACTAGGATCTAGCATTGCAAAACTTCACTTTGAGAAACCAACCTATCATGCACACTACTATAAAAACACTAATGCATAAAGTAAGATGGGTAGAAGCATGTGTGTCACTTGTCTTGGCCACAACTAGTACACTCACAACAATCTCAACTATAGTTCAGCTCCTCCTCACAATCTAAACAAGCATAGATACAAGAAATAAACACACAATTCCACATAGCAAACATAGACAAGTATGCAAGCATGCAAATGTCAAATTAATTTCACACACTAAGTTAGTGTGTGAAAATGTTGTATTTAGTGAACCATGCTGTTTAGAAAACAGGTGTGATATTAGGAAAGCTTTTTAATGATTTTGCAAAGAAATAGGGCAATTTGGTTATTTGAAAAATTGGGCTAGTGCTTCCCAAAAATGTTTTTGGTTTGGCAATGCTTTGAGAAAAATTTGGTTATGAACTGATGTGGACATGGCTACCTCGGATACGCCCTTATTTCTTACTCACAAACATATTTGTCAGGTGATTTCTAGTACTAATAGTTTATTACACTATTATAATATCGAGGACAAAAATACTATACATTCTTTTATTATGTGCAGAATAACCGGCAATCTTTACAAACCACGAGTTAAGATGCGAAATTTATAAAAGCCACGTATATGTGTATGCATACATGGAATATACGTTTGCATGTGCGGCTACACTTCCAAGCTAGTGCAAGACATGGAGCATCGATCCTTGCATATTGATTCATGGAGCAAAGCCACATACGTGAGGCCTAGGCCAAGCACTAATCAAGCACTAATCCATATTGCATGCACATGGGGCCTACCTGGCTATGCACCATATGTTGATCGATTCAGCTGGGAGCTGATCGTTTCAGCTTGGACGGGCCACGCGAAGATTTCAGGCCATGGGCCTTTTCGTCGAGGCGCACGTCTTCCTTCACGCGAGACGAATTTCGACTCAGAGTCGGCCGTCAATAAATAGAGACTTAGATCTAGGGTTTTATTCGGATTTTGTTTAGTTAAAGACTTAGCCACGAGCTACTCTTCGCCATAGGCACAAGTGTCAAACCGACCTTTTGTACTACGCACTTGCAGAATCCCACCTCTTCAATAAAGCTTTCATCTATATTCGCAATATCTTGATTGCATCTATAATTCTTGCTGGTTCTTCGATTGCTTGCAGGAATTGATCCTCGTGATCAGGTTGATCTAGCTCCGGCGTGATCAATAGCCTCGGAAGTTGGTGTATCGATTACTAATGCGCAACGTCTCGCATGTTTGTAGTCGAATCGTCAATGTCGACCTCCACCATAATCGATAGTTATCGTCTCATCGAAAGCTCGGGTACCTTTCCCCTATCAAGTGGTATCAGAGCTCAAGGTTGCTCGGTGAGAAATCTCAATTTATCCCTAGATTAGATCTGTTTTTACCTACAGTCTAGAAAAAAGCCTCATATAAAGAAATTAGATTAGATCCAATCCTAAAACCAGTTTTAGCCTTTCTGCTAACCACTTTGTTTTTGTTTTGTTGAATTTTCATTGCATCGTGTCGAGTTGCTGGTTTAGTGTCTAGTCTTTTAGAGTTTCGAGTTCTATTCACGTATTGTCACGTCGTAAATCTTTGTATTCATCCATACTTTCTGTATCATCTTCCATCTTCCGCCACTCGCCCATCTGTCAAAGTCCACCGTTTTTTTTTTGTCTCATAAATTCCACTAGATCGCATCATCCAGATTGATCGGCACGGAGTCTGCTGTCGCCGACCTGACTAGGCTGTTTGTCCCCGAAAAAAAAAGGAGGAAGGAAAAAAAGAGAGTAAAGAGATCTGTTCGGTAGTCAGAAGAATAGAAAAAGGAAGAAAAAAAAAGACCGATCAGATTGTACGATCGAGAGTTGTTTCCCTTTCTTATCATGGAGCCGTGCATTTAAAATATAGCTGGCACGTGCAGGTTTCAGTTTTAAGCCTGGGAGCTTGATCCTTTTATCCTATCTTTGGGTGTTCCATTGAGAGACAATTAGAAAAAAAAATGGGGCCACGTTTATTCCGTAATCTCAGGTTGTCTGCTCAGGCGCCAAGCTGACTTTCGGTTCACTACACCGGTCTGAAATCTAGACTTTGCCAAGAGCTCCTTTGACGCATCCGCTTGTTTTCACATCTTGCCAGCTTTTCACACCATCTAAATTTCTCATTTTTGATTTTCTCGTCGCGTATGTGATTTCGTCTGTGTCATAGGCTCGCGTCTCTAGCACGGTCTAGCCTAGAACCAGCACTTGACTACTTTGAACAAATTTTCAGCTTTACATTTACTAAGGTGGTTTTAGCATATTTCTCCACATATATTAAGCCTACCTACAGCTCCACATATTTCTACATCGTGCATTGTATGTTTGCCTGGTTATCGCTTTATCAAGCTTCTGGAGTTATTCGACACCGCTAGATTGCCGATCACCACCTGCTGCATGGTAAGAACTTGTAAGAATTTAATAGTTGCAAATACTGTGAGCGACATACCACCACATCCTAGTAGTTGATAGGAACATATACCTGTGATTTGTTTCTTGTCTTCTACTAATCATGGCAGATTCTGGAGTTCAGAATTCTTGGGCTTTGTCTATCGTCGGAGATGTGCCGCCACCTAGCAAAATACGACAACGACCGCGAGATGTTACCACACATGATCAGGTTACTATTTCCATACCACCATTTAATGGTCGTTATAATCCTGGTTTTTATATTGAATGGGAGTTCGAGATAAATGATATATTTGTTTCCCATAATTTCTCTGAGCGAAAGAAAATACAAACTGTAATTAGTGCTTTCAGTGATTCTGCTTCTATTTGGTGGAATGAATATTGTCGTCTAAATTCTGAGCGTATTCCTACCACTTGGAAAACTTTGAAACATGCTTTGCGACAAAGATTCATTCCAGCATACTATACCCATGATATGGTTAAGAAATTAAAGAACCTTAGTCAAGGTAGCTACACTGTACGAGAATATTATGACGTTTTAGAAACTACCCTGTTATATTCCTTTATAGAAGAAAATGACGATGAATTTATGGATAGATTTTGGAACGGTCTTGACCCTGATATCTAGGAAATGCTAATGCATGAAGATTTATATTCCATCGAGCGTTTGTTTCTTCTTGCTTGCAAAGCTGAACAGAAAATGAAAAGACGTGTCTCTAAGACCAAGGAGAGCGTGCTGGTATCACTTTCCACAGCATCTAGTATGAATACCTCCTCGAGCGATTCATCTACTATGGCAGCCACACAAGGATTTGTGGAGGTTACACCACCACAAGCTTGTGACGGGTCACCACACTTGGACCTCCGAGGTAATAATAAAGGTACTATTGTTATTCCTTCACGTGAAATTGATATGCGCACCACTGAATTACATACACCATGTGTTGAGTTACCTGCTTTGATCACACCGTATATTCTAGAGGTTAATACTACTGATTTCAACTCGCTGTGTGATCAAATACCCGAGATAACCGTTGTTTTGGGTGCTTCTAACATTGAAAATATTGTTTCTTTTGATTTGAGTGCATCCATTGAGTTCAATGCTGAGAATGAAACATGTGACTTGATAGTAGAACCTGTTTTGGATCATATACAACTGGTTAAGAATAATGAAGTGTTGGCTAAAATTTTCCATGCTAATTCTTTGTTTTCTGTTATGATCGATCCACCTATATCTTTGTCACATGCTAGAGATAAAATTGCTGAACTCAAATGCTTGAGTACTTTTAAGAGTATTTATGCCCCTAGTTTTCAATTTAATTTGATTGGCGACTATGGCATAGATAATATTTTTTTTAGTGCATCGAATATGTATCACATGTGATGACCTTGCCATGTTAAAGGATAATAAATTAATAAAAATGCTTGATCATTTTTATATGACCTCTAATAATGGTATTGATTTTATGCCAAATAGCTTGTTGCATGATCGCTTATTTAAGCCTATTGTAGCATTTAATTTGGAGAACCTAAATATTAGTTTACCAATATTGGGATGGTTTAATGATGGGCATTACAAATTTGAAGATCATATTATGTCCTTCACTGATATATGCAAACTAAGTTGCGATATTTCGTATTGGAACCTGAGTTATATACTGATCCACTACGAGAAGTATTTATGTAAAACATTTAATGTGAAATATGTGAGAGGAGTTAAAACAGATAACATATACATATACCATGTACACACCTTTTCTCTTTTGTTAGCCTGTTTACAGAATAAACAACGCCGAGGACGGCTTTATTTTAAAGAAAGGAGGATGATGTGGACTTGGCTACCTCGGATACGACCTTATTTCTTACTCACAAACATATTTGTCAGGTGATTTCTAATACTAATAGTTTATTACACTATTATAATATCGAGAACAAAAATACTATACATTCTTTTATTATGTGCTGAATAACCGGCGATCTCTACAAACCACGAGTTAAGATGCGAAATTTACAAAAGCCACGTATATGTGTATGCATACATGCAATATACGTTTGCATGTGCGGCTACACTTCCAAGCTAGTGCAAGACATGGAGCATCGATCCTTGCATATTGATTCATGGAGCAAAGCCACATACGTGAGGCCTAGGCCAAGCACTAATCCATATTGCATGCACGTGGGGCCTACCTGGCTATGCATCATATGTTGATCGATTCAGCTGGGAGCTGATCGTTTCAGCTTGGATGGGCCATGCGAAGATTTCCAGGCCATCGGCCGTTTCGTCGAGGCGCACGGGCGGACGTCTTCCTTCACGCGAGATGAATTTCGACTCAGAGTCGGCCATCAATAAATAGAGACTTAGATCTAGGGTTTTATCGGGATTTTGTTTAGTTAAAGATTTAGCCATGAGCTACTCTTCGCCATAGGCACAAGTGTCAAACCGACCTTTTGTACTACGCACTTGCATAATCCCACCTCTTCAATAAAGCTTTCATCTATATTCGTAATATCTTGATTGCATCTGTAATTCTTGCTGGTTCTTTGATTGCTTGCAGGGATTGATCCTCGTGATTGATGAGGACATCCCATCTATTGATACACCCGCTGTACCTACAGCGGAACACATACAAGGACCCATCACTCGAGCTCGTGCCAAGCAACTTAACTATCAGGTACTTTCGTTTCTTGGAACTCTTTCTCACATACATGAGAATATGATGCTGCCTAAATCAGATATGTTTGTTACTCTTAGGAATGATGGACCTAGCATGGATGAGAGGGACAAGCATTGGAGCATGATCGTGCATGGAGATGGCAGCATGCGTTTGAGGATTGAAGAAGACGCCACGAGTGGAGATTTCAGAACTTTGAAGCCACCATAATGAAGGATGAAGACTTGGACGAAATATACAAAGAGCTACTTCATAATTTCGTCCATAAATACATATGGTGCTGCGTCACTTCTATTTTTGGGCCAGGCCCATGTAAATTTCGCAGCAAATAAGACAGCCACTTTTAGGAGTCCGAATTTGAGGAGAAAAGGCCTGTTAGGGGTCCGTTCGACCACCCAACCCATGGCTGGTCGCACCCCTACCTTTTCCTCCTCAAATACCCCCGTAGCCGTCATTAGAACTCGGATTTTGATTAGACTAAAAGTTAGCCCTTGCTGCAACTACGAGCTCGACTTTTGAGGCCAATCGCCCAGAAGAAGACCGCCTATTCGGAATCCCACCTTTTGAATAAAGCATACATCTTTCATCCGCAATATCTTGATTGCTGTATTAGTTCTTACTTGTTCTCGATTTCAGGTAGGAATTAAGACCCTCGCTGGTCAGGCTGATCGTGCACCCGCAAGATCAGTAACTCCCGGAGATTGTCCTAGCGATTGCATTGGCGCACGAGCTTCGCACGTGTAGTCGGATCGTCAAGCACAAACTCCACCCACCAAATCGACGTATCAAGATCTCATCGAAAGATCGGACACCTTTGCCCTATCAGTGATCAGGTTGATCTAGCTCCGGCGTGATCAATAGCCTCGGAAGTTAGTGTATCGTTTGCTAAGGCGCAACGTCTCGCACGTTTGTAGTCGGATCGTCAACGTCGACCTCCACCATAATCGATAGTTATCATCTCATCGAAAGATTGGGCACCTTTCCCCTATCATGAACCCACTGGATAGAGAACAGTAACACAAAGCTACTGCAAGTGGTTTCACTCAAAAATCATTTTTAGAATTCAAATGGTGGTCAAAATAGTGATTTGGTCAAATTTAAAGGTAGCAAGTGTGTGCATGTTTTAGGTTTGATTTTTTTATTCCAGAGTGTTTTACATGTTCTGGGGAATCCATAGACTACAAATTTGTAGTAATTGGATTTACAGAACAAAAGTTATGAATTAAATGGTGTTTATAAGTCATTTTTGCTATTTTATTTTCATTTCAAAACTTTGTACAGTACCACTATGATATTACTGCATGGTTGGATTCAAGGATTCCAAGGATATCAAGTTTACAAAATTTGGCCCAAAGGATTAATTTCTATGCAATTTACAAGATCAGGACACTTTTTGTGATTTGAAATTCAAATTTGAAATCGAAACTGACCATGGGTGTTTGACTGGTCGACGTGGCGGCTCCTAACTGGCTGGTACTGATTCGGTTAAGAATAGAACATGGATCGTTGGATTTTAAGTTGATCGGACGAACCAGAATCACTCGTACCCTTTCGGTTAAGTCGTCTAATCCGTACGGTAGAATCTAGATCTAACGGCTGGGGTCGAAAGGAAAGGGGCTCACCGGAGATGCGAGGGTTCCGGTCACCGGCGGCGGTCTGCGGCTCTATCGTCGATGATGGCGATGGTTCCGACGAGCGGCGACGGTGAGGATGACGCACACGGCGTGCAGCAGAGGGCGGTGAGCTCGTACATTTGATCAGCGTCGACGAATGTGTCCCGTGTCAAAGCCAAAAGGCGGCTGGAGGTGGGCGGTGGCGTCGGTACGCTCCTGGCGATGGCGAGGAAGACGTTCTGGGGTTCCCTAGGGCAAATCAAGAGGGTGAGGAGATGCGCGGGAGAGAGGGGTGATAGGGCAAAGGTGTCCGATCTTTCGATGAGATCTTGATATGTCGATTTGGTGGGTGGAGTTCGTGCTTGACGATCCGACTACACGTGCGAAGCTCGTGCGCCAATGCAATCGCTAGGACAATCTCTGAGAGTTACTGATCTTGCGGATGCACGATCAGCCTGACCTGCGAGAGTCTTAATTCCTACCTAAAATCGAGAACAAGTAAGAACTAATACTGCAATCAAGATATTGCGGATAAAAGATGTATGCTTTATTCAAAAGGTGGGATTCCGAATCGGCGGTCTTCTTCTGGGCGATTGGCCTCAAAAGTCGAGCTCGTAGTTGCAGCAATGGCTAACTTTAGTCTAAACAAAATCCGAGTTCTAATGACGGCTACGGGGGTATTTGAGGAGGAAAAGGTAGGGGTGCGACCAGCCATGGGTTTGGTGGTCGAACGGAACCCTAACAGGCCTTTTCTCCTCAAATTCGGACTCCTAAAAGTGGCTGTCTTATTTGCTGCGAAAATTACATGGGCCTGGCCCAAAAATAAAAGTGACACAACACCATATTTATCTATGGACGAATTTATGAAGTAGCTCTTTGTATATTTTTTCCAAGTCTTCATCCTTCATTATGGTGGCTTCAAAGTTCTGAAATCTCCACTCGTGGCATCTTCTTCCATCCTCAAACGCTTGCTGCCATCTCCATGCACGATCATGCTCCAATGCGTGTCCCTCTCATCCATGCTAGGTCCATCATTCCTAAGAGTAACAAACATATCTGATTTAGGCAGCATCATATTCTCATGTATGTGAGAAAGAGTTCCAAGAAACGAAAGTACCTGATAGTTAAGTTGCTTGGCACGAGCTCGAGTGATAGGTCCTTGTATGTGTTCCGCTATAGGTGCAGCGGGTGTATCAATAGATGGGATGTCCTCATCAAGGGGAGTGAGAGAGGCAGAGAAGGCGCGGCGATTGCGGCCAGACCTCACCAGAATTTGGAGCTTCGAGCTCCCTATAATGGCGGATGATGGCGAGGATTTCTGCAGCCTGGCGGCGTCTATCGGTGAGGGGAAAAGAGAGCAGAGAGAGAGAGATGAGAGTGGACTTTATAGCGGGGGGGATCGATGAGGCTGTTGGGTTCGGGGAGAGAGCGGGGGGGAGTGGGGTGGTGCGCTGGTTTCCAGGGAAGGTGGAGTGGAGGTTGGAGAAGAAGGTACTGATGGGTGGGCCCCATCAGTCAGCGAGAGGGAGAGAGGGCTGCAGGGCTTTTCCCCCTGGGCTGCTGCCTCGGGCTGGCCCAAGTTGCTGAGATTCCCATTTTTTTTCTGCTTTGCTCTTCTATTTTTCTGTTTTCTGTTTTGTTGCTTGAAAATGCATAATTGTTTGAAAGGTGGAAAAACAAATTCTGAAAACTTTTAAAAATACAAACAATGTGTTTTGAAATACACAAACCCCAACTGGTGAAATTTTGTAAATATAGATAATTGTAATAAATATGAAATAGCTTCCATAATAAAAATGGAGCTTATTTAATTGATAAATTTTCTGAAAGCATTTTGTTTTCAACAATTTTGTATAAAAGGTAAATGAAACAATAGTATTTGGTGAAATTTGAAAATAAGATATTTGTTAAATATAAAATAGTTTCCATATAGCAAATGGGGCTATTTAAATAAGAATCTTTCTGAATTCATTTTGGTTTCAAATAAAATCAAACTAACTTGTAAAATTTTCTAAAATTCAACATGTCAATGCATGACAACAAGGACAAGTTCTCATGATAAAACTAGTTTTCAAGAATCTTTACTGACTTGACCAAAAATGTTTTATTTGCATAATGCAAAGTAGAATTAGGGTTTTTCAAAATAGTTCTTTGAAATCAGAGAAAGAAATACTTTGTGACATTTTGTAATTAATTTTCAAACATATTTTTAGTAATGCAAACTTTATACATTATTTTGGAAATATTTCCTTTGCAAATAAGCTTGCATAGAACTTGAATAAAAGCAAAATAGTATTTTGGGATTTCTATTTACTCAAAGAGTTCTTCAAGGAATAATCGAAAGTTTTTGAAATAGTTTTTGTAATAAAATTTTAATTTAAACTCAACAAGTTTTAAATCCCTATGATTTTCAATCAACAAAAACAGAACAAATTTTTTTATTCTAAAATTTGATAAAAACTTGGGATGTTACAGACTACCACCCTTAAAAGAAATCTTGTCCCCGAGATTTGAAGAGGCTAGAAAGGTAGAAGGGTTTGGGGTACCTTGGTGGCTAAAACCCTTAAAAGAGACTTTTGTAGATGATCTAGGTCTTTGTTTCAAAGTAAGCACACCTGGGATTTGACTTGGCACTGGGTCATTGATGTCTACGCACGCGTCTGTTCTTGTAGACAGTGTTGGGCCTCCAAGTGCAGAGGTTTGTAGAGCAGCATCAAGTTTCCCTTAAGTGGATCACCCAAGCTTTATCGAACTCTGGGAGGAGGAGGTCAAAGCTATCCCTCTCAAGCAACCCTGCAATTATGATACAGAAAGTCTCTTGTGTCCCCAACACATCCAATACACTTGTCACATGTATAGGTGCACTAGTTCAGCAAAGAGATAGTGAAATACAAGTAGTAGTGATGATTATAAGTAGTAAATATAATCTAAAATAAATATCGCTGCGAGCAAACATGTAATAAAACTGAATGTAAACAGTGTTCAATGCTTGGAAACAAGGCCTAGGGATCATACTTTCACTAGTGGACACTCTCAACAAAGATAACATAATTGAACCAATATATACTAACTTCATTATGCCACTCTAAACTATTCTCCAATGGATAACGAACACTAATCATGCGTAGGGCTATGAAGCACTCCTCAAAGTTCGCATTTCCCCAAACTAGATTGTCCCACACTATCACCATGAACGCACTAGATGGTTCCAACAAACACCAACAATCATAGAGACACTAGCCAAAAAGACACACACAATGCGCACACTGTCACCTTCACATCATGATACAAGGTGTCTCCGGAGATTACAATAATAAAGCACGGGAGTAGCATAATATTTGAATAATAGCATCTACCAATTCAACTAGATACAAAGCTCACGATCACATAAAGATCACATAGCTACCGGTAGAGCCCTCAGCCCCGGGGGAGAACTACTCCCTCCTCATCATCGGAGGCAGCGACGATGATGGAGATGGCGGTGAGGTCGATGGAGACAGCAGAGACGGTGATGGAGACCGATGGAGATGGCTCTGGGGGCACTTCCCCATCCCGGCAGGGTGCCGGAACAGAGACTTCTGTCCCCCGAAATTCATCGGCGGCAGCGGTGGAGCTACAGAACTCTTACTCGAAAATTGCGGATCGATTTAGGGTTTTCCGTCGGATGGCTTAATATAGGCGAAGAGGCAGCTTCATAGGTGGGCTAGGGCCACCGCACCATAGGGCCGCGCGGGCCATGGGGCATGCCACCCTAGGGTGAGGCTGCCCTCTGGCCCCCCCTCCGGCTCTCATTCGGTCCTCGTCCTTCGTCCGAGAAAAATAGGAGTTTCGGTCCTCGTTTTGTCCAATTCCGAGAATATTTCCTGTGTAGCTTTTCTGAAACACAAAAATAGTAGAAAACAAGGAACTGGCACTGTGGCATCTCATCAATAGGCTAGTTCCGGAAATCGCATAAAAATGCCATGAAGTGTAAACAAAACATGAAGCAAATGGTGTAAAACAAGCATGGAGCATCAAAAATTATAGATACGTTTGAGACGTATCAAGCATCCCCAAGCTTAACTCCTGCTCGTCCTCGAGTAGGTAAGTGATAACAAAAGAATAATTTTTGAGGTAAAATGCACCATCACAATCTTGATCAACGATGTAAAGCATTGAGTGCTGGGATCAAAGAACTTAAAACATGGGCATAAGAGACATAATATTGACAATAAAATTTAGCAACCATGTTATAACATGAAAAGAAACACAAACAAAAGATCATGAATAATGAAACAATGAAAGTCAAACGTGTGTTCAAATCATATGGAAAAACATATCAAAGTGGTTTTCAGCTTGTCCTTCATGGAATAGCAAAACATAAATGCATAGGACACCTTCAAGTTTAAGAGGGCGACTAGATACAAATCATTTAAGAACAAGCAAAACCATAATCATGAATCAATCAATGATAAACTTTGGGACTATGCACATTAAACTTAGAATGGTAACTATGCTCTTTTAGATGGTGCATAAAGGTAGAAGGTGGAGACTCAACATAAAAGTAAAAGAATGGCCCTTCGCAGAGGGAAGCGGTGATTGTGAGTTTTATAAACCTTCAAAACTTATGGTACTTACTACCTTTGAGCTCTCATTGCCCCCATCATAGGCATCTTGAATGGTTAAAGTTAATGCGAGTACAATTACGAAGCATATGCTTAACAAATCATAAGTTGAAAACCTCGTGTCCCGTGAAGTACGAATACCTAAACCTCATGCTACTCGACTTAGGTCCCAAGCAAGCTCTTGTCATTGTAAGTATACACGTATCATCGAGAACCGCCAACGGGGTACCTCCTGCCCGATGACATGGAACAAACCCACATCAAAATGACAGGACAAACAGACAATGAACACCTCAGCATCTCTTTTATTTACCATTGGTATAGCTTTTTATTTTGAGATGTGTCGTCGAATGTCCATTATGGGCATGCTGTAAATTTCCACCATGAATGATGCATGGCTTAGATTAGTGGCCCAGGCGTTTCTCTAACACATATACAAACTCCATGATCCCGCAAGATCCCAACTTATTTCACATCGCGAGTATCCATAAGCAAAAGATCAACTCAAATGAGAGAAGTGCAATGTTGAAAGCTTACCCCATGACGGCATGGTTTGGCTAATTTCCAACTTACAACTTGCAAGCATAACATCAACATAAGAGAGCCACAATGTCAAAATTTTAAAAGCGAGAAAAGTAAAGTGTGCCGTCAGGTTCGTAAGAGCTTTACTGACTAATTTTCACATAACACCAAAAAGAGTTTAATTTGAAGGATAGATAAAAGCAAGTCAAATGTACTTTGGATAGCAAATTGCTAATAGGTATGCATGGTGGACACATTGGAATAACTTGGTTTTTGGGAGTTGGATGCACTAGTAGAGCTCATACTCAGTACAAAATGAAGGCTAGCAAAAGACTGGGAGCGACCAACTAAGAGAGCAATGACAGCCATAATCATGCATAGCGACAAAACATCATTAAAAGAAGCATAAAATGGTATCACAAGTCAAAAACCAAATGATCATAGAAGCTTATGGTGACTTTGTAAGAGTCAAACATGTTGTAAGCATGCGCCAAGTCAACCCAAATAAAGCATCAAGGAGAGAACCAAATAAATGCTTCCATATAATAAAACAACACATGATTTTTTTTCAAAGGATCATTAAGCAATCTCAGTCATTTGAGACAAGTCATGCAACAGAAAAAACCACTAAGCATACTATAAAAATGACATCAAGCATGGCATGCAAAAGTCTAAGCCGCAGTCTAAACAAGCTCCTTTTTGTACCACTTTTTGCATGAAACTTTTTCTCTTTTCCAACACCATTCAAACCTTTTTGAGACAACTCTTTTGATGAAAACCAACATAGACCAGTGGTAAAAATACACCTTGATGCAAAGATATAACAAGATCTGAACATAAATCAAAGCGAAAAACGAAAACTAAACGCAGTTCTAGAAAAAGAGAACACTCGTTGAACGATAAGAGTGAAAAATTGTGTGTTCTTGGCAAATGAAAAGCGGAGTAAGTCTCTCTCCAAAACAAACATGATGTGATCCAACCATTTATTGCAGCAACCAAAACAAAAGAAAACTGAAAGCAAAAACAACTGACGCTCCAAGAGAAACGCATAGAATATGAAGCAATAAAAATATAGTGTGTTGAAAGGTGACCTGATTTTTGCCGATGAAGAAGGGGTGCCTCAGGGGCATCCCCAAGCTTTGACGCTTGTACCTCTTGGATATTTCTTGGGGTGACATGGGCATCCCCAAGCTTGAGCTTTTGTCCATACTTCATCTTATCTCATCACTCTCCATTCCCTACACTTGAAAACTTCGTTCATACAAAACTTCACACAATTCTATTAGCAATGTTAGCATAAGCATAATAGTAAATCAACCCTTTTTGGTTCACTTTCGACTCAAAAACACCACATAAAGCATATACTACTGTAGCAACTTCCTCAAAAGTTCTGTGATCAAAAGAACTCAAAAACAAAACGATCGAGAGGCAAACACAAATAGTGGCAGAAATCTGTCAAAACAGAACAGCTGACAAAGATTGATTTTTTCGAGGACCTTCTGTTGCTCAAATCAAAAAGTGCAAAACTAATGAAAGTTTGGATATAACCTGGGGCATACGCACAAGAAATCGCAGAGCGAAAAGATATTCTGAGAATTTTCACGAATTTTGACGGTGCAGCACCGAAATCTGTTTCAGGGCAGCAACTTCCCCAAACCTTACCTCCCTCAAATTAGAGGTTCTTCTTGGCACAACAACAAAATAAAAATGATAAGGATTAGTCATTACAGTATTAATAACTTCCAAGACTCAAAATAAAAGAAAAGGTACTGAAAAGAAAACATTGGGTTATCTCCCAAGAGTGCTTTTCTTTAACGTCTTTGAGCTAGGCGTAGTAATTTGAAAAGATGCTCATGTAGGTGCCATAAAAGAGCTTAAGGCAAAGGCGCCACAAAAGAACTTGAAGCAAGAGAGAGCATCAAAAAGCAAATATGAAACACATTTAAATGTAAACCACTTCCTATGCATAGGAATCTTGTAAGAAAATAAATCAACTAGGCACATAGTAACAAGCATGGGTAGATAAAACAAGTGCAACTTCAAGATTTGCAACATAAAGAGGGGAAACTTAATGTTGTCGAGGTCCATCAAACCATGTTTCCTTCTCTCATAATAACCTTCTGTAGCATCATGAATAGAATTAACAATATAACTATCACGTAAAACATTCTTATCATGAGCCACATGCATAAAAGAATTAATGCTCCCCACATGAACAATTGTAGTAGGAGCAAATTCAACGAAATAATTATTCTCATCACCATAATCATCAAAAATAGGAGGCATATTGTAATCATACCTTGTTTCCTCCCCAATAGTAGGTGAACTGAAAATATCATACTCATCATTGTAATCATCATAAGCAAAAGAATAGATGTCTTCCAAAGTGTGTTCATATGTAAACATATCATCATTGGAAGGAGCATGGATAGCACTAATGGTACAACAATTATTAACATCAACATTTTTAGAATTGGTACCAAAAAGATTTTCAATATCAAAAGTAGAGTGTTTTTCCCAATCATGATCACTAATATAAGTAACAGGCATAAGAACATCATCAAGTTCAGACTCATCAAAAATTATAATAGGAGCAACATGCTTAGGGGAAGATACCGTTTCCTCTCTCCTTTTACTCCTCTTCTTCTTCTTCTTCTTCTTCTTCTTCTTCTTCACTTCTTTAGAAGCGAGAGGCTTGAAAGGAAGCTTCTCCACATAATCTGGTTTACTGATAGAAACAACAGAAGAAACTTTGGAGGATTCCTCCTTTTTATTAATAAGATAGAAACAAAAATTATCCCTGTGTAATTTGGGTAAAGCATCCTCTTTTATAACATTTTATATGTAAGTATTTGCGAGGCAATCTTTAACACAATAGAGATGACAACCACAAAGGATGCTATTAATATCAAGAGCACTCATATCTACCAAAGAAGTCTTTCTAGATAACTCTTCACACCCCAAAAATAAAGTAAACTCATCATGCTGATTGAGAAGGATCTTGTCATCACAAGACAAAATTGCGGTCCTCATTGGATGAGAAAGGTCATTATTATGGCCTGAGCATTGAAAATTAAAATGATCCTTTCCATGGCAAAGTTCACAAATAAAAGGATAAAGGGCACAAACCTTTTCACCAAGCTCATCTAGAGCCTTGTGCCACATTCGAATTTCTTCATTCCTGCGGTGGATACAATAATCTTCTTTGTCGTGACTCTGTTCACAAGGTCTAAGTACTCCACAAAAATTAACATGCTTATAAGAAACAGTACTTTCAGAAGTTTGAGCATATTTATTGCAATCATCAATAACAATATCACTTTCTATGGAAGTGTCTTTAAAAGGTTCATGATACACATCCCCATTTCCTTTGGGAACATTAATATGAGAAGCAATCAAGACCATATTTAGCACTAAGCTCTTGAAAATCAGCAGTTTCAGCGAAAGACTTAATGCAATCATACTCACAATTTATACCTGATCCTTTACCTTTGTCGCTTTCCCAATCTTCAATATTGCTTTGAATTGTTTCAAGCAGATCCCACTTGGCGTCAACCTCCTTGCTTGTGAAAGACCCATCAAAGCATGCATCTAGATAGTTCTTGTAATATCCTGAAAGCCTTGCATAAAAATTATTAATAACAATATTACGGGGAAGCTCATGAATAGGACATTTGAGCATTAGTGACTTCAATCTTCCCCACGCTTGGGCAATGCTTTCTCCATCATGTGGATGAAAATTATAAATATAATTCCTATCTTTATAAACCTCACTCGAAGGATAGAATTTAGAATAAAAGAGAGGTACAATTTCCTCCCGGTCAACTGGTCGGCCATCCTTCAGTGTTTTATACCATTCGCAGCTCTGCCCTTCAGTGATAAAGAAAATAGCTTCCTCTTAACTTGGTTCATCGAAATACCTGCACACTTGAACAACTCGCATAATTCATGTATAAAGAGCAAATGATCACCGGGATGGACAGTTCCATCCCCTAGATAGCAGTTATTCATAGCACGTTCAACAAATTTCATAGGTATTCTAAAAGAACGAGGATCACAAACATCATTAGAATCATCACATATGGGAGATAAAATATCATCAGAACAAAAATTTCCACTAAAGCTGGGGAACTAAAAATATCATGCTTAACAAAACCAGCTTCCCCAAGCTTAGACCTTTCTATGGCATTAGCAATAATGGTATTCAAGGAATTCATACAAATAATATTGTTATGCGAATAAAGCTCAAAAGATTTTTCAAACACTTCATGTCCTAACTCAGGAAAAATACTAAAGAATTGTTTGTTTTCCATTAATCCTAACTTGTGAAAATAAAAACAAGAAACAAAAAGATATAATTGCAGAATCTAAAGGAAATAACTTCGAGCAGTCACCAGCAACTAAAAGACTTAGTAGCCAGAGGATGTGAGTACCTTTTACCTTACCTCCCTGGCAACGGCGCCAGAAAAGAGCTTGATGTCTACGCACGCGTCTATTCTTGTAGACAGTGTTGGGCCTCCAAGTGCAGAGGTTTGTAGAGCAGCAGCAAGTTTCCCTTAAGTGGATCACCCAAGGTTTATCAAACTCAGGGAGGATGAGGTCAAAGCTATCCCTCTCGAGCAACCCTGCAATTACGATACAGAAAGTCTCTTGTGTCCCCAACACACCCAATACACCTGTCAGATGTATAGGTGCACTAGTTTGGCGAAGAGATAGTGAAATACAAGTAGTAGTGATGATCATAAGTAGTAAATATAATCTGAAATAAATATTGCTGCGAGCAAACATGTAACAAAATTGAATGTAAACGGTGTTCAATGCTTGGAAACAAGGCCTAGGGATCATACTTTCACTAGTGGACACTCTCAACAAAGATAACATAATTGAACCAATAGATACTAACTTCACTATGCCACTCTAAACTATTCTCCAATGGATAACGAACACTAATCATGCGTAGGGCTACAAAGCTCTCCTCAAAGTTCACATTTCCCCAAACTAGATTGTCCCACACTATCACTGTGACCGCACTAGATGGTTCCAACAAACTCCAACAATCATAGAGACACTAGCCAAAAAGACACACACAATGCGCACACTGTCACCTTCACATCATGATACAAGGTGTCTCCGGAGATTACAATAATAAAGCATGGGAGTAGCATAATATCTGAATAATAGCATCTACCAATTCATCTAGATACAAAGCTCATGATCACATAAAGATCACATCATGGGAGAGAGAGATGAACCACATAGCTACCGGTAGAGCCCTCAGCCCCGGGGGAGAACTACTCCCTCCTTATCATCGGAGGCAGCGACAGCGATGGAGATGGCAGTGAGGTCGATGGAGATGGCGGAGACGGTGATGGAGACCGATGGAGATGGCTCCGGGGGAACTTCCTTGTCCCGGCAGGGTGCCGGAACAGAGACTTCTGTCCCTCGAAATTCGTCGGCGGCAGCGGCGGAGCTGCAAAACTCTTTCTCGAAAATTGCCGATCGATTTAGGGTTTTCCGTCGGATGGCTTAATATAGGCGAAGAGGCGGCATCAGAGGTGGGCCAGGGCCACCTCACCATAGGGCCGTGCGGGCTAGTGGGCGCGCCACCCTAGGGTGAGGCTGCCCTCTGACCCCCCCCTCCGGGTCTCGTTCGGTCCTCGTCCTTCGCCCGGGAAAAATAGGAGTTTTGGTCCTCGTTTCATCCAATTCCGAAAATATTTCCTGTGTAGCTTTTCTGAAACACAAAACAGCAGAAAATAGGGAACTGGCACTGTGGCATCTCGTCAATAGGTTAGTTCCAGAAATCACATAAAAATGCCACGAAGTGTAAACAAAACATGAAGCAAATGGTGTAAAACAAGCATGGAGCATCAAAAATTATAGATACGTTTGGGACGTATCAGTCATCTTTTGAATCCATAGTAAACTTCTGTCTTCACTTCCAATAGGTGGGTGTCCATTCACAAACTTGGGTTTCCAATATATATCTCAAGGAGGTTTGAGTATAACTTTGCTCCATTGTGGATCTTCTATCCAGCTATGTAGTTTGTTGAACTACTTTGGACACTGAAGGGTCACTCTTTGGGTCAATCAGAGGACCTTGTTAAGGTGATCTCCTGTCTTTACTTCATCCTCTTTGTTGATATCCTTTGATATCATTCTGGGGTCTCCTAGTAACAAGGGTATAGATAATAGAGCCCGTCAGTTGAGTACCCCTGAGGCCCGTTAAGCTAGGCCCAATTGTAACGCTAGTCGAAATACGAGTTCATGTCGTATGTCGATATTGTAATCTGTATCGGACCCCTCCCGATCCTTGAGACCTGGCCACCTATATATAGGGGCCAGAAGAGGATGGTGAGGGACAAATTGAAAGCAAGCCAGGTTTATACCCACGTTTACTTTCGAGACACACCTTGTTTGACTGATTTTACCTTCGAGTTCATCCGACGCCCTATCCCCCCGATCCTAAGTCCTTCATCTAGGACATTTGTCGAGTTAACCCTCTTCAATTGGCGATGACCGTGGGGACGCTGGGCGTTGGAATCATGAATTCAATGGCTTTTTCGCTTTTAGCCAATAGCAATCCAGAAGTCGACGAAAGTCAAGAGACAGAGCTGACGATCGGAAGTTTAAGCTTCTACGTTGGACCTTCGGGTTCAACTCGCCTTTCAGATCCGGTGAAATCGGGTCCATCGGCAAGCAAAGCTGAAAGAATCACAATATCTGGATCATCCGTGGGCTCTTCCAGCGAGGTAAACTCGCCGGTCAGTTTCACAGCAACAGAAGATATGCAAGAGAGACTCAAGGAATTCGACAAAACTCGAGGAAAGCCCGACATGGAAGCAACGACGGTTAAAACTCACGATAGTTCAAGGGATTTCGTCATCAGAAGCAGTGGTGTCTCCAGAAGCGTACATCAGTTATGTGTCATTATCACTGAAGCAGCAGAAGAGGATAATCACGAAGGCAACAAAGAGGTCAACATGCAAGTCGACAAACCAAGGAGTAACAGCAAAAAGGAAAAGGAAAAAATTCACGTTTCAACCGGAGAGTGGAGAATCATCATGTCAGCCATCAATCATGGCACGGAAGTACCCGCAGATTCAAGGAGAGAAGTTCTGATGGGGTATCAATACGTGCTGCACCAGCACAAAAAGAAGCTAAGGGAGGAAAGAGACATGTTTATGAGAAGCCGAGATGACAACAGTACGTCAAGTGGAGGATATTGGGATGAGTATAGCGATGCATCAGAGTGCAGCATGGAAAGGCACAGAGACCCGAAGCACAACAGGAGGACAACAGCACAGACAAGAGAAGGAATCTATGCGAAAAGTTTAAGCGCGCCGGCGATGCAGAAGAAAGAGTACACTCTGGGTGGAGGAGGAGAAGCATTAGGAGAAAGAGCACTTGGACCTGGTGCAGCAGATGGCACCTTGGGTTTATTTTTACTCCCGGCCGGATGGCCGGGGCGCCGCTTCACTGGAGCGGACGACGAAGCTACCGCAGCTACGATTGTAGCCTTGTTCCTACTGCCGCGAGGGCGACCGAGGCCCCGTTTCTCCACTGGGGCACCGATGTTCAGATGCAATCCACCTGCATCGGCCATGGAGCCAAGTGTTGGAAGGAAGAAACCCTAGATGAGATGAAGGAGAGGAAGATGATGTAGCGCAGGAAGAAACTAATGACTGAATTAGGGTTTTTACCCTCGCCAAACATGCTTTATTTATAAGTGCGTACTAATGGGCCTCTGCAAAGGCAAGGTCCAAAGTACATGTACGGGCTCTTATATTCTGCCCAGCGCAGACGATAAAAGAAGATTCAGCGTATCAAGATAAATGGTACGTACAAAAAAGAGAGAGAAAAAAAAGTTATTTATCAAGATGCACAAGCGTACCTCGTCTTGTCCTTGGGGGCTTAAGTCATAAGAAAAGAAGAGAAAAATCATTAAGTGTGAATCATATCGACAATTATCGCAAGAGATAGTATATGTTTATATTTTTGAGCCTATACCCGAAAAAAAATTGGCTATAGCCTCGGGGGCTACTCCCATCGGGAGCGCTGTCGCGCACCCAATAAAAAGAAGTCGACAGAAGAAAGGAGAGAAGTTGAAGCCAATGATAGAGAACCAGCTGGTGGACAAGTGTTTTAGGCGCAATCGGTTACATTTCGTTAGCAATGAACTTCGACTACATTGTCGACGAAATAAACATCGATTACTCCCATCGGGAGCTATTTATGAGAGTTGCAAAGGATAACTCGAATATTTTGTATATTGAAATAGTCAAACAAGGCTGCGAAATATGATTCTCGAGTTGCGTCATCGCAACAAAACTTGAATGTTGTGGTTGAAATATATCATGAAGGTAAGACCCTAGGATTCATCATGTGTGGCCCGGTATACGCACATGGATGCGCTCTGCTGGTACTTATCCATGTCTACGACATGAAGAAAATCCAGGTGGACGCACTAGGTACCTTGAGAACCACTGGGATTCATTCTTTGTAAGACCTAAATGCGGCAAAAGAATGGGTTTGACCGGTTTCTCGAATTCAAGTCCAAGGGAATTGAATTTGAAGTAGGTGACAAGTATCTGTTCTGGCAGTTAACTGGCCTCTTGATCCGTCAGAGTTGTCAGGCTTGTTCATCAAAACCCCTTGCGAGACATAATAATAATAAAAAAGAAAAGTCGAAAGTCCAAGTCGAAGATTTGAAGATATGAAGAGGTCAAGTGTTGATCAAGTCGAAGATCTGAAGATCTGAGATTCAACCCGAATCTGCAATTCTGGTAGAATCTCGGGGGCTACTGACAAGGGTATAGATAATAGAGCCCGTCAGTTGAGTACCCCTGAGGCCCGTTAAGCTAGGCCCAATTGTAATGCTAGTGGAAATACGAGTCCATGTCGTATGTCGATATTGTAATCTGTATCGGACCCCTCCCGATCCTTGAGACCTAGCCACCTATATATAGGGGCCAGGAGAGGACGGTGAGGGACAGATTGAAAGCAAGCCAGGTTTATACCCATGTTTACTTTCGATACACACCTTGTTTGACTAATTTTACCTTCGAGTTCATCCGACGCCCTATCACCCCGATCCTAAGTCCTTCATCTAGGACATTTGTCGAGTTAACCCTCGTCACCTAGTCTAGTCCAAACCTAGGTTCTCGATCCTACAGGCAACACTATGCTCTGATACCATTTTGTAACGCCCCACCTTTGGATTAAGGTGGAACACCTGTGTTAAGTGCTATTTCCTAGATCACTGATAGCACCACAGAACAAAATATAGTATTCATTGCATAGTATCAAGATTACAAGGCGGATCCAGATACATAAGTCTTTAAATCTTACAAATCAGCTTAGTCACATGGACTAGCCCAAATATCAGAGTTCAATACCTCATAAACACAACGGAAACTAGGGTAGCAGTGAGCCTCCATCTTCACCATGCGCCACGGGCAGTCATGTTGGAATGTAGACTAGAGATCCTATCAAACTTACGCCTCAGAATAACCTGCACATTTGAATATGCAGCCCCATGAATGGGGGTCAGTACAATGATGTACTAGCAAATGACACATATTTGGTGGTGGTTGTGAAAGAGCTATCTACATAATATTTGGCTGGTGGAGCTTTTGGCTGAATTGCATAAAGAAAATTTTATCCTATCATTTTAAAATCAAAACTTTTTAATCTTTGAAATACTTTTAAAGGTCAAGATAACCCCCAGGTGAAAACCACCACATACTTGCAAGGTATGTAGCCCTGGGTAGTTACTCAACAAAACCAGGATAACCCTTAGGTGAAAACCACCACACAAGTCCTAGGTTGAAAGCCAGGTGTGCAGCCCTGAGTAGTCCCTGTCCTGAGTGTTTCTAAACAAATTTTAACCATTCAGAAAAGGTGAGGAGACTCTTCCGTACATCCATGTCTAGGAACTCAAATTGTCCATAACCGGGGATACGGCTAATCGATTAGTTTGGCACCCTACAGGGGTTGTGCACTTTCACCTTAAGACCCATTCTACCCTGAGAGAAGAAAGAGACAAGACCTTTCAGAAGGAGAGACAAACCATACTGGCAAGACCCATTCCCACATATAATTCTGCTACCACCCAATGTCTTGCACACAAGTTGAACCCTCACATCTTAATCAGTCAAGACAGGGCCCATATTGTCATAAGGTTGCACTGGAAGCTCACTAAAGCAAGGAAGACATGGTAGTCTCTTTGTTCCTGGGTGGCCGTCCACAAGTGTACCCCCAGGTGAAAACCACCACACAAGTCCTGGGTTGAAAGCCAGGTGTGTAGCCCTGGGTAGCCACTCAACGTAAACCAAGCAATGCCATTTCCACCCAGGTGTTTCATTGGGTTGAAGTTTAAATTTCAAAACTAATCATCAACCTAAGAAACAAGCATTGGCATCATTTTTCAATATTGGTACAACCTACCAGGAGTTGGTTCAGGGGTGGCTATTCACTACTAGGATCTAGCATTGCAAAACTTCACTTTGAGAAACCAACCTATCATGCACACTACTATAAAAACACTAATGCATAAAGTAAGATGGGTAGAAGCATGTGTGTCACTTGCCTTGGCCACAACTAGTACACTCACAACAATCTCAACTGTAGTTCAGCTCCTCCTCACAATCTAAACAAGCATAGATACCAGAAATAAACACACAATTCCACATAGCAAACATAGACAAGTATGCAAGCATGCCAATGTCAAATTAATTTCACACACTAAGTTAGTGTGTGAAAATGTTGTATTTAGTGAACCATGCTATTTAGAAAATAGGTGTGATGTTGGGAAAGCTTTTTAATTATTTTGCAAAGCAATAGGGCAATTTGGTTATTTGAAATATTGGGCTAGTGCTTCCCAAAAATGTTTCTAGTTTGGTAATGCTTTGAGAAAAATTTGGTTATGGACCCACTGGATAGAGAACAGTAACACAAAGCTACTGCAAGTGGTTTCACTCAAAAATCATTTTTAGAATTCAAATGGTGGTCAAAATAGTGATTTGGTCAAATTTAAAGGTAGCAAATATGTGCACGTTTTAGGTTTGAATTTTTTTGATTCCAGAGTGTTCTACATGTTCTGGGGAATCCATAGACTACAAATTTGTAGTAATTGGATTTACAGAACAAAAGTTATGAATTAAATGGTGTTTATAAGTCATTTTGCTATTTTATTTTCATTTCAAAACTTTGTATAGTACCACTATGATATTACTGCATGGTTGTATTCAAGGATTCCAAGGATATCAAGTTTACAAAATTTGGCCCAAAGGATTAGTTGCTATGCAATTTACAAGATCAGGACACTTTCTGTGATTTGAAATTCAAATTTGAAATCGAAATTGACCAGGGGTGTTTGACTGGTCGATGTGGCGGCTCCTAACTGGCCGGTACCTATTCGGTTAAGAATAGAACATGGATCGTTGGATTTTAAGTTGATCGGATGAACCAGAATCACTCGTACCCTTTTGGATAAGTCGTCTAATCCGTACCATAGAATCTAGATCTAACGGCTGGGGTCGAAAGGAAAGGGGCTCACCGGAGATGCGAGGGTTCCGGTCACCGGCGGCGGTCTGCAGCTCTGTCGTTGATGATGGCGACGGTTCCGGCGAGCAGCGACGGTGAGGATGACGTGGACGACGTGCAGCAGAGGGCGGCGAGCTCGTACGTTTGATCGGCATCGACGAATGCCTCCCGTGTCAAAGCCGAAAGGCGGCTGGAGGTGGGCGGTGGCGTCGGTATGCTCCTGGCAATGGCGAGGAAGACGTTCTAGGGTTCCCTAGGGCAAATCAAGAGGGTGAGGAGATGCGCGCGAGAGAGGGGAGTGAGAGAGGAAGAGAAGGCGCGGCGATTGCGGCCAGACCTCACCGGAATTTGGAGCTTCGAGCTCCCTGTAATGGCGGATGACGGCGAGGATTTTTGCAGCCTGGCGGCGTCTATTGGTGAGGGGGAAAGAGAACAGAGAGAGAGGAGAGTGGACTTTATAGCGGGGGGGCTCGATGAGGCTATTGGGTTCGGGGAGAGAGCGGGGGGGAGTGGGGTGGTGCGCCGCTTTCCAGGGATGGTGGAGTGGAGGTTGGAGAAGAAGGTGCTGACGGGTGGGCCCCGTCAGTCAGCGAGAGGGAGAGAGAGGGTTGCGGGGCTTTTCCCCCTAGGCTGCTACTGGGCTGCTGCCTCGGGCCAGCCCAAGTTGCTGAGATTCCCTTTTTTTTGTTCTGCTTTTCTTTTCTATTTTTTGTTTTCTGTTTTGTTGCTTGAAAATGCAAGGTTGAAAAACAAATTCTGAAAACTTTTAAAAATACAAACAATGTGTTTTGAAATACACAAACCCCAAATGGTGAAATTTTGTAAATATATATAATTGCATTAAATACGAAATAGCTTCCATAATAAAAATGGAGCTTATTTAATTGATAAATTTTCTGAAAGCATTTTGTTTTTAACAATTTTATATAAAAGGTAAATGCAATAGTAGTATTTGGTGAAATTTGAAAATAAGATATTTGTTAAATATAAAATAGTTTCCATATAGCTAATGGGGCTATTCAAATAAGAATCTTTCTGAATTCATTTTGGTTTCAAATTAAATCAAACCAACTTGTAAAATTTTCTAAAATTCAACATTTCAACGCAAGACAACAAGGACAAGTTCTCATGATAAAACTAGTTTTCAAGAATCTTTACTGATTTGACCAAAAATGTTTTATTTGCATAATGCAAAGTAGAATTAGGGTTTTTCAAAATAGTTCTTTGAAATCAGAGAAAGAAATACTTTATGACATTTTGTAATTAATTTTCAAACATATTTTTATTAATGCAAACTTTATACATTATTTTGGAAATATTTCCTTTGCAAATAAGCTTGCATAGAACTTGAATAAAAGCAAAACAGTATTTTGGGACTTCTATTTACTCAAAGAGTTCTTCAAGGAATGATAGAAAGTTTTTGAAATACTTTTTGTAATAAAATTTTAATTTAAACTCAACAAGTTTTAAATCCCTGTGATTTTTCAATCAACAAAAACAAAACAATTTTTTTATTCTAAAATTTGATAAAAACTTGGGATGTTACATATTCCAACCTTACACTTGTTTTCTAAACATCATGGTTCACTAAATACAACTTGTTCACACAATAACTTAGTGTGTGAAATTAATTTGACATTTGCATACATGCATACATGTCTATGGTTGCCATGATAGAACTAGTGTGTTTATATTTGTGTATTTGTGCTTGTTTAGATTGTGAAGAGGAGCTGAATTACTATTGTGACTGCTGTGAGTGTGCTGGTTGTTACCAAGGCAAGTGACACACATATCTTCTACCTATTTTTACTACTGCATTATTGTTCAGTAGTATGCATGATAGGTGGAATATTCAACTATTTTACAAAATTCTTAGATCCTAGTAGTGTGTAGTTATCCTTTAAACCCCACCTGTTAGGATGCTAAATACTTTGAAAAATATTGATGTCATGCTATGATCACTTGTTAAAGTTGTTTTATGAACAAATTAAGAACTTCAACTAAAATGAATCACCTAGGTGGATTGGTTTGATAAGAGGAGGCGATGTAGGTGACTTCTGGGGCACAGGCCTCATCGAGAGGATGTGTACTCAGGATGCCACTTGGGACGGCCACCCAGGAACAAAGAGATTAATAAGTCTTCTGTGCCTTAGAGTACTTCCAGTGCAGCCTTATGACAATATGGGCTCTGTCTTGATTGATTAAGATGTGAGGGTTGAACTTGTGTGCAAGATATTGGCTGGTAGCAGAATTATAGGTGGGAACGGATCTTGCCAGTATGGTTGCTCTCTCCTTCTGAAAGTTCTTGTCTCATTCTTCTCTCTGGGTAGAATGGGTCTTAAGGTGAAAGTGCACAACCCCTGCAGGGTGTCAAACTAATCGATTAGCCGTGTCCCCAGTTATGGACAATTTGAGTCTCTAGACATGGAATGTACGGAAGAATCTCATCACCGTTTCTAAATGCTTAAAACTTGTCTAGAAACCCCTAGGTTAGGGGCTCAGGGCCATTCACTGTGAAACCTTCACGTGGTGTCATATTATGTGTTATTGTTGCAAGGAAAAATATTAAACTTAGAAAATTGCAAACATCACAAAAAAACCTTCACAAAATGAGCTATCATGTTTGATGTTTCATGGCTTTTAGGCCAAATGACCAATGTTATGGCTAGAATCGCGGCATAGTTTGTGATAATGTGCCCATATTGTGCACACATGTGCATCTTGGGATTTCTTACAATGTTGCAGAAGGAAGTTTCCTTTCTCATCGCACGGAAAAGCCATTTTCCATTTTTTAGATGCCAAAAACAAGGTTTTTGTGAAGCACCCACCAAATTAAAGTTTCACATTGCTATCAAACCATTTTTCAAAAATACTAGACCAACTTAGATGGAAAATTTCCCAGCCGGTGCATCTGAAACCTTTCCGTCCACACCTCATGAAAAAGACAAATTCCCTGCCGAATCGGTAGAAGGCCCGCCAGGTTTGAACTACAGGTATATGATATAATGCTCATGATTTTTTGTAAAAATCATTTTTAGGTTCACAATATGTTGTTTTATTAGAGATCCACCGCAAGTATAGCGAGACTCAACCCCAGGCTATGAATCTTCATGCCCGCTGTTTTGAATATAATTTCAAACAGGTATAAGAATTTCAAAAACAATCCAAACAATGTGAAACCTTCGCGTGGTGTCATATTATGTGTTATAGTGGCAAGGAAAAATATTAAACTTGGAAAATTGCAAACATCATAGAAAACCTTCACAAAAAGAGCTATCATGTTTGATATTTCATGGCTTTTAGGCCAAATGACCAATGTTATGGCTAGAATCGCGGCATAGTTTGTGATAATGTGCCCATATTATGCACACATGTGCATCTTGGGATTGCTTACGATGTTGCAGAAGGAAGTTTCCCTTTTCATCGCACGGAAAAGCCATTTTCCATCTTTTAGATGCCAAAAACAAGGTTTTTTGTGAAGCAACCACCAAATTAAAGTTTCACATTGCTATCAAACCATTTTTCAAAAATACTAGACCACCTTAGATGGAAAATTTCCCAGCCGGTGCATCTGAAACCTTTTCTTCCACACCTCATGAAAAAGACAAATTCCTGCCTATTCGGTAGGAGGCCTGCGAGGTTTGAACTACAGGTATATGATATAATACTCATGATTTTTAGTAAAAATCATTTGTAGGTTCACAATATGTTGTTTTATCAGAGATCCACCGCAAGTCTAGCGAGACTCAACCCTGGGCTATGAATCTTCATGACCGCCATTTTGAATATAATTTCAAACGGGTATAAGAATTTCAAAAGCAATCCAAACAATGTGAAACCTTCACGTGGTGTCATATTATGTGTTATTGTTGCAAGGAAAAATATTAAACTTAGAAAATTGCAAACATCACAAAAAAACCTTCACAAAATGAGCTATCATGTTTGATGTTTCATGGCTTTTAGGCCAAATGACCAATGTTATGGCTAGAATCGCGGCATAGTTTGTGATAATGTGCCCATATTGTGCACACATGTGCATCTTGGGATTTCTTACAATGTTGCAGAAGGAAGTTTCCTTTTTCATCGCACGGAAAAGCCATTTTCCATTTTTTAGATGCCAAAAACAAGGTTTTTGTGAAGCACCCACCAAATTAAAGTTTCACATTGCTATCAAACCATTTTTCAAAAATACTAGACCAACTTAGATGGAAAATTTCCTAGCCGGTGCATCTAAAACCTTTCCGTCCACACCTCATGAAAAAGACAAATTCCCTGCCGAATCGGTAGGAGGCCCGCCAGGTTTGAACTATAGGTATATGATATAATGCTCATGATTTTTTGTAAAAATAATTTTTAGGTTCACAATATGTTGTTTTATCAGAGATCCACCGCAAGTATAGCGAGACTCAACCCCGGGCTATGAGTCTTCATGCCTACCGTTTTGAATATAATTTCAAACGGGTATAAGAATTTCAAAAACAATCCAAACAATGTGAAACCTTCGTGTGGTGTCATATTATGTGTTATAGTTGCAAGGAAAAATATTAAACTTGGAAAATTGCAAACATCACAAAAAAACCTTCACAAAATGAGCAATCATGTTCGATGTTTGCCATAAATTGGCACATTTAATACATATGGTGACCTAAAATGCCTTGGAGGCCATGAACCCCCCCTTCGCGTATCTCCCTTGATTAGGATCGCTTCAGTCATAACCATGGAGCATCTTCACCATTTAACGCGATGCTTGGGTCAATATTCACTCTTAAGGGCGGAATTTCATCAAACTTATTATAATCTTCTGACATGTTTGTCTTATCCTCAACTCCCACAATGTTTCTTTTCCCTGAAAGAACTATGTGACGCTTTGGCTCATCGTATGATGTATTCATTGCCTTATGTTTTCTATTTTTGGTTTGGAGGACATGTCCTTCACATAGAAAACTTGAGCCACATCATTGGCTAGGACGAATGGTTTGTCTCTGTAACCAAGATTGTTGAGATCCACTGTTGTCATTCCATACAGCTGGTCTACCTTTACCCCTACTCCATCCAGCTTGACCCATTTGCACTGAAACAAAGGGACTTTAAAAGAAGGTCCATAGTCAAGTTCACATATCTCATCTATGTAACCATAATAGGTGTCCTTTTGCCCGTTGTTGTTTGTTGCATCAATGCGGACACCAATGTTTTGGTTGGTGCTCTTTTTATCTTGGGCGATCGTGTAGAATGTATTCCCATTTATCTCGTACCCTTGGAAAGTCAATATAGTCGAAGATGGTGACCCGGCCAACAAGTACAGCTGATCTCCAACAATGTTCTTATTTATGAGATGTGTCCGCAACCAACCGCCAAAAGTCGCCATATGTTTATGTGTAATCCAGGAGTCAGACTGCCCCGGGTGTTGGGAGCGTACAATATTCTTGTGTTCAGTGATATACGGGGCCACCAAGGTGGAACTTTGTAGAACTGTGTAGTATGCTTGAGTGAAAGAAATCTCGTCCATACAATACATTGATTTCTTTCCTAGCGTGCCTTTTCCACTTAGTCTCCCCTCATGCCGCGATTCAGGAACACCAATCGACTTAAGGTCAGGGATAAAGTCAACACAGAACTCAATGACCTCCTCTGTTCCGTAGCCCTTGGAGATGCTTCCTTCTGGCCTAGCACGGTTATGAACATATTTCATTAAGACTCCCATGAACCTCTTGAAGGGGAACATGTTGTGTAGAAATACAGGACCGAAAATGGCAATCTCTTCGACAAGGTGAACTAGGAGATGCGTCATAATATTAAAGAAGGATGGCGGGAACACCAACTCAAAACTAACAAGACATTGGGCCACATCCTTCTGTAACCTTGGTAGAATATCTGGATTGATTACCTTCTGAGATATTGCATTGAGGAATGCACATAGCTTAACAATGGGTACGCAAACATTTTCCGGTAGAAGCCCCCTTAATACAACCGGAAGCAACTGCCTCATAATCACGTGACAGTCATGAGACTTCAGGTTTTGGAATTTTTTCTCTGTCATATTTATTGTTCCCTTTATATTTGACGAGAAGCCAGACGGCACCTTGATACTTGAAAGGACTTCAAAAAATATTTCCTTCTCTGCTTTTGTAAGAGCGTAGCTGGCAGGACTTAAGTGACGCCCTTTATCCATCTTGTTCTGTGGATGCATGTTGTTTGGGTCTTTCATACGTTGCTGATCCTCCCATGCTTCTGGTGTATATTTTGTCTTTCCATACACACCCAGTAAGCCTAGCAGGTTCATGCAAACATTCTTCGTAACGTGCATCACGTCGATTGAAGAGCGAACCTCCGGGTCTTTCCAATACTCAAGCTCCCAAAATATATATTTCTTCTTCCACATGGGTGCGTGTCCGGTAGTGACGTCATTTGGAACAGATTGACCACCAGGACCCTTTCCAAAGATTACTTCTAGGTCTCTGACCATATCAAATAAATCATCACCAGTACGGAGTTTGGGCTTTGGCCGGTTATCTGCCACACCTCTAAAATGCTTTCCTTTCTTTCTTACGGAATGCATGGTCGTAGGAAATCGATGATGCCCCAAGTACACAATCTTCTTGCATTTTTTCAAATATATACCGTTAGTCTTATCTAAACAGTGCGTGTATGCATTGTATCCCTTGTTTGTTTGTCCTCAAAGGTTACTAAGAGCAGGCCAATCATTGATGGTTACGAAAAGCAACGCTCGTAGGTCATACAAAAAGCAACGCTCTTAGGTCAAATGGCTCCTATTTGTGCTCATCCCACGCACGTACACCTGGTTTGGCCCACAACTGTAAGAGTTCTTCAACTAATGGTCTTAGGTACACATCAATGTCGTTGCCGGGTTGCTTCGGGCCTTGGATGAGCACTGGCATCATAATGAACTTCCACTTCATGCACAACCAAGGAGGAAGGTTATAGATACATAGAGTTATAGGCCAGATGCTATGACTGCAGTTCTACTCCCCAAAAGGATTCATGCCATCTGTACTTAGACCAAACCTTAAGTTCCTTGCGTCGCCTGCAAAGTTCGGGTAGTCTCTCTCGATTTTTCTCCACTGTGACCCATCAGCGGGGTGTCTCAATATCGTGTCTCTCTTACGGTCTTCTTTGTGCCATCGTAACAACCTGGCATGCTCTTTGTTTCCAAACAAACGTTTCAACCGTGGTATTATAGGAGCATACCACATGACCTTGGAAGGAACCCTCTTCCTGGGAGGCTCGCCATCAACATCACCAGGGTCATCTCGTCTGATCTTATACCACAGTGCAGTGCATACCGGGCATGCTTTCAAATTCTCGTACTCCTCACCGCGGTAGAGGATGCAGTCATTAATGCATGCATGTATCTTCTGCACCTCTAATCTTAGAGGGCAGAGAACCTTCTTTGCTTCGTACGTACTGTCAGGCAATTCATTATCCTTTGGAAGCTTCTTCTTTATTATTTTCAGTAATTTCTCAAATCCCTTGTCAGATAAACCACTCTCTGCCTTCCATTGCAGCAACTCCAGTGTGGTACCAAGCTTTGTGTTTCTATCTTCACAATTTGGGTACAACTTTTTTTATGATCCTCTAACATGCCCTTTAACTTCCGCTTCTCATTTACACTTGCTGCTTCTCTGTGTGCATCAACGATGGTGCGACGAAGATCATCATCAGGCTCATCTGATTCCTCTTCATCTTCAGCTTCTCCTATCCCTTCAGCTTCAGCTTCCCCTGTTACAGTATCACCGTATTCAGGGTACATATCATAATCTTTTTCTTCTTCATTGTCTTCCATTATAACCCCTCTTTCTCCGTGCTTGGTCCAACAATTATAGCTAGGCATGAAACCTTTCCAAAGCAGGTGGGAGTGAAGGATTTTCCAGGAATAGTATTCCTTCTTGTTCTCACAGTCAACACATGCACAACACATAAAACCATTCTGAATGTTTGCCCGAGCCACATCGCCAAAATTACGAAGACCTTCAATGAACTCGGAAGTGGGTCGGTCGCCGTACATCCATTGCAGTTGGTTCATCTGCGTCATATAATTAGGTTTACTAAAATCATTACAGAACATCATAAATAGTGAAATGACCACTGACAAGGGTATAGTTAATAGAGCCCGTTAGTTGAGTACCCCTGAGGCCCGTTAAGCTAGGCCCGATTGTAATGATAAGTCGAATACGAGTTCTTACCGTATGTCGATATTGTAATCTGTATCGGACCCTACCCGATCCTCGAGACCTGGCCACCTATATATAGGGGCCAGGAGGGGACGGTGTAGGGCAGATTGAAAGCAAGCCAGGTTGAACACCCAAGTTTACTTTCGTCATACACCTATTTCGACTAACTTTACCTTCGAGTTCATCCGACGCCCTATCTTCCCGATCCTAAGTCCTTCATCTAGGACATTTGTCGAGTTAACCCTCGTCAATTGGCGCCGACCGTGAGGATCTTGGGCGTTGGAATCATGAATTCGATAGCTTTTTCGCTTTTAGCCAACAGCAGTACAGAAGTCGACGAAAATCAAGAGATGGAGTTGACAATCGGAAGTCTAAGCATCCTCATCGGGACATCGGGTTCATCTCGCCTTTCAGATCCGACGAAACAAGATCCGTCGGCAAGTAAGCCCGAAACAGTAGCAATGACGGAATATTCTGACGGCTCTTCCAGCGAGGTAAACTCGCCGGCCAGCTTAGAAGAAGTGCAAAAAGGAAAAATCGCAGAAGACAATGAAACAGTGGAAAATTTTGACACAGGGGTCCAACTCGACGATCTCATGATCTGCCTCGACGATATCTCAGACAAGTCAACAGACACATGGAAGACAGGGTTAGAGCTTTCTGAAGATGGTGACTCGATCTTCTCAAGCTTCAATAGTAACATCGGCAAACAATGCCAGGTGCTCGCCATTGCGGGAGACAACTCAGAAGAATTCGACGAAAACAACAATCCAGTGCTAAACCCAGCAAATATCGACAGAGGAGCAAATCACCTAGCAGAAGGGCAAACAGCAGAATCCCTCACAACCAGGGAAAAAATTCAACTATCAGTCGACGAATGGACGATAATAAGAGAAGCCGTAGAACACGGCACGCCAATACCATCAAATTCCAGCAAAGACATGCTTTTGGGGTATCATTATGCCCTAAGGCAGCAGGCAAAGCAACTAGCAAAAGAGAAAATAGAGATACAACAAAGAAAAGAATCAGCCATTGCAGCTAGCAATGCCGCTCGCAGAGCACGAAGCGACGCATCACACACTAACGCAAGGAGAAATCGTCGACATGGTTCAAGGTATGAAAACCTCGAGTATTCAGAAAAACGAAGCATCTCCAAAAACCTCGACTCGTCCTTCCTATCGGTCGACGAGCAGGGGAACATCCTACCAAAAACCCCTGAAGCAGCACTAGTAGCAGCACAAGCATATCTGCTTACAACTCGACCAAGCCCAGGGGATCCTAGGGAACATATGCATAGAGCAGCATTAAACGGACTCAACATGGTGGGCCACAAGCTATCAGCAAAAGGAGAGGAAGCACACCACCATAAGGAAACGCACAAGCCAAGATCGCCTCGCCGTCACAACAGTCCTCGGCATAGAAGCAGCAATCAACGGTCTCGATCGCCATCATCAAAACAATACGGAGGAACCCGAAGATCCCGATCTCCAAATGAAAAACGCGACTATGAAGACGACGAAAAAGAGATGGGGGCATCGTGCTTTACCCGCAGGGTTCGCACCACTCCAGTTCCCAAGGGATTCAAGTTACCTCATGATCAGCAAAAGTACGACGGATCACAGGAACCACAATCATGGCTCTCAGATTATCTACAAGCAGTACAAATATTGGGAGGAACCAAAGAAACAGCAATGCAAAGTTTGCAGCTACACCTCACCGGCGCAGCAAGGTCATGGTTGAGCAAACTAGAGAAAGAAACTATTGGAAGTTGGGAAGATCTCACAAATAAATTTACAAGCAACTTCAGGTCGACATACAAGCGGCCAGCATCAATAGAAGAAGTCAAAGCGTGTGTGCAACAACGCGAAGAAACACTGCGGGCATACATCCAAAGATGGAATCTTATCAAAAACTCAGCAGTCGAAGTTTCAGATGAAAGAGCAATAGATGCGTTCATCATTGGACTAAGGCAAAGAGACCTAGTCGAAGAGATGGGCAGAATCAAGCCGAAAACAGTGTCAGACCTCATGGACGTAGCAAACAGATTTGCGAATGGAGAAGACGCATGCAACAACAAGCGGACACGATCCCCAGAAGACGATAGAAGAAACAGATATGGAAGTCAAAGGAGACGGTCCCGCAATTACGACAACTACGGCTCCCATAGCCAAGTAGCCGCGGGATATAAGGACAACAACTATCAAGGAAGTGATCGCAGAAGCTCGGGATATCGAAGCTATGGAAAAGAGGACTATAAAAAGTTTCTCACGAGGGAATCCAGAGAGTACAACCCGTCACCTGAAGACATGCTAAATGGACCTTGCCATATACATTCAGCGTTCGTCGATGGAAAGCGAGTATCCAGACATGCAATGAAAGATTGCACAACATTCTTGAAGCTACAAGAGGCAGCTTTAAACAAACAAACCGAAGCAAGGCGACAAGGATACGAAGGAAGCAACAAGCCTCCCGCAAATCAGCAAGGGAACAACGGAGCTCCTCAAGGTCAAGAGCAGCAGAACCAGGGGCATGATGACGACAAAGGGTACGTTCCATCGAAAGGACACATCACAGCAATGATACAACATGTGCCCAAGTCAAACAAAGAAGAAAAAAGCATTACTCGACAAGTTAACTTGGCAGTCATCTCACCTCCAGCCACAACGGAATATTTGCATTGGTCAGAACAGCCAATCGAGTTCAACAGAGAGGATCACCCCATAACAGTACCTCGGCCAGAAAACGCGCCTCTGGTACTCAAAGCTCAAATCAGCGCATATGATGTCGACAGAATATTCATGGATGCAGGAAGTGGAATTAATCTGATATATGCAAAAACACTCAAAGCAATGCATATATCACTAGAGTTCTTGAAACCAACAGATTGTTCCTTCCACGGAATTGTACCAGGAAGTGCCAATTATCCACTAGGACGGATAGCACTCAACGTTTGCTTCGGCAACCGGCAAAACTATAGAAGAGAAAAACTCGACTTCGAAGTCATGGACTGGCCATCTCAGTATCATGCGATCCTCGGACGACCCGCGTTTTCGTGATTCATGGCAGTACCTCACTATACATATCTGGTACTCAAAATGCCAGGACCAAGAGGAGTAATCACAGTAAAAGGAAGTTTCGAAGTCTCAGATCTCTGCGACAGGGAGTTCCACAAGATAGCGCAAAACTTTGGCACGACAGCCAACTATGCAGAGAAAGCGAAAAACACGACCACAGAAGGCGTCAAGCTACTCGAAGGACGCGTTGCGGAGCCCGAGATGAAGAGACCACGAGTAGGAGCATCAGGAGAAGACAAAGATACAGGAGAAGAAGAGAAAGCCATGACGGCATAAGCATCAAAGAACAATAAAGTAGAGTAGAAGAATAAGGCTGTAAAAGCCACGAGTTATACCAGGGGGCAATGCCCTCTAGATCCAGAACATAGGTCATAGGCCGGATCTATTGGGTCACCCCATGTATCTTACATTACAAGTATAATAAAGACAAAGTGTTCCTCATATTCGAGTTTACGAGTCTTTCAAAGGGAAAATGCGGTAAATGCACGACTCATACAATAACGCTTTGAGGACAAATTTTTCGACATAAAGTCGCAAAATAAGACACTCTCGCGTTCCACATATACAAACATATTACAATAATGGGTTATCAGAATCATCTACGCCTAAAGGATCTAAATAGTGGTACTCACGAAAAAATGCAGCATCCGCTTCCAACAGCCTAGCTACGAGTCTTCGAGCAGGTTGAAGCGTGTTTTCCATATGTACTCGAAGGCTAGCTCCACCTGGAGCCAAGCTCAGGGACATAGAGCTATAATTAAGCCTCGGGTGCCACTTGCGTATCCACCCGAGAGCAAAATTGGCACCTGCCACTAAGTTCAGTTCTATCAATCTATGAATACGGTGGCTGGATCTGAAAGTATCAAGAAGAAGTGGGAAAGTCGCAGGCAGGGGATTGCGCGGAAGCATAACAGAGTGCATAGTGGTGAGAGCTCATCGGCAACCATCAACTGACTCGCCAATATGTTGGGCACGGTCCTGAAGCAGCACAATGGCATTCCGATGTCGAGGATCAGACCACAAAGTCTCAAAACCTGCCGACATTCTCTCCAAAGCCACATTTCGCTCGGTAACCCGACGATCTTCAGCAGCGAAATCCAGACAAGTGCCTATGACGGCAAAGGATGTCACAAAAACAGCAGTGAAGGAACAGGGAAAAGAGAAGTCGAAAGAAAACTTACATCGCAACATCTCGCAGGCAGACTCGACAATGCCAAGAATAAAAGATTCGCATTCTTCATTATGGACAATCTTCGCCGTCAAACTGGAAACCTTTTCATCAAGAGAAGATATCTGCTTCAGATAACCACAAGCTTTACTAGCTTTGCTCACAGCCATCTATGCTTGACGTTTAGCCAAAGTCAGGCGAGACTCAAGATCAGAAATCCTTGAAGAGTACTCTGCGCACTGATTACATCGGCCAAGAGGCGACGAAATCGTCGAACCGAACGTGCGGGCAGCAGAAGGAGTAGGTCCGCCAGTCAAAGGATCATTGATATGCATCGACTGGAAGTCAAAAGAAAAGAAAGAAGAAACATTTCAGAGAGACAAGCACAAGACTTCATAAGAAGGAAATATATTTACATAAGTGTGAAACCCCTTGACTAAGATTCTCGGGTTGCACGCGACTACAAGTTTTTACATTCAAAAGGATAAATGGAAAACTACAAGAAGGCCGAGTCTACACCACCTCAGCATTTTGCTCCGTGGTAGAAGAAGGCATGATAATTTCCTCGCCAACAGTCGACGGAGGCGCAGGGTCTTCCGCCGCTGGAGGTGGCGCAGCAGATGTCGCGGAGGCTGCTGAAGGAGAAATAATCGCCACCAGCGCAGGCGCCAACTTCTTTGCCTTCTCGAAGAAAGCCTTCATCTCATCGCGGGTGCGGCCATGGGAAGAGCTCACCTTCTCCCAGTCGAAGTCCGCACCATGGGCAAAAGAAAGTGCAATAGCACCCTCAGCACCACGCTTTAGAGAGAGCCCCTTAAGCTGGAGGGTGGGGTCTTCAGTTGTATCGAAAGGCTTGGCAAGCTTGCCCAAGTTGTCCTTCGGAACTTCTGCCTTCTTCTTCAGCCACAACCCGACGAACAGCCGTGATAGAACGCGGCTAACTAACTCAAAAGTCTCCTAGATAGATATCCAGTTTGCCTCGAGTAGGTTAACCGCAGTCATCAGAGGATCATCGTCCGGTTGCAGGGACGACAAAGATACCCCGGTAAATCCTGCACAATAAAATAAGATAGAAGAGAAAAGGAAAGAAAAGTGTCAACAAGTACAACAATGCAATAGGAGTCGAAATAAAATACAAGGCGAAGCTTTTACCTTCAGCAGCAGCAGACATCGTGCGAAGACGCTCTGTCACGGCTTCTTCTCACTGAGCTTGCTCCTTGTTGGCATCGGCCAAAGCTTTTTCAGCTTTCTTTGCCTTACCAAGCGCTGATTTCTGCGACTTCTCAGCGCTTGCTTTGGCAGCGGCCGCAATATCATAGGCCTTCTGCGAGGCACTAAGCTCGGCCTCTAATGACGCAATTCGGGCATTGGCTGTCGCTAGAGCAGCTACAGCAGAAGAAGAAAGGGAGTCAGATAAACAGCAAAAGATAAGCATGGAGGAAAAGTCATGACTGAATATAGAACATACCTTCGGAAGCTTTCGCAACCTTTAGGTACTCAGCACATTCCGTGCCCAAGGCGACGAATCTCTTCAATAATGCCTGAAAGAAAGAGCGTGTAAGAGCACAAGTGTATGCAAGGAAAGCAAGTCAAGAAAATTTGCTCACATCATCGGGAGAAACCGTAGATGCATGGGCTTCAAGAGAAACGTCGGTTTCTTTGGCCTTCTTTGAGCGTTTGAGGTTCCGGGCTTGAGGAATCTTCTTGACAGAAGCCCTGGTAACCCTTGGCGCAATATATGGCTCAGCAGGTTCATCAGCGGTCGCAGGCGAAATCAGTGGAGCAGCTGTATCATCTTTTGGTGGCTCCTTGTCATCTCTACAAGAAGAAAGCAAGTTATATATGAAGGAAATATGCCCTAGAGGCAATAATAATATTATTATTATCATATTTCTTGTTCATGATAATGTTTATACTCCATGCTATAATTGTATTAAGCGGAAACATTAATACTTGTGTGGTTTATGAACAACACCGTGTCCCTAGTACGCCTCTACTAGACTAGCTCATTGATTAATGATGGTTAAGGTTTCCTAACCATAGACATGAGTTGTCAATTAATAATGAGATCATGTCATTAGGAGAATGATGTGATGGACAGACCCAAATAAAGCAGAGCAATTAGATCGTGTCATTGTGTTCATCTTTACGAAGCTTTTCCTATGTCAAGTATTGTATTCCTTAAACCATGAGATAATACAACTCCCTGGTATCGGAAGAAAGCTTTGAGGTCATCAAACGTCATCCTATGTGAGGGTGATCATAAAGGTGTCTCTCAGGTGATCGGAAAGTACTTGTTGGGTTATATGTATCGAGATGGAATTTGTCCCTCCCGAGTCGGAGAGATATCCTTCGGGCCCACTCGGTAATCAATATCAACACCGCTTACAAGCATGTGGTTAAGGAGTTAATCACAAAGTGATATCGGATTACAGAATGAGTAAAGTACTTGCCGTGAACAAGATTGAACTAGGTATGGCGATACCGACGATCGAATCTCGGGCGAGTAAAATATCGTGTGACGAAGGGAATACATATACGGGATTAATTGAATCCTGACATCGTGGTTCATCCGATATGATCATCGATGAATATGTGGGAGTCAATATGGGTTTCCAGATCCCGCTATTGATTATTGATAGAAGATCATGTCTGCCTATTCTCGAACCCGTAGGGTCACACACTTAACGTGCATCGATGCTAGGATAGAATGGATAATTGGTTTATGAGTTTTTGTTCGGAGTCTCGGATGAGATCCAGGACATCACGAGAGGTTCCAGAATGGTCCGGAGAATAAGATTCATATAAAGGAAAGCAGTTTTTGGATTCCGGGATCATTTCGGAGTTTATCGGTATTGTACCGGAAGGTTCTAGAAGGTTCCGGAGTGGGACCAACGTGGGCCCACTTTTCGGAGGCCTGCATGGGCCTAAGGGGAAGTGTCCTGGCCACTTTGGGCCAGGCGCACAAGGCCCCTAAGGCCCAGCCGGCCAGCCCTTAGGGGAAACCCTAAGGGAACCTTCCAGAAGGAGGGGGGGAAACTTGCCCCCCACTCTTCCCCCTAGGCCGCCGCCCTAGGGATTGGAGGAGGGGCCAAGGCAGCTGGCCAGCCCCCCATATAAAGGGGGGCAGGGGCGCAGCCCCCTCCCACTCCAACCCTAGCCGCCGGCCAACTGCTGCCCCCTCCACCTCTCTCTCTCGCGACTGCACGTAGGCGAAGCCCTGCTGCAGAAACTCTCCACCATAAGCACCACGCCGTCGTGCTGTAGATCCAATCTATCTCTCCACCATACTTGCTGGACCAAGGAAGGAGGAGACGTCGCTGCACCGTACGTGTGCATCTCTCGGAGGCGCCGCCACTTGCGGCGTAGGATCGGATCGGATCGCGAGGAGGAGACGGCTAGTACGACTACATCATCCACGTTCTGTTGAACGTTTCCGCTGTGCGATTTCTTCAAGGGTATGAAGATCTCATCTATCTCTCTCGTTGATTACATCTCCTAGATTAGATCTTGGCTTTCTTGTTCGCATCCGTAGGAAATTTTTTGATTTACTATGCTGCGAAACCCTTCAGTGGTAAAACAAGTTAGACGCCTCTACTTTGTTGTTGCATGTTTTACGTGGCTTATGGGAGTAGCAAGTTAAGAACGATTCTTACCTACGGAAAGCCACAACGGTGATATTATGGTTGCTAACATCCGTTGTAAATCCCATGACTACTATAGTGAGAGAAACTGACATCCACCAGCCGCATGTGTGGAACAAGCCACACGTCAAGTGCGGAGCCGGTCTCGCGAACGAGGTCGCGTAAAGTTGGCCTGGACCGCTTCGATCTCACTATGCCGCGCCATAAGAAATACAAAACAAAGAGGTTTGCAACAGAAAACATCAACGCCCGCAATAAGCATGTTGCGTTCTACTCGTGAAACACATCTACGCATTGATCTAGCTCTGATACCATGTCACATAAAATCATATGCATGTGATGTTTATCCTTTTATGTATCTTATTATGCTTAGATCGCGACGGTAGCATTTTAAGATGATTCCTCACTTAAAGATCAAGATAAAATTGTGTTCTCCCCATGTATGCACCATTGCGAAAGTTCGTCGTTTTGAAGCATCTCGTGATGATCGGGTGCTATAAACTCTACGTTCACATACAACGGGTGCAAGCCAGTTTTGCACACGCGGAAATACTTGGGTTTGACTTGACAAGCCTAGCATGTACAGACATGGCCTCGGAACACACAGACCGAAAGGTCAAGCATGAGTCATATGGATGATATGATCAACATGTTGATATTCACCATTAAAGCTACATCATTAACGTGATGATCGGTCTCGGTGTAGTGAATTTGGATCATGCTTCACTAAACAACTTTGAGGGATGTTGAATTTAGTGGGAGTTCATTAGTAATTTGATTAACTTGAACTAATTATCTTGAACTAAATCTTGTTGTATTTGCATAAGTCGTTGTAGTCTTTGGCACCGTTTCCCACCGACACTTAGCTTAATTGAGTTAAAAGAACTATAGAATTCTGGATAATCACTTTTCGGTCTAGTGCCGTTTAGTTAGAATGTCAAGACTAAAGATTAAGTCCTATTGCAAACTTTAGCAAACCTTGCTTGCTCCATACGATTTAATAAATTGTATTAATCTAGGAGCAACGATTCAAGTTTAGTATCTAAAGATCATATGTTTGCCTTCATGATAAATTGATCTTCAAAATTGTTTGAGAATCAAAGTGATCATCGAGCTGAAAGAATTGTTTCAGAAACAAATAAGAAGTGAAAGATATTTGATATCTAAGACTTTGATTGTTTGCAAAATGATGAAGTATAATTTAGTAAAAGAACATATGCTCATATTGTATGACTATATGCGAAGATGGAAGATGCTAGGCGTCCCGATCGCCCAAAAGTTTGGGAACTAATATTATACTTGCATTCATCCTTATAAGCTATAGTAGTTTCATCATGAAAGATGTCATGATAGGACGAATGAAAAGGTATCGGCTAAATTGTTTTGCTATACCAAAAGAATACTAAAGAATGGAATCTGGAAGAATAACAATCATATGATGATGGCGATCCACTTCAAAAGTGCAAAATCCAAGGCTATTAGTATTTGACTAAAAATCCTTTGGACTATGTGTCAAATGATTGACGCCACTATTGATGTCGATAGATTCTTCTAAAAAGAGAGGAAATGCTAAATAGGATCTACAAAATTATTTGGTAGAAAAAGGAAAAGACTGGAATTGTCCAGCTCAGGTATATAAATGATATACATGTTATAGATGAATTCTTTTGCTCGTTAACAATGTAATTCTTGGGTATTCGATACTGATTTGTTGGTATAAAATGTCATACAAAGCAACACAATACAAGAAGTATAATGGCCTAAGTAACTAGTAAAAGAATATGGTAATGATGCATGTCGAGATACAAATAAAAGTGTTATTATGCTTCTCGTCGGCATAAAACCTAGCCTTCTAGATATGTTAAGAACTTAATAATTGTTATTTTGTTCTAGTATTATGAGAGCAATGGTTGTTCAAATTATTACCGTCTTCCATAATCGATGGATAGATTATTATTATCTTGTTGGTGAAATAGACATTTATAACACTAATGCTAAAGGTCGCAAGACAAAACAAATTTCACTTATATGTGACACCGCCGTTTAAGTCATATTGGAAACAAAACATGAAAGAAATTCTATATTGATAGATTTTCGAGTCATTTGATTTTGAATTGATTGACGCTTGTGAGACGTTTCCTAAAGATGATTAAACTCCGTTCGTGGGCCATAGAAAGAACAAGCGACTAACTACATGGAGATCGTACATGTTGATGTATGTAGTTCATGTGTGAAGTCGAGCGTGGTGTATTTTCTATTTCATCAATGACTCGAATAGATGTACGGTATATCTACTTGACGAGATAGAAGTATGAAATTGTTCAATTTATGAAGTGAAAATTGTTGTAACAAGAATATTCAAGTTGTATGATTAGATCATAAAGAAGAATATTTGAGTTACAAGTTTAGCAAACATCTAAGAGTTAGAGGAATTGTTCCACAAACTTGCATCATGATAAATACCATAGGAGTATAGAGTTTTCGATGGATGTAATCAAACCTTGTTTGACATGGTTAGATCAATGATGAAATAAACTACCAATATAATTTGTGGATTATGCTTTAGAGACTACCGCTTTTCACTAAATAGAGTGCCATCATAATCTGCTGAAATGACACCATACAAGTTATAGTTGTCTTTTCTTGAATTTTGGTATGCAAGGCATATGTGTAAAATGTTTACAACCAAAATCGGATTAGTAAGTCTTTGTAGGTTATCCCAAAGAATGTCGATGGGTATTCCTTCTATTATGAACCCAAACACATAGTGATTGTCACTAAAAGAAGTGAATTTCTTATGAAGGAGTTTCTCGCGAAAGGTTTAAGTGGGAGGAAGATAGAACTTGATGAGGTTGTTGAATCTGAGCAAGATGATCAGAGTAGCGCAGCACCAGAAAATGTTTTGGAAGCGGCAACTACATTCATAGCTCACGCGTCTACAATATGTTGTAGTCACGACATCGAAGTTCCTATTTAACCAAGTTGGTCGTAATCAAATAGCAAGATTTGAGGACGAGATATTATTAGATAATAGTAACCAACAATATACAAAGAAGCGGTGATGGGCCCTGACTTCGTCATATGAATTATTCTAGCAACAATTACATATTGAGATATGATAGTTGAATAAACGAAACAACGTTCCTCTACCGGAATGCACACCAAGGACGTGTAACTGACACGACCCAATGGGTTTTGTTGATTCAAAGGTTGTTAGATATGTATGCAAACTTTTATGGTAAAAGTAAGCATAGCAAAGTTGGAATCTTCAATGATGAAAATGTTAAAGTGTTAATTTCATCAAGATATTTGAAGATGCTTGTAATTACAAGAAAGTAAGTGGGAGCACTTAGACATATTTCTAATACTTTATGTGGATGACATATCGTTTATTGGAAATAATGTGTTTTTCTTGATATTGTTAAGTTTTCATTAAAATTAGTTTTTGATGAAAGACTTAGGTAAAACCAGAATATTAAGCATCAATGTCTATGCAGATACATTGAGGCACTAATATAGTTTTGCCAGAGTACATAGATGAAATATTGAATTTGTTCAATATGGAAACAATAAGAATGGTTCTTGTTGCATGGAAAAGGTTGGAGCAAGAATCAATTGTTTTGACACTTGATGAGGGAAACCACAAGAATGACTTTATCAATCTTGTATACCATGATATGTAGATCCAGATATGTCCAATGCTCTAAAGGTTATAGCATTCATATGATAATCGTTGGACAATAGTAAAGATATTCTTATGCACTTTCGAAGAAGTAAGAATATGTTCTGTTTGCAGAAGTGACAAATGGTTCATTGTAATGAGTTACATTGGCTTTGTCACACATACAAGTAAAATTTTATCTCAATTTTAAGCTATTTGTTTTGAGTTAGAAGGTGGCATAATAAGATGGAAGAAAGTTCCATGATGACTTGGATGAGTTCCAATGTTAATATTATGGCGGACACTGCAACGAGGGCTAAGTATATAATCGCTTTAGAAGCGGCATAAAAGATGCAAAGTAGATAGTGATAATCCAACTTATTTGTGGCACTGTCGTCCAGGTCATATTGGCATAAAACGCATAAAGAAACTCCATTCTGATGGACTTTTGGAGTCTCTTGATTTTGAATCATTTGACACGTGCAAGCCATGCCTCATGGGCAAGATGATCAAAAACCCGTTCTCCGGAATAATGGAGCGAGCAACGAACTTATTGGAAATCATACATACCGATGTGTGTGGACCAATGAGTATTTCGACGCACGGTGGATATCGCTATTTTTCTAAGTGTGCTAGTACTATGTAGTCCTATTGTATGACAATAGTGACAACATAGTCTCGGCCAAGAAACAAAATTCTCACCAGAAGACCAAGTTTATACGATGCTATCTCATACAAGATGAGTAATGCGTGCTGACACAAAAGAATATGCAAATACAAATGGACCTGAAAGTGTCAGACTCGTAGATAAGGTTTACCACATGCAACGCGTATGAATAACACCGGAATGCCATAGGTGTTAAAGGCGCAAGTATTAACTAGATTATTGACTCTAGTGCAAGTGGGAGACTGAAGGAAATATGCCCTAGAGGCAATAATAATATTATTATTATCATATTTCTTGTTCATGATAATGTTTATACTCCATGCTATAATTGTATTAAGCGGAAACATTAATACTTGTGTGGTTTATGAACAACACCGTGTCCCTAGTACGCCTCTGCTAGACTAGCTCATTGATTAATGATGGTTAAGGTTTCCTAACCATAGACATGAGTTGTCAATTAATAATGAGATCATGTCATTAGGAGAATGATGTGATGGATAGACCCAAATAAAGCAGAGCAATTAGATCGTGTCATTGTGTTCATCTTTATGAAGCTTTTCCTATGTCAAGTATTGTATTCCTTAAACCATGAGATAATACAACTCCCTGGTATCGGAAGAAAGCTTTGAGGTCATCAAACGTCATCCTATGTGAGGGTGATCATAAAGGTGTCTCTCAGGTGATCGGAAAGTACTTGTTGGGTTATATGTATCGAGATGGAATTTGTCCCTCCCGAGTCGGAGAGATATACTTCGGGCCCACTCGGTAATCGATATCAACACCGCTTGCAAGCATGTGGTTAAGGAGTTAATCACAAAGTGATATCGGATTACGGAACGAGTAAAGTACTTGCCGTGAACAAGATTGAACTAGGTATGGCGATACCGACGATCGAATCTCGGGCGAGTAAAATATCGTGTGACGAAGGGAATACATATACGGGATTAATTGAATCCTGACATCATGGTTCATCCGATATGATCATCGATGAATATGTGGGAGTCAATATGGGTTTCCAGATCCCGCTATTGATTATTGATAGAAGATTATGTCTGCATATTCTCGAACCCGTAGGGTCACACACTTAACGTGCATCGATGCTAGGATAGAATGGATAATTGGTTTATGAGTTTTTGTTCGGAGTCTCGGATGAGATCCAGGACATCACGAGAGGTTCCAGAATGGTCCGGAGAATAAGATTCATATAAAGGAAAGCAGTTTTTGGATTCCGGAATCATTTCGGAGTTTATCGGTATTGTACCGGAAGGTTCTAGAAGGTTCCGGAGTGGGACCAACGTGGGCCCACTTTTCGGAGGCCTGCATGGGCCTAAGGGGAAGTGTCCTGGCCACTTTGGGCCAGGCGCACAAGGCCCCTAAGGCCCAGCCGGCCAGCCCTTAGGGGAAACCCTAAGGGAACCTTCCAGAAGGAGGGGGGGAAACTTGCCCCCCACTCTTCCCCCTAGGCCGCCGCCCTAGGGATTGGAGGAGGGGCCAAGGCAGCCGGCCAGCCCCCCATATAAAGGGGGGCAGGGGCGCAGCCCCCTCCCACTCCAACCCTAGCCGCCGGCCAACTGCTGCCCCCTCCACCTCTCTCTCTCGCGACTGCACGTAGGCGAAGCCCTGCTGCAGAAACTCTCCACCATAAGCACCACGCCGTCGTGCTGCAGATCCAATCTATCTCTCCACCATACTTGCTGGACCAAGGAAGGAGGAGACATCGCTGCACCGTATGTGTGCATCTCTCGGAGGCGCCGCCACTTGCGGCGTAGGATCGGATCGGATCGGATCGCGGGGAGGAGACGGCTAGTACGACTACATCATCCACGTTCTGTTGAACGTTTCCGCTGTGCAATTTCTTCAAGGGTATGAAGATCTCATCTATCTCTCTCGTTGATTACATCTCCTAGATTAGATCTTGGCTTTCTTGTTCGCATCCGTAGGAAATTTTTTGATTTACTATGCTGCGAAACCCTTCAATATATAACACTACAGAAACAAGGCAAGAGCAGGCGCAATTGAAGAACTCGAATAAGGAACTTACGATGCCAGGAGATCGAAGTACTCCATCTCTCCTGCAGGAACAAAGGCCTTTTCAGCCGCTGCGGAACTCGAAGAAGCAAATTCGTCGACTCGTTTCCTCTTCTTATCAATACCAGTGTCTTCTGAGGGCACAGGAGAAGGCGATGTCGACGAACTAGTGTCTTCTTCCGATTCTTCGGCATCATCTCCGTCCTGATTCTCATCAGCCTTGGGGGCTTCAGATACAGACGAGGCCAGATCAGCCGGAAGGGGCCCTGCCTCTGGAAGAGGAGGGCGCGAAACAAGGAACTGGTGACCCTGCACATAAGTAAGTCAGTAGAGTACAAAGGCAAAAAACAGTACAAGTCGAAGCAAACAAAATTCGACAACAATTGAACACAAAGATACGTACCTCGGGTAGAGGGTGCACGGATTCGAAGTAGTCAGCGGTCAAATCAGCAACCGCACGATCCTTGGTGAGCTTGGTAAGGCTCCTGACTCGCTTGTCAACATCTTTTTTCTCTATCAAATCTTCAGAGACGCGAGTAGGATCTTCCAAGCCAGAGTAACTCCAAAGCTTGGTGAGGCGGTGCTGCAGGGGTTGAACTCGACGTTGCACAAAGAACACCATGAGTTGTATACCCGATAAAGCGCCTCCTTGACCTCCTTTCAAAGCTTGGATGCGAGATAGAAGAGGAAGAACTTGTGCTATTTCCGCATCTGAGGGAAGCGCATCCCATGACACCAATTTCTTCACCTCTTTAGAGGCTTCGAAAGGGGCTAAACTATATTGGTCTTCAGGAGAGGCTTTGCGATCTTGGATATAGAACCATTTGGTTCTCCACCCCTGGACAGATGCGGAAAAGGAAAATTTGAGGTACTGCGCTTCAGAGCGCACAGAGATAACGGCTCCACCCAATTCAGGCTTTCTGGCCAGAGCAACATTGGGGCGAAGCCGAAAGATTAACCTCCAGAGAAGAAAATGGGGCTCAATGCCCAAGAATGACTCGCAGAGAGTCACGAAGCAAGCAATGTGAAGAAGGGAATTCGGTGTGAGCTGGTGGAGCTACACACCGTAGACAAAGAGAAGCCCACGGAGAAACTCGTGGGCAGGGAGAGAAAGGCCGCGGAGGAGGAATGCAAGGAACATTACCCGATAACCGCTCGGGGGCTCCGGGATCCGCTCAGTGCTTGGAAACTTGATGGAATCTTGGGCGGAGATAAGGTCGTCCGTCTTGGCCTTCTCCACCTCCTTCGGCGTGATGGCAGAGCGTACCCAGTTGGTGGAAGAGGAGTTCTTGGCCATGGTGTTCTTGGTGGCTAGGTGCTTCACGCGCATCTATCACGCCGCGCTTGGGGGCTATGCACGAGCGGAGGGAGGAGCAGAGATCGGCGATGGAGGCGGCGGAGAGAAAGAGCTGGTAAACAGTAAAATCCCCCACTAACCCCCTTATATACCTTCTGGGAGAAGGATCGTGGGCTGAGACGTGGCGCAAGGAGCGGAAACGGCAGCCCACTAACGGTCAAAAATTGTGAAAAATTACAGTGATGCCCATAAAACGGTTCACACTCATACAGAGTGACGTACTCATTGACGTCATAAAGAAGCTGATATAAGAAAAGAGAAAGATGGCGTCGGCAAGTGCAAGATTTATAGACAAGATTATATATGAAGGACTTTCAATTGTAGCCTTGGGGGCTACTACTTTCAAGAATGGTGACTACAACTTTTAACTGGAATGATGGACGCGTATTCAACAATAGGTTATTATTAAACTATTTCGAGATAAAGTATGATGAACTACACTATATTTGAGCCTATACTCAAAAAAATATTTTTCGACTATAGCCTCAGGGGCTACTCCCATCGGGAGCGCTGAGCGCGCACCCGACGATATTTCTTGACAAGCATTGGCACATATGAAGAGGAGGAGTGTTACTCCCATCGGGAGCGAGTTTTATGGTTGTTTAAAACCCGAATATTTTCAGTCAAAATTTGACTGCGACATGAGATTCTCGAGTTGCGTTATCGCAACGAAACTCGAATGCCGTGACTTGTCACGAAGGTAAGACCCCGGGATCCATCCTGTGTGGCCTAGTATACGCACATGGATGCGCTCTGCTGGTATGTATCCGTGTCTACGACGCGAAGAAAATCCTGGTGGACGCACTGGGTACCCTGAGAATCACTGGGATTCATTCTTTGTAAGTCCTAAATGCGGCAAAAGAGTGGGTTTGACCGGTATCCCGAATTCAAATCCAAGGGGATTGAATTTGAAGTAGGTGACAAGTATCTGTTCTGGCAGTTAACTGACCTCTTGATCCGTCAGAGTTGTCAGGCTTGTTCATCAAAACCCTTTGCGAAAAATTATCATGAAAATAAGTCGAAAGACCAAGTCGAAGATTTGAAGATATGAAGAAGTCGAAGAATTGATTAAGTTGAAGATTTAAAGATTAGAGATTCAACCCGAATCTGCAATTCTGGTAGAATCTCAGGGGCTACTAACAAGGGTATAGTTAATAGAGCCCGTTAGTTGAGTACCCCTGAGGCCCGTTAAGCTAGGCCCGATTGTAATGATAAGTCGAATACGAGTTCTTACCGTATGTCAATATTGTAATCTGTATCGGACCCTACCCGATCCTCGAGACCTGGCCACCTATATATAGGGGCCAGGAGGGGACGGTGTAGGGAAGATTGAAAGCAAGCCAGGTTGAACACCCAAGTTTACTTTCGTCATACACCTATTTCGACTAACTTTACCTTCGAGTTCATCCGACGCCCTATCTTCCCGATCCTAAGTCCTTCATCTAGGACATTTGTCGAGTTAACCCTCGTCAACCATTGTATATCGAAACATGCATTTGTATCAATGACAAATGAAAGGATAGAGTTGCTAACCTCGATCGAGGAGGAAAGAACGAGGACAAGGCCTAAGTATCGCTCGGGCACCTCATATCATTTTTATTTTGTGTGAGCTTAAGTAGCATCATGCTCTTAGGCATTACATCAAACACCTCTTGTGCATAGGGAAAAAATCAAACTAGCACACCCTTCTCACACCTTCCACATGAAAAAATAGAGGAGAGGGCTGGTGGGTGGGTGTATTTATAGGCAGGACCTTTAGCACTAGTCCGTGCCCCAAACCGGTGCAAAAGGGCAGCCTTTAGCACCGGTTCGGCCACGAACCGGTGCTAAAAGTCTGGCACCTGCCACGCGGCAGACGCGACACCTTTAGCACCGGTTCGTCGAACCGGTGCTAATGGTTCCTAACGAACCGGTGCTAAAGCTCCACGGGCTCCCTTTAGCTTCCTGGCCGCTCGAACCGGTGCTAAAGCACCCCTTTAGTCTGGGTTCGTAAGCCAATCGATGCTAAAGACTTTGGCAGCTCCAAACGAAAGCCCTATTTTCTACTAGTGGAAGGACCCAGTGTTTGATTCAGAGGTACGGAGTACTCCATTCGTTTAGAAATATAATGCACGTTTGACTTCCCACAAGCTTCAGATGCAAGCTTAACTAGAAATTTGATTTTTGATACACCTTAAACATAGTAAGAAGACATAAACTTATAAGATTTTGCAGAATAAATACCATCGTATTACTTCTAAACATATTAGGCCGCTCCCAATGCTCCACCGTGGTGTTGTCTTAAACCCACACTAAATTTTTGTCTATGTGGCACATATTTGAACGTGGCGTTGTGTAGCATTTCAAATTTTCAAAAAAATCTGAAAAAAACTTAGTTGTAGGCAATGATGTATTTCTGTTGGGAGAAGATACACATATGCACTACATCAACACTCCCTTATAGAGCAACATGTAGGAATCTACATGCTGATAGAAAACTCTAAATGATTTATCTCCTAAACCGTTAATCCGATTAGTGATCCGTTTTCACCAGTGAGTTTGTCTTGACGAGTGCTTCAAAACTAGATCCTATGTTGTTATATTTTGATGAATTTTTTACCGAGTAAGTTACCAGATTATGTTAATGCAGTTATCCGATTAGCAATAAACAGTTACCATAATAATTATGCATAGTTATAGATGACTTTCTACATATTTTGTATCTTTAAAAAGATTTGCACTACTTAGTGAGAGCCTTGAAATGTATACAACAACTAAGATATGTATCATTTACAAAAAAATCAACACGGATTTGCTACCATGGGTGCTACCTATGCACCCGTAGATAACCGTTTGATCACCCTATAGGACAATCTGCACCACACACACAAGTATAATGGAGGAAAGCGATACTTAACGCCCATTAGCCGGCCGACACACCAACAGCACCGAGCCCCACTTTTTTCTCTCCCCACACATCGACCCACCATAGCCGCCGCCTTGTTCCCATCGATCCCGCGACCGCTCGATCCCCACACTACACGGAGAGCTCCTCTGATGGAACAGACTGCACCCGACGCTTCTTCCCCTTGGAGATGATGCAGATGGCGGAGCGGGGGGACCCGATACTGGTGGGATCAAGGAGGAAGCGCAGAGGTCCGCCTGTCCACCATCTTGCGGCTCGGCCGTGGTGGCTTATCATCGATAGGCTCCCGCGCCAGCCCTCCTTCCCCGTCGCCGGCAGGGGCTCGTGTCGCCCTGCCTTCCCCTAGCCTAGAAATCTTTTGTGCTGCCCCTCCTTCCCCACGACCGACAGGCCCCTGCGGTGCCCCTTCCTCCATGTCGCCTGATTCGCCTGTCGCTGCCCCTGCTCCTCCCAACCCGCACGAGTAGATAGGTGTCGCCCCTGCTCCTCTTACCCAAGGGAACCACAAGAAGCGGTCGATCTCTGGGAGACCTGGTATGAGGCGCTGGCGTTGACCTGCTCACGGCGTGCTACTCATGTTTCTCATATCCGCTATGTTTGCAGTCACGGTCCAGCTCGATGCAGGGGGAGTGGGGGCCAGCTACCGACGGGGTCATGGAGGGGGCGCGGAGGTACGCCTCTCCACCGTCCCATGGTCCTGCCGTGGTGACTTGCGGCAGTGGTTGGCGGGGGCTGTGAGCTGGCGACGGGTGATCAATTATGGGGAAGAAGGCGATGGTGGGGGATTGGGATGAGCCGACGGGATGGAGCGCCGACTCCAATGACCGCATCTGAGACCTCGACGGAGCGCTCCCCTCGAACGCCTCCGTCCTCTTTGTAAAGCCACCGGTAGACGAATCGCCGTGGTAGGGTGGGGCCAGCTACCTCGATGCGCCGGTCTAAATCTCGCCGCCAACAGTGTAAGATATCATGGTCGGGCTCCAGGGCCGTGAGCGGCGGAGCGCATGAATGCACGGAACGGGGCAACTCGCATGCGGAGTTGGTGTCCATGGCGGCGCGTGGCATCAGGGAACCAGAGGACGGGCGCGATCCTGACGTGCTAGTGCGAAAGGAGATCGTGGAAGAGGCGCGCTCCCATCTCCCTTCTGTGACTTCGCCTGGCCCAGCCATCCCTGTCCACTGGCGCGAGGTGGACTGGTCTGACTGGAAGTGGACGGGCGGCACTGACGGCCAAAGAGGAGGTGGGTCAGGGGTTGGGCCGGCTGCACGACCGTCGTCGGTCATGGAGAAATCGCCCATGGGGTGAACAGAGAAGAGGACCATAGGAGAGAGCGGGTTGGTTTGGTGGGGTGTGATCTAACAGATGCCGACGGAGTTAGAGGTGCGTAGGTAGCTATCGTGGTATCCTCATTTTTCCTACAAAAAATAGTATCATGCACACTGCATTGGTATAGAAAGATGTACAGGGAACTAGTAAACAAATTATTTTAATTGGGCAACTAAGTAGTGTATAATATAGTGGGTGACAATAATCTGATAACTTTTGGCAACTAAGTAGTGCACTATCTCGTTAATATGTGATAACAATCTAGTTAATACTGACAAACGTTATCGTTTAATTTGGCAACTAAGTAATTGCAATCAGGCAACTATGTAATAGTTCTGGCAATTGATGATGAAAAAAGAGTTATCGAAACATATGAACATGAGATTTAGTTTCGAAGATCTCGCTGCGAAGAAGCTAACGATGACAACGCATTGTCAATCAAGTTAACGGTTTGAGAGATAAAACTTTTTTAAAATTCAAAACCAGAGGAGTACTAATGACTCATGCATGTAAAAGAGATAATGAGCCGCCGCACGGAACTGCATTTGTACGGCGCTGCTGCGTAGCATGCTCTATTTATGTTTGCATATAATTACCAAAATCTAGGGTTTTTTAAAGAATTTTCTAAATTTTTCATATATTATTTTAGAGAAAATTTGCTACATGTCACCGTTATTTTTTGACATTTGCCAAAACACACCGCTCAATTATAGTTTTGCCAAGTACCGTCATAATATGGTGTGTTCTGGCAAAGGCACAATTAAGCAATGTGTCAGCAAACGTAAAAAATAACGGTATCCAGTAGCAAAATTTTCATTATTTTATATTTACAGTTTTCGAAAATGTGGAGATGAATACGACACACCCTGTCATCTTAAATAATACAGTCTCTTCAAACAACAAACACATATATCATTAAATCATTATCACCAATTAGATTCACAGTAAGATGTGGTACTCCCTTTGATCCATATTACTTGTCGCTAATATATATATATCCAGTTTTAATATAATGCTTAGTACATCAATTCAGTGGCAAAGGACGAAAATAATCTGAGGTAGGGCGAGATCTAGAAATTTGATGTGAAGATAAAAATAGCCCAAAGGCACCGATGCTATATATAATTTGTAATACAACCATTGCATATGATAGAAATGAAAACATATTTTAATATAATTAAAACCTATAAAAACTTCTGAATATCCGTAGCTCAATGTAGCCATGTAGCGTATAATCAAGTTAACAAAAACCCATGACGTCTGCAACTCTGTATCTTGATTATCATTAATTGTCACCTAAAAAGCCCTTTCAAATTTTGCATCACCACTAGCAAAAGCAGTGCCACTTCAATGAAGTGATAGGTGGTATAAAATTTGACATGTCTTCTAAATATCAAGACAATATCTAAAGTCTTCAATTCTCCACGTACAAAATATTGAATAGCTCAAGATGTCTTATATATGCCCAAGCTTATAATTAGATCCATGGTAAATCATATAAGATGAACAATCTATTTTGCGACTCGAAATTGATTTTGCGCAGTGTTCACTAAAACAAGCGTAACTTTCTCATACGAAGTCCGTTTTTAATGTATGACCACTCAAAATTTTCAGAAAAAAACACTTGCATCTAAATATGTTTTGCTAAAAATTAAGGTAGAGCGGCTGCCCTACCTTGCCCTACTGGGAGCTTCGCCCCTGCATCAATTTTAGTTAGTTTTCTCTAATAGGAAAATTATCATCTCCTAAAAAGCGCGTTAATAAGCCAATGCATCAATAGTGAAACAGGAAACCCAAATTTATAACTAGTTGCATATGCATCTCATTTTACATGCCACACTTCCAACTAGTCCTATCATATCCCTTTTCATTTCCCAGTCTGGTTCAGCAATAAATGGTTTGATAGCTATTTCACACCCGAGCAGCCGACGAAGCCCAGGAAACAAGAAAGACCCTGAGATCTGAATCTGGATCTTAAATTGGACTAGATCAGCAGTATAGTCCACTTTTCAACTCAATCTGCCTCTGCCCCTCTCGCCCCCTCTGCTCGCCATCCACCGGTTCGCCGCCGCCGCCGCGCCCGGGATAAAATGGCGACGGCCTCTTCTTTTGCCGCTGTCTTTATCAGCAGCGCCATCGCCTCCTGCTTCGCTGAGGTACGCCGCAGCATTTCAGTCTCTCTTGCTCTTTGTTGGCTGTGCTGCTGCCTAGCACATCACGTCAATTTGGGATGGGGAAAATGCCTGCTCGATCCTACTAATTCACACCGAGATACAAGAAAAAGAAATGGATAACAGCTTCCAGCATCGATCTTATATTATATTACTCTGCTTCTTGTGCCAACAAGACCAGAGTAGGAGAGACTGGAGAATCATTCCATTTGCATCAGCTGGGCTGCTGCACTACATTTGCACTATCCACTAGCTAGGGTTTCTTTGTTATCTTACCTAACTCTCCTCACCTGGATATGATACGATGAGTAGTCAATACTCGCTGTATTTTGGTTGAAAACATGAGATTGTTGCTGTGATTTATTCGATCAGGTGTGCACCATTCCTCTGGACACAGCCAAGGTGCGGCTTCAGCTGCAAAAGAAAACGGCTGCTGGGCCTACAGCTACAGGTGGGATGCTGGGCACAATGATGTCGATCGCAAGGGAGGAAGGCGTCACTGCCCTTTGGAAGGGCATCGTCCCTGGCCTTCACCGACAGTGCATCTATGGTGGCCTCCGTGTGGGCTTGTATGAGCCCGTCTGTGCTGCTCGTTCCATTACACATCGCACTTGCAGTCCATCTCCCCCCCTCCTTCAGTTTCAGAGTGACTATTTCCTGACAAGATTGCTCTTTCCGCACACCGCAGGTCAAAGCCTTATTTGTGTTTGTAGGCGACGCCACTTTATTGAACAAGATTCTCTCGGCTCTTACCACTGGTAGGCTTTTGCATCCTCTTTTCACTTGAGAAAACTCCACTTCTCTCACAACTTGGTCAAATCCTACCTACCCTGGTCCTTTTTTAAGGGCCATGCTAAGTTACTGGATAAACAAACACACGCTGAATGAATTAAATACATGTGCATAGGTGTCATAGCGATTTCTGTTGCAAACCCAACTGATCTTGTCAAAGTGAGGCTACAAGCTGATGGAAAATCTACTGTTGGCAAGAGACACTATTCGGGAGCCCTTAATGCGTATGCCACCATAATCAAACAGGTTACTGCTATGATTTATCATGACAACGAGCAGTAAAAGGTTACAAGATTATTCCTCTCATCCATTGCTGTAAGTTTGTTATTTTTTTAGGAAGGTATTAGAGCTTTGTGGACTGGCCTTGGTCCAAATATGGCACGCAATGCTTTAATTAACGCTGCTGAGTTGGCCAGCTACGATCAATTCAAACAGGTGTGCCTCTTCATTCTCTCACGTCTTTTGATCTTGTCTTTAGTTATCATCGTTCATCACATTGCTCTATCTGTGCAGATGTTTCTAAGTCTTCCTGGTTTTACCGATAATGTTTATACCCATCTTTTAGCTGGACTTGGTGCTGGTATTTTTGCTGTCTGCATTGGATCTCCAGTGGATGTGGTATGCTCTGCAAATGCTTTATAACTCACCATCTCCCTTATCCTTATTGACGAATGGGTTGGTTTTCACGAACTTTAACCACATAGAGTGCTATATAGGTGAAATCAAGAATGATGGGTGATTCATCATACAGAAGTACAATTGATTGTTTCACCAAGACGTTGAAGAATGATGTAAGCCCAAAATTTCAGTTTTATGCTGTTCTATACCTCTAAATATCCAAGAATTTCATAACACATGGCATTTGCCGTTGTACAACCAAATAGCCAAACACTTGTACCGGACAACAAAATCCATTTCCCCTTGCGAACTTGCTTTCTTGCTTGTCAAGCTCATATCTGTATGTATCGAATAGGCCAATCCCTGCCCTAGATATACCTTCATCCCTACTCAAATTACCTGAAGAGGTTGTTGTGTGACTAGTTTTTTTCCCACATGGCGTTGCAAACATGCCTATGTATGTACTGTAGTTTGGGTTTAGCCTAGACTTTACTAAGAGCACTACAGAGTTTAGAGCTACAGTAAAGAGGGAGGAAGGGTCTGTCTTCCATGGGGGCAATCAATAAGGAAAATAAATGTTCCCCTTTGGCCATTCCAAAGCTTTGCTTTCCTAGGTAATCCTAACAGCTTGCTATTACCTCCATTCCGAAATGTAAGCCTTTAAAAAAGCTATTTTACCTTTCTAAAAAGGCTCACATTTCGGAAGGGATGTAGTATTTGATTATTCCATAGTAAGTAGTAACATGATACGAGGAATACTTTGTTGGTTAGTCTCCTTTAATTACAGTATCAGTTCCATTTGCATGCAACATTTAGCAAATATCCTAGAATCTCATGCTGTCTCAGAGTAAAACACTTTCTATCAGCAGACATACCTCATGTGCAAACATATGTCGTAACTTGTGATTCTGCCAACCATACCTCTTTTAGTCGTTGATCTGGTCTTAGATACTAGAGATACTTGTGCTGGAGGAATTGGATGTTCATTCTGTGATAATTAGAAAGTGTAGTATCACCGAGGTGTTTTGCAGCAAGTAATCACTCACCACTACAATACATCCTACTCATCAGTGATCTTTCTTTTCTGCAGGGACTTCCTGCTTTCTATAAGGGGTTTATAGCAAACTTTTGTCGGGTTGGGTCATGGAATGTGATAATGTTCTTAACTATGGAACAGGTAACTTTTTTCTATTCCAACGCAGTTATGAGTAAAATTTTGGTGCACACACTTGTCCTGGAAAAGTAACGGATCTTTTTTCTCTTTTGGTTGAATATAAAAAGGTTAGAAGATTCTTTTTGTAAGGATTATGTGTGCACTCTACACTACAAGGCTCTGTCTCGAACAAGCTGGCTACATTTTATGGAGCAACGCACATATGCTCATAGGATTCAGATTTTCATTGTACAGGAGAACGCATTCTCGTGTTGTAATTTGATCTATCTGATGACTACGGTGTAATTAGTCACGATCATGTTGTAACTTATTAGCATCATTCAAGCTCATTTTATGGGGTTAATAAATATCAGCTCATTTTATGGGGTTAATCATTTTATGGTGTTTTCACTTGCTTATCGTAGGAGTGACTGTTTAGACAGTAATTGGAGCTTTATAGAAATAACTATTCGTGTAATATCTATTATTTATGGGCCGGACTACCCGGCGGCGGCTCACTTAACTAAGGCCTTTCACAATGAGTCTCTTAGCATGGTATCATAGGTAAAATGGTAATGTTGCACCCTAATTAATGATGAAAGAGAGTGGTGTTGTATCTTAGCTAAGCTACAACCCTTGCACGGTATTATAGGTAAAAATGCATGGCTAGCCTAATCACATAAATACACATAACCAAAATCAATTAATGTAGATACAACACTTAAGGCTAGTCATAGTGGGGAGTAACTTAGACTAGTAACATAGGTATGTTATTGATCTATGTTACTACTTTTATAGTGGGTAGTGTCATATGTGTAGTAACATAGAGACTATCATTTATTGCTTTATAGACTCATTATGTATTGGGAACTGCTATGTGATGGTAACATATTATGTTACTCTATTTGTCTCTCTCCTCCTTAATTACATGCCACATCATATTGTTTGCTTAGGTGGCATGCATGTTAGGCTAGTCATAGTGGGGAGTAACTTAGACTAGTAACATAGGTATGTTATTGATCTATGTTACTACTTTCATAGTGGGTAGTGTCATATGTGTAGTAACATAGAGATTATCATTTATTGCTTTATAGACTCATTATGTATTGGGAACCGCTATGTGATGGTAACATATTATGTTACTCCATTTGTCTCTCTCCTCCTTAATTACATGCCACATCATATTGTTTGCTTAGGTGGCATGCATGTTACTACATATGTTATTCCCACTATGAGTAGTCTTACTACCTATGTTACTCCCACTATGAGTAGTCTAAGAGACAATGCATTGTGATAGTTATCTCTTAAAATAAACTATTACCTATGATATCACGCTAAGATACCATGCATTGTGAAAGGGCTAAGGAGAAAAAGGTGGCTGGCGAGCGCGCGCGTGGTTGCAGCTATCCTCACCGGCCAACCAATCAGGTGCATTTTGATCCCACCACTGGTCCACCCGGCCAAGCCCCTACAGTTGGACCCTACTAGCCACGGTTAGGATAGGTAAAAGCATCATGTTTAGGAAAATTTTCCACCTTTCTACGTTAGCTTCTTCATTCCAAGACAAAACTACAACCAGATCTCAGGATACTTCACTGACAAACACTTAAAAAAGATCGATGGCTGCTTCGTTCAAGAACTCACAGCAATAGTAGGAACAATTCACAAAGAGTTCAAAATATGGCAGACATAAACACACAAAAACACCTCCCTCTCTGTTAAATATCTCAGACTTTTTCCCATACACGTCTTCTGATAACAAAAAGGAATCCATTATAAACTAGTGGATAGTCAAACATAGAACATGCACTTAGGATCTGGTGGATAATATAGTAAGTGCCAAGTTTATACAACAGGTTGATTCTAGTAAGACAGTAACCACAAAAGCAATATAAATAAGTAGGAGATTTGGTTCTAGTACCAGTGGTAGCACAATACAAAAACTAGAACATTCTTGTAACTTACAACCTTACAGATATGTAGTCTCATATATTACTGGATAAAATTTGCTATACAACCGTAGGCAAAAACATGTTGCATGCTGTAAGTAGATCTTGCCATACCTCTGCCTCTTACATTTTTCAAGCATCGAGTGATAAACTATTTCCTGCATGAACAAAGTTTGTTTTAAATTAGCAATTAACCATATGAACCCTTTGATTTGTAGGTTGCATAAAATGAATATTGATGGACTTTTAGCCCCGGATGTGTCTAATGCTACTATATCAGTTAAAGTAGGCTAAAAAACAAAGGTGAAGAAGAACAAACAAATTTCTACATGAAGTTGCCATGTTTGATCTGTTATAAAAAATGACAACTGTTAATAATAAAAAGAGAGCTAAAATAGCCGCCATGTTAACTGGGGACAATTACCATATAATATCATTTTAATAGACTTTAATAGTAGTGGCAAAACAATTGCCATGTTAATTGTTAACAATTACCATGTATTTCATGTTAGCTTCCATATTAATTCCTGATAGTTGACAGATTATCTACAACCTAATTTCTAGATTAACTGAACCTAATTGCAAGATTGATAAGGTCATAGCACGCCTTCTCTCCCCCGTATCACTTCCCTCACCCACGATGGGCATGCTACATGCAAAAGATACCTCTACCGGTCGATGAACACCCTCCTGTTGTCGCCTTCTCTCATACAGGAGAAACTCTTCCACTGCTCCTCCCTCCTACCAGATGTGCACCCTCCTCTTGGACCACATCCCCTGCCTCGCCGTGGAGCTCCTCCACCATCACCCCTGCGAAGATGTCATCGCAAAACCACGCTCCCTCGTCGCACCCACTCTTGTCGCTAAGTCCTTCTTCGCCGCCCCTCCTAAACCACTACAAGGTCCAGAACTCCTCGTGGGCGCGGTTCGATCTACTCATCGCCAAACACCTCCATGCTAGGGGGAAGCGGCATCGGTTGTCTTGCCCGCGTCGGTGTGCTCCGTGGTGGCTTCCTTCCCCGCTTCGGTGTGCTCTGTGGCAGCGGCCTTCCTAGATTTTCTAGATTAATCAGCCACAATTACCATATTAGGTATGCACAATTACTAGATTAATTACACACAATTGCCAGATAACCAATGTAGCAATTAACATGTTTGTAAAGTAATTACCAGAATGATTAGCCGCGGTTACCAGATTAATAGGCACCAGATTAACATATTAATAGGACACCATCACCATTACCAGATTAATCAGACACCATTACCAGATTAATCGGGCATATTACCAAATTCATCAATATCATACCTATTGAATTTGCAATAGCGTGAGCACCACCCTCACGCACCCGTCACTGACCAAACCGGCTCTGGGGTCGCCGAGACGCGCCTCAAACACGGCGTTCAGGAGCACAGCCTCCTTGAGCCGCATGTCAGACTGCCCTACTGCCGGCACACCAAGGAGCCGCGCCTCCAGATCTTCAAGGAAGAATCTTCTGCCGGCCCAATCTCCTTCGGTCCATGCATCCGCAACGTGCCCTTCCTGCCAAAGTTCTCTCTCTCGCGGGACATGCACAAGTACACCAACGTCATGAAGCCGGACGACTGCTAGTGGACTACAACATCGCCGTCGACATCACGGGCAGCAACAAGAGGCTTGCGGTGCGCTACGCGCTGCTCATGCTTCAGGGCTCCACAAGGACGTGGCTCAATAGCCTGCCGGCTCCCAGCATCAACTCCCGGTTGGACTTATAGGAAGCTTTCGTCAGCAACTTCACCGGCACCTACAAGCGGACACCACGACCATGTCAGCTGACCCTCTGCAAGCAAAGCCGGGACGATTCTGATCGAGACTATCTCACGAGGTGGGCAGAGCTGCGCAACTCTTGCAAAGGAGTGGGCGAAGAGCAGGCCATCAGCTACTTGACTGACGGCTGCAGAGACGACACCATGATGAAGCACTAGCTCAGCAGATCTGAGCCCAAGACCATGGCTGAATTCATGGCCATCGCTGGCAAGTATGCGACAGCCGATTCCACGGCTAGAGTAACATTCTCAGCAGCGGAGCCAGCTGGGAAGCAGTCTCAGCCGTCTTCCAGCCCAAACGGGTAGCACTCCCGTGACCATCACGGCAAGAGGAATGATAAACGCCATGACAACAAGTATGGCTCCAAGCAAGTAGCAGCTGTCCAAGGAAGCTTGGGGCTTCAAGTGGTAGCCAGAGACGCAAGGGTGACAAGTCCAACAAGGACAAGTACACCATCGATATTATGCTGGACCAGCCATGCAAGTTCCACAGCCTCGCCGGCAAGCCGGCAAACCACCTCACGCGCCAGTGCAGCTTCACCAAGGAGTTAGGCCAAGGCACTCATCAGCTACCTGGGCATCCGACTGAAGGCCAAGGAAACTAGGACCGTGACCGGTAGCCATCTCCGGCCGCAGACCAACGTGAAAAAGGTTACCCCGACAAGGCGGACGTCAAATAGTACCACGCTTCATCACCCAGGAGGAGGACAAGAGGAGCGACCTCTGGTACGAGGTTGAGGTGAACACCGTCGTGCCGCCAGAGCCCTAGTACAAGCACTGGTCCGGGGCATCAATCACCAGGGGGCGTGAAGATCATCCCGCCATCATGCCTAGGCCCGGGGGCTATGCTCTGGTACTGAACCCTGTTGTGTTCTCCAACACGCATACCTGCCGCTTCTCACGCGTGCTCATCGACGGAGGCAGCAACATCAACCTCCTATACCGCACATCCATGGAGAAGCTGGGGATCCCAGAGGCTCAGCTGAAGCCAAGCCGGCTCACCTTCCACGGCATCATGACGGGGTTGTCATGCTCCCCATGGGGAGGATCCAGCTGGAGGTGCTGTTCGAGGAGAAGGGCAATGTTCGCGGCGAGCCCATCTGGTTTGAGGTGGTGAACCTTAGCAGTCCATACCATGCGCTGCTTGGCCGCCCTGCCCTCGCGAAGTTCATGGTGGTGGCACACTACGCGTATCTCAAGATGAAGCTCCCAGGCCCATGCAGCATCATCACGATCACGAGCTGCTACAAGAAATCGATGGAGTGTGCAAGAGCCAGCTCCAAGCTGATAGAGGCGTTGGTCATCTCCAAAGAAAAGCGCTAGCTCCTCCAGTGGGTGGCGCTTACCCTGCAGGACGTGTCGGCTCCATGCCAGCTGGCACAGTAGTTCCAGCCGGCTAACGACATGAAGAAGATCCCGCTGAACATGACCGAGCCGGCCAAGGTCATCACCATCGGTGCTGGCCTCTCGGACAAATAGGAAAGCGAGCTCATCAGCTTCCTCCGTGAGAATCGAGACATCTTTGCATGGTCTCCAAAAGACATGCCAGGTGTGCCGAGGGAGCTGTGATACGGGGTGGCTTTCGAACACCACCACATCATGTGCGTCAACAACATCCATACTCAAGTCCGACATAATCGAGGCATGGAAGAGAAGGAAAAAGAAGAACCACAAGGAATAAGCTTGGAAGCGCCGCAAGAAGAAGAAGGCGGCAGCTGAAGTCAGACCGGCTAAAGCCGGTCCCGAATCGGCTAAAGCCAGCCCACCGGCTAACAAGGACAACTAGTGTGTATCTTGTGTGTGTGAGTTTTCCCTTCAATTTGTGTGACGAGTTCATCTCTCTCCCCTCACAAATCTCGTGAATCCGTGAAGATCGGGTTACTCCCTTGGGGTCAACCTCTATCATATGGTATCAGTAGCCTTTGGTTGCCACAGATCTACTCTTGATTTGTGATTTTCACCAAAAATTTCGAAAATCCAAAAATAGCCCCAAAATTGCCTTGGATTGATCTCTTGATTTGTTGAGTTTTTTGTGATTTTGATCCATAGATTTGATGTCTTGGGTGTTGATCTATATTTCCACAAATTTTTTAGCCCTAATTCCTTGTATTTCTCTCATAATCGATGATTTTTCCGCTGAATCTCTGCCCAAATCGACGAATAGTTCCCACAGACCTCCGAACCGAAAAAAGCCGGACTTAACATGAGAAAAACCTGGCCTCAACAAAAAAATAGTTCTAAAAAAATTCTGAGTCGAAAAAAGTCGGCCTCTAGGCCGGCAAAAGCCGGCCCACCGGCAAAAGCTGGCCTTATACCGGCTAAAGCCGGCCCACTCCATCTCGCTCCACATCGGACTTCCACCGCCAGCACCTATCTCCACCCGGCTCGCCTCGGGAGCTGCTATGTCCCGCTTTTAGCGAGCGCAAATGCACTCCGCACGCGTGGTTAGTTTTTTCGGCCGGGCCCATTAAGCGTTCCGGCGATCTCGGTAACGTTTCGCTAGCTTTTTTGCTATTTCGTACAAAGTTCCCTGGGTTGGCTATTTTGTAGGAAGTTTCCCTGCGATTGGCTGTTGCGTACATAGTTTTGTACGAACAATTCTGCGTGATTTTTTAAAATCTGAAAATTGTTTGAATTTGAAACATGTTTAAATTTCAAAAATGTTTAAATCCGAAAAATTTCCGAATTTGGAAAAATTCCGATGAAAAATTCGAATTTGAGAAGTGTTCCAGCTTGAAAAAATGTTCTGATTCGAAAATTGTTCTGATTTGAAAATTGTTCCAGTTTGCAAAATTGTTCTGATTTGAAAAATGTTCTGGCTTGAAAATTTGTTCCGATTTGAAAAATTGTTCTCATTTGAAAAAAATTCCAGTTTGAAAAATTGTTGTGGTTTGAAAAATGTTCCGGTTTGAAAAATTGTTTCAATTTGAAATATGTTTCGGTTTGAAAATTTGTTCTGATTTGAAAAATGTTCTGATATGAAAATTGTTCTGATTTGAAAATGTTCCAATTTGAAAAATTCAAAATTCAAATGTTTATATTTTTCAATTTTTCTAAATAATAGAACATGAAAAAATTAACTTTGTGAACCGTAGGGTGAGACGAGAATGGAAAAAACTAGGCCTCTAACCTGCCTCGATAGCTCCGCACGATCGCACCCAGATCTGTCCCGCTCTTTATTGCCTTATGGGAAAAAATAGTACGAAAAAGAAGGTGCCCCCTCGAACTGGGCCAGGCCCATGTGCCGAAACGTTTGAGCCGAGCGCTATCGCTCCCGCAGTGAGCGGGAGTTAGGAATCGCCGCTCGCCCCGCACCTTCCGCGCCCCTGCAGCATCTCGATCACCACCGCACCATGCACCTGCAGGCTTCCCCACGACTATCAAGCCACCGCCCGCTCAAACACCTGCGTGCCGCTGCCCACCTGCTCTGTTTCCAACCAAGGCCGCACAACACCGCCGGCCGCTGACTAGCCCCTACTCGACCTGCTCAGCTCCACCTCGCCCCGCCCTGGTTTTGACTCCCGTGCACGCGCTCCACCCCCTCAGCCCCGCGTCAGCACACCTCCGCTGCCGGCCCCTAGCACATCGGCTTGACAACCGCACCTCGCTCGGCCTTCCCCATGTGCAAGCCAGGCCGCCGCACCTTCGCCAGTCACTCGCCCCGGACCACGCCGCCGCTGACAACAGCGACCGGAAATAGCTGGCCCAAAAAATCCGGTACTTTTGACACCATTTTACCCCAATTTTTGACACCAATTTTGACACATTTTTGTATCAAATTTTTGGGCATTGACTTTTTGATCGGATTTTGGTTTTGAGTGTCTTTGTGCGTGCCAAATACTACCGCGCCTATATCAATATCACGACAACGGCATCGGCACCCCAGAACTCCGAGTAGTCCTTTGACACTGCCTTCATCGATATCACCGCAAGTTGTGTGTTTGACACCGCCTAACCTTTCATATAGGTATAACTTGCTCCACCCTTGTAACCCCTTTTCTTCCTTTGTGTACCTATCTCATTGAGAGTGGCTTTCTGAGTGTTATGAAGCATTGCACAAGTGTCACGACCGTGAGAGGGTTTGTGTGTATGCGTTGAGTTGAGCAAAGCTCTAAAGCAAGCTCGATGAGAAAGATACACAAAAGAGGAAAAAGACAATGTGTGACATACATAGATAGAAAATAAAGCTTTTAAGCAAAGAAAAAAGAAAAAAAGAAAAAAAGAGAGAAAAGAGTGTGTTCCACCGATACAAAGGAATTCAAAGCTTGTAAACAAAAAGAGAGAAAGAGAAGAGTGACATCTTGTGCAAATCTTGTTGCTTCTTTCTTATGCAACCAAGCTACGGTCTCTCTTGCGTTGGCGTGACATCGAGTTAATAGTCTTTGTTAGGACATTTTTTTACTTGCTCACTTCCTTGGTCATGCTAACCCTATTGCATCTTTTTGTGTATGTTTCCGTGTTTCCTTAACGTAGATCATCGTTCTTGATATTTGTCTTTGGATTTTACCCATATTTGACAATAGACATTTCTTTTGATATTTTCGCTTGGCATTTCCACTTACCCTACCCATCCACCATATAGCCTTGCATGTGTTTTTTCCTTGTACACAAAGGTTGTCCTTGGTTGATTCATCGATTCAATAGTTTCTACGGGAAGTGCTTCAACTGTAGTTTTCTGACCACCACCACTTCTACATATATATATCTTGCCTTGTGTGAGCAATGTCTAGGGATGATGGAAGCTATGATGGAGAGGTAGGGAGGACTACAACGACTACGACATCTCACGCCATGATGGTGACTCCATGATGAGCGACATCGACTACTACTCAAGCATGGAGGAAATGGTGGAAGACCACCACGACTACGGATCCACACGCATGGACATGGAGGACATGGCCTCTATGACAATGTTGACTACATGAGCATGGTGGACATGGAACACTACATCGACGACTCCGTCGAGTACGACATGGTAGCGCACGAAATCAACTCCGCCCAATCAAACATGGATGACTCCACCACCCACATCGTCGACACCATGCATGATAAGGTGAACAAGCTCTACATCATGCCCTACAAGTCCACCACCTCCGAAATGACATGGCCAACATTTGCGCAAGGCGCAACATACTTCGACTCAAGCTCTTCTTCACATCTAATACGGCCAAGATTTGTGCAAGGCGCAACATACTTTGACTCAAGATCTTCTTCACATCTAAGACGACCAAGATTTACGCAAGGCGCAAGATACTTTGACTCAAGCTCTTCTTCACATCTAAGACGGCGCCACCACAACAAGCGTGCATTTGCACATCATGATACTCGAGACCATCAAATAGCTCACCAAGCACTATGCCAACATGATCTTCCTCGACAACCTTCAAGACGGCGTCCACGACATGAAGCGCCCACATACGAGAATGGCAAGAACAACAACTCCTCGAGGAGGATCACCACAAGAGCTCCAAGATCGCCAAGTCATGAGATGACCTCCCATGGTGTGAAGCTTTCTCCAATGGTGTCTCCCGTTCCATGTGCCACCACCACAATGGCTCCTACAAGACAGTCTCATCGCCAAGAGAAGCGCTCCAAGGCTCATGATTGCCACCATAAAGGACATCATGGGGAACTTCCCATCATCGACTACAAAGCCGATTGTTGAGCATATTTTGTCGAATTGGATGACCAAGTGGCCAAGATGACCTCTCAAGAAAAGGCTGCTTCTAAATCATACTTCAAAAACCTTGATCGCATGAGTGAGAGGAAGAAACCTATCCCACATGAGGATGAGAGCCACATACACATTGAGAGCAAGATTGATACACCACATGAGTTGAGTGAGGATATTTTGATTTCTAAAAAATTAACCTCTACTCCTCTTGTGTTGTCTTCTTCTTTGCTAGGTTGCTTGGATAATGATGACGTCCTTTCCATGGAAATGAGGGACTCCACTATATGTGTGATGAGTGAATCCACTATATGTGAGATAATTGGATCCACTATATGTGAGAGTGAATGCTTCCACTTAGAGGGCATGAGTGATACACTGAGTGTGATGAGAGTAATAGTTGATAGGTCAAGTGCGGCCATTTTGATTTCTAATAACTTACCCTCTACCTCGAGTGTGTTCTCTCATGTTGCAATAGGTTCTATGGATGAGGAGACGTCAATCTTGGAGAAGATGTACATGGTGCATACACCTGATGATACCACACCATGCTTAGAAGATGATGAGTATGTCGGCCACATGGAGCCACCTACTTCCACAACACCTACCTCAAAGGAGTACGACTACAAAGGTAACAACATAGGTGTTTGTGATTCCATGATCCCATTAGTGGACATGACGATTTGTGAATGCTCGTATGATATTGATGATTCCCATGGCATGTCTTATGCTTCTTTCACATTCCCATGTGATGTTTTGCTTCAAAACATTATTGAGCATGCAAACTTACCTTCTTGTGATGATAATGACATGAACATGTCAAGCTATGAGTGTTTCACTTTTCCTCCTATTGCATGCAATATGTTGAACAATTGCTCTTTCCCATGTATTGCCTGCAATGATGACAATGATGCTTGTGTTGTGACAACCTTGTCGAATAATTGCTCTTTCCATAGGTTTGTCGACAACAAGGATAAGATTTTGAACATGTTTTGTGCACAATGCTTGCAATATTCTTCCATTAATGCAACCCAAATGTTGAACAATTGCTCTTTCCAATACTTGGTTTGCAAATGTTAATATACTTGTACATGAGATGGCCCCCAAAGCTTTCTCAAATAATGGAGATTTTGTCTATTCCAATAATAAGCATGTTCAAAATCATACCTTGCATACTCACCATATATATGATAATATCTTGCTTGATGCTAATGGTGATGTGCACACAAAGAGATGCATCATGATGGATGATGTATTCATCTACTATGCATACATGTTGTTTTTGCTATCTTTTGTGTGTGTAGGTATGCGGACAACATCAACCTCGATTGAGCACAAGTTGACGAAAAGATCTCTTGAGAGCATAATACTTGTGAGTTCAAACTCGAACGCCACTCGCATACCCTTCACATGCTTTGCATCAAACATATTGAAAAATTTCTCTTCCATATGGTTTCATCGCAAGCATTTTGATGACTTTTGTGCCACTTGTGACAATCATGCTCCCATGATATTGAATATTGATGCTTTATGTGTTGCAACAAACATGTTGAACAATTTCTCTTTCCTTTGTTTTGTTTGCAACCATATTGCTATATTGGTCATGACTTGTACCATGTGTTACCGCTTTGAGCTCATTGGTGTTGCATCCAACAAGTTGACAACTTGCTCTTTCTTTTGGTTTAGTTGCATAACCGCTTGTGATAATGATATTTTTTCCACTTTTTGATGAATATGATTTTTGTTGCAACAAATATGATGAAAACTTGTTCTTTTCTATGGTTTGTTTGCATAGATGTTGAGGATGATTGACATTTTGCCTTATGTGTTTTGCCAAACTCTCCTCTTATTGCTTTAAGGATGTTGACTACTTTCTCTTTCAGATGCCTTGAGTGCAATAATGTGCATGTATTACAACATGAGAGGGACACCATTGTCTTCTCAAATTTTGATGGAGTTTTTGTGTTTTATGCATTCTCTTTATTATACTTGTGTTGTGCTAATTGTGTTGTAAACAAGAATGGACATGTCCTTGATGATGTGCTCCCCTATCACGCACACATATACTTTGCTTGGTCTTTGTTGTGCAGAGGTACACATGGATACTATTGGGGGATGTGCTCCCGCGAATGGTGTAACTCAAACACTTCTACAACGAGAGCACATCAACAAGTTTGTAAGGTGACCTCCTTCTACACACAAAATCATGCCATGAAATCCAAGAATTGGCTACTCTTTGAGTGTTGTTTTGCTTTGCTTGTAGCTTTGTAGGCCTCATGGAAGGTGAATGAACATTGAAGAGTTGCCAAACCAATCTTCGCAAGGACGACCACTGGGCGAACACCAAGTGCAAGCGCCTATATCTATCTCCCCTACATGATGATGTTGAGTGAACGTCGAGGACAACGCTTTTTGAAGCGAGGGGAGATGATACGGGATGGCTTTCAAACAACACCACATCATGTGCGTCAACAACATCCATACTCAAGTCTGACATCATCGAGGTATGGAAAAGAAGGAAGAAGAAGAACCACAAGGAAGAAGCTTGGAAGCGCTGCAAGAAAAAGAAGGCGGCAGCTGAAGTCAGACCGACTAAAGATGGTCCAGCAACGGCTAAAGCCGGCCCACCGGCTAAAGCCGGCCTTACCCTGGCTAAAGCTGGCCTACACAAGCCAGCTCTATTTTGGCCTTGAAGCCACCTATGTAATCTATCTCCCTAATTACCAAACTACCCTAGGACGTTCCTGCCTATATATATGGGTCACTTTCCCCTCTCTAGGATTAGACAAGAATCGAGATAAGATTTGGCATGATGCCTCCCCCCTTGTGGGAACCCTACCACTAGATCATCCATCTAGAGTTACAATGACCCTCCTTGTTTGAGGATCTCTTCTATTTGGAAAATCTACCTTTGATCGGATCTCTTGCATACAAGTGTGTGTAATTATATCCACTTATTTGGTCTCTTTCCCAATTGGAATTCTATCCCCTTGCAAGTCAATCTCTCACAAAGAATTCTACTCTTGGAGTCTCTTCTTTGTGATTCAATTGAGTTGGTGAATCGGGCCAATGAGGACAACCGGTATGTATCTTGTGTGTGTGTGAGTTTTCCCTTCGATTTATGTGTCGAGTGCATCGTGTTCATCGGGTTCTTCATGTTCATCACTCTCCCCTCATAAATCTTGTGAAACCATGAAGATCGGGCCACTCCCTCAGGGTCAACCCCTATCAAGCTGTCTGAGCACTCACTTCACATCCGGCTGGACGCAAGACCGGTCAAGCAACCCCTATGATGCTTCACAGAAGAGAAGAGAAAGGCCATCGGTGAAGAGATCACCCGGCTCCTCGCAGCCGACTTCATCATGGAAGTGTTCTATCCGGACTGGTTAGTGAATCCAGTCCTGGTACTAAAGAAGAACAATATGTGGCGCATGTGTATCGACTACACCAGCCTGAACAAGGCCTGCCGCAAGGATCCCTTTGCGTTACCTCGCATCGATCAGGTCAGCGATTCCACAGATGGCTGCGAGCTGCTGTTGTTCCTTGACGTCTACTTAGGCTACCATCAGATCCCTTTATACGAACCTGATCAAATAAAGACTTTGTTCTTACCATGTACAGGGCTTATTGCTATGTTACCATGCCGTTTGGCTTGAAAAATGTGGGCACAACATACCAGCGCTCCATGCAAAGATGTCTGCACGAGCAGATAGGTAGAAACGTACACGCGTACATGGATGATGTGGTAGTGAAAACCAAGCAACATGGCACTCTCCTTGACAATCTCAAGGAAACATTTGCTAACTGTGCCGCTTCCACATGGAACTTAACCCTGAGAAATGCACCTTCGGCGTGCCGGCTAGATAGCTCCTAGGTTACCTCGTCTCCCAATGAGGGATCGAGGCTAACCCAGTGAAAATCAAGGCCATCGAGGCTATGGAGCTGCCCACCAACCTCAAGTTGCAGTGCGCTGACAATGCCTTCAAGAATCTTAAGCGCACCCTGTATATGGCACCAATCCTAGCAGCGCCAGCTCTAAGAGAGCAGATGCTGCTATACATAGCCGCCACCCCGCAAGTGGTCAGCGTTGTGGTTGTAGTGGAGCGAGCAGAAGAGGGGAAGGAGCTGCCAGTCCAGCGCCCCGTATACTATCTGAGTGAAGTACTCTCCCTCTCCAAGCAAAACTACCTGCACTACCAGAAAATGGCGTACGACGTCTATATGGCAGCAAAGAAGCTGAAGCATTACTTCGAGGAGCACCCCATCAAGGTGGTGTGCATCACGCTGCTCTCAGAAATCATCGACAACAAGGACGCAACCGGCAGAGTGGCCAAATGGGCAATCGAGCTGACAACACACACCATATAGTACGAGCCAAGGACATCCATCAATCCCAAGTGTTGGCCGATTTCTTTGTCGACTGGGCAAAAATCAGTAGCTGCCGCCGGTTCCCGACTGCACACACCGGCGGATGCACTTCGACAACTCCAAGATGCGCGTGGGCTTGGGAGCTGGCATCGTCTTCACCTCCCCGAAGGGAAAAAAGCTGATGTACGTGCTCCAGATTTATTCGGCCACCTCAAACAATGTAGCGGAGTATGAGGCACTAATTCACAGCCTCAAGCTGGTCAAGGAGATAGGCATTCGCAGAATCCTCTACTTTGGTGACTCAGACCTCATGGTGTAGCAAGTGTCGGGAGATTGGGATGCTAAGGACGCCAACATGGCCTCCTACTGCTTCTATGTCCAACAGTCTGTGGATTCTTCAAGGGCTGCGAGTTCCACCATGTTCCCCGAGCGAACAACGAGGAAGCAGATCAATTGTCAAAGATCGGTTCCACCAAGAAAGCAATCCTAGCCAGAGTGTCACTAGAGATCATATGCAAGCCATCAATCAAGCCATCTCCAGATCCAGATTCCATCTACGTGCCGGCAGATCTAGCACCAGTGAAAGCTCCGCCTCCGGACCAGGGGCTATGGTCCTGGGGGCTACCGGCTCCATGTGAGCAAGAGCAGCCGGCCAACCCAGCAAAGCCAGCACAATCTAAAGCCCGGGGGCTGCTGGCTCCGTGCAAGCAAGAGCAGCCAGCCAACCTAGCGAAGCCGGCCCAATCGAAAGCCCGGGGGCTGCTTTCTCCACACAAACAAGAGCAGCCGACCAACACAGCAAAGCCAGCCCATCCAAAGACCCGAGGGCTGCGGATCCATTGGTTGAGAGTGTCTTCCACATTCGAGAAATACCATCATGGGCAGAGTTATTCTCGAACTACCTCATCTTTGGAGACCTGCCATCAAGGGACGTCAAGGCAAGGCAAGTCCAGCGTCGCGTACGTGCCTACACCCTCATCAATAGTGAGTTGTACAAGCACAGTGTATCGGGAATCTACCAGAAGTGCATCGAGCCAGAAGAAGGGCAAGAACTCATGAGGGAGATACACCAAGGGGAGTGCGGATATCACGCGTCCTCCAGAGCCCTAGTGGCGAAAGCCTTCCGTCATGCTTCTACTGGCCAAGGGCCTTGCAAGATGTAGAGCAGCTGGTGAAAACGTGCAACGGTTGCCAACACTTCTCCAAGTAGAGACATACCACAACAACAACTCTCAAGATGATTCCTCTCACCTGGCCATTCGCCGTCTGGGGCCTCGACATGGTAGGGCCATTCAAGATGGCACCCGGGGGCTTGACACATCTTCTGGTAGCAGTAGACAAGTTCACGAAATGGATCGAGGCCAAGCCAATTAAGAAGCTCGATGACTCATCAACCATCAAGTTCTTCAACAAGATCATCGTGAGATATGGCCTCCCGCACAACATCATCACTGATAATGGGACCAACTTCGCTAAAGGAGTCTTTGCAGAATTCTGTGGCAAGAAAGACATCCAGCTAGACCTAGCCTCAGTGGCACACCCTCAGTCAAATGGATAAGTTGAAAAGGCAAATGACCTGGTCCTAGCCGGCATCAGGCCCAGGCTCGTAGAACCTCTCAAACGTTTAGTTGGCTGTGCTTTTGAAGAATTACCCTCTGTCCTCTGGAGCCTACGCACAACTCCAAATCGCTTAGTCAGCTTCACACCTTCTTCCTGGTGTACGGAGCAAAAGCGGTGCTGCCAACAGATATCGAATATGATGCGCCGAGGGTAGTGTGGTACATTGAAGAGCAAGCAAAATAAGCCCGCGAAGACAACATCAATCTCCTTGAGGAGGCGCATGAGCTAGCCCTGTCCAGGTCAGCCATCTACCAGCAACAGCTGCAATGCTACCATAGTCGGAAAATCCATTTCCCCGAGTTCTAAGAAGGAGATCTCGTGCTCCGGCTGATCCAGAACACCAAGGGAATGCACAAGCTATGCTCTCCATGGGAGGGACCGTTTATCATCAGCTGGGTGCTAGGCAACAGAGCGTACTACCTCATCGATGCGCAAGAGCCCAAGAAGAACAAGGTCGACAACTCCGATATGCAAACCAAGCATCCCTAGAACGCCAGCCTCTTAAGGTCTTTCCATTCTTAGCCAGGATCTTGTACCCCAAATGTCATGTGTTCAATGAATAAAAGGAACTAGAGCGGTTTGTTAAAGCCATCTCCCCAAAACTTTTGGTGTATTATGTTTTTCGTTGTTCATTTGACCGGCAGCCGACTTCCTGTAGTGAGCCCGCAGCCGGCTGCCACAAACTCTCATCGCCCCTTGTCAGCCGGCTTAGTACTATGTGTGGTTCAGACCCAGAGACCAACCCTTGCCCCTAGCTCATGGCAGCTGGCTGGGTCAAGTCGGCACGTCACCCACACAGGAAAAGCGCTGAGGGAGAAAAGTGCAGATGGCCCGAGGTGTCATTGTCTTGCTAAATCCTAAAGGTGTTGGCTATTGGCTGCGCGCAGGCCTGGCTTGAGCCAAGTTCCCAAAAAACCAAAGTACTACTTCTCCCCCCGCGGCCCGCTCCCACCCTTGGCCGGTATCCGGCTACCGGCCTAAGGGAGACCAACCGCCACCAGGCTGTTGGTTGGGGGTAGAATAGCCGAAGGGTGGGGAGATAAAGGAAAAAGTAGAGGGAGCAAGGTAAAAGCGAGCCGGCAAGTAGTTAGCAGTCAATACACATAGGATTTAGAAGGATTAATGACATCAAAGGCCAGAAGCCAACGCGTTCGATACAAATTCGCGTCTGACACACCGGTCGACTTAAAACACAAAATCCCTAAAAATTAACTAAAGGCCGGCTAGAGCGTCAGCCGGCTCGGAGCTGGTGTCTTTGGGTCCCTTCGTATCCATCTCCACGTAGCCGGCAACATTGAGCTCCTCGACATCTTCTTCTGTAGAGTATGCTTCTTCTGTGACATTAAAGAACGCATCTGTATCGGCACACTCCGCGATGCCGCAAGCGCAGCAACGAAGCGCATCATTGTCGATGTTGGCGAGGCCGCCCTTGCGCTGATCCTCCAGCTACTGCAGGTCGACGCCTTTGTACCACGACAACACGAAGGACAATGCCTCCTCAGCACCAGCCTGAGCAGCGGACTCCTTCGACGTCTCGATCCTAGTGGGCGCGAAGTCCAGCCACTAGGCGAGCCGGGCAATCGTGTACGGCGCCTCCCCCCACGGCCATAAAGCCTCTAAGATGGACCGGACTGCAGCGCGCAGCTGTCTGCCCAAGGTAGCCACTGGCCATAGCCGGCCCTCGATGGATGCAACAAGCTCCACCAATGAAAGTTCGACAGAGAGAGCACCAGTGCTACCGGTTGCAAGCTCTGCCTGGTAATCTTCCACCGCGGCCGCCGCGGCATCCTCATAATCCGGGAAAGCCTCTGGAAAAGCGATGAGTTAGAAAAAACAAACGCAGCAAGGCTGAAAGCAGGAAAGGAGAAAACATACAAAGGAGGGCATCGTCCAGCCTGCTCAGGCAGGCATGGATCCTGCGATCCTGTCCTTGCAGCACGCTAAGTTCCTTCTGGTACTTGGCAGCATCTGGCTCCCGCTCATCCATCAGCTTCGAGAGTGAGGAGTCACGCTCCTTATCTCTCGCTTCCTGTTCTGCACGGAGCTCTTCCACCTCCTGCTGGTAATTCTCCTCCAGCTCCTCCCTTTGCTAGGCCAGCTGCTGGTTGAAGTCCTGCTGAACCTTGGCCTCTACGCTAATTAACCTCTTCAGCTCAGCCTCCAGCTCTGAGACTTGGTCGGCACGAGTTCGTAGGTCCTGGAGCTGTGCCTCATGCTCATGCTGAAGCCGATCGACTTCGCTACCGGCACTGAGCCTGCAAGCTACGTCTCCAGCAAGGGGATCTATGCAGCGACACCTGAAAAAGGAATCGGCAAGCTATCAGGAACGGAGACGCGACCCGACAAGCCTACCGATGGCAAAGGTACAAGGCTTACCAGCCATTCTCTCCAAGTTCGCCTTCAGAACATGGTACTGGGCCTTGCTGGCATAGTACTTTTCCACAAGCTTATAGAAATCATTGGCCCAAAGCTTGTTGACAAGGGTATGACTATCGAGGCCCGTAATATTGGTACCCCTGAGGTGCGTTCGGGGAAAGGCCCGTAGAAATATATGCTCCAGATGGAAGTTGAATTGTATTGTATTTGAATATGGAAATCGATATGTAAACCACCATATACGGCGAGTTTGTATCAAACCCAACCGGATCGTCGAGACCTGGCCACCTATAAATAGGGACTAGGAGAGGCCAGCCAGGGATACACTGAGATTTAGCTGCAATACTAACCTTTGTCTCAAACACACACCAAGTTTCTCATTGTTTGTCGAAATCCTTACCTTCGAGTTCATCTGACGCCCTCTTACCCAGATCCTATGTCCTTAATCTAGGACATTGCTGAGTTAAACCCTCATCAATTGGCGCCGTTCGTGGGGACCTTGGGCGTTCGAATCATGAATTTGACAGCTTTTTTGCCTTCATCAACGAGCTACTCGAAGATCGACGGAAACTAGGTCAGCTTTGGAACCGTAGATTTTCAACCACACTCACCCACCCTAGCTCCGGTCTTTGCAAAACTAGATCAGGAGATGGATCTGACGATTGGGAGCTTCAACTTTCACGTCGGGTCCCTAGGCTCTATTCGCCTCTTAGATCCGATATTATTGGGTCCTTCGGAGGAAAAACCACAGCCACGACAACATCAACAACTTCGGTTGGCTTATCCAGCAAGGTAAACTCGCCGGTTAGCATTAAGCCGACGGAAAGGAAGGAAAACACAATCAAGGAAATTGATGAAATCATGGAAAACCTGTACCTGAAGGAAACATCGGGTTACTCGGACATGGATCCGAAGGAAACTCCGACAACATCAGTAGCTACTCTGAAGAGGATTTCATCGCCTGCTATGGCAATGTCTTCGGCAATTCTGAAGACACGTGGAGATCAGGACTAGAGCTCTACGATGATGAGCTAACAATCCTCTCGTCGTGTTCCAGCCATAGCACCAGTAATCGACATCAAATGTGCATCATAATAGACGACACATCCAAAGAATTCGACACCGAGAATAACCCAGTTATCAACCTGCAAAACCTTGAGCGAGGGGCCAACCATAGAGCCGAAGAAGAAACCGACTCAGCTGGCGATAAAGGGAAAGGTTCATCTCACGGCGACAGAATGGCAGATAATCAAAGCAGCAATCAACCATGGCACATTTATACCACCAGATTCAACAAGGGAAGTTTTAATGGGGTACCAATATGCCTCGCACCAGCAAAAGAAGTGCCTGCTACAGGAAAGAAGCGAAATAAGGAGAAGACATGAGTCAGCTAGCGCAGTAAGCAGGTTAATGCGAGGGGAGCGTAGAAACACATCATACACCAGCGCAGGGTGACACCATAGGCCGAAACCTCATGAGGATAACCTGGAGCAGGGAAACAAAAGAATTCGCATGCAAAATCTCGACTCATCATTCCTGTCAGTCGATGAAAGAGGGAACGTTGTGCCAAAAACACCGGAAGTAGCATTAGTAGCAGCACAAGCTTACCTCCTAACCACACAGCCAACACCAGGCGATCCACGCGAAAGCATGCACGAAGCCACCATATAAGGTCTCAGGTTGATCGGAGATAAACTACAACAGGGGGAAATCCCGCGGCAAGGCAGATCGCCGCACATGCACAACAACCCCCAGCAGGGCAGGCGAAGTAGTTGATCCAGGTCTCCGCACGATGAAGCACGACAACCGTGCCGGTCTAGATCACCTCAGCAAGCAAACCACAATTCACGGGTTGGAGATGCAAGGAACATCATCACGCAAGCACGGATAAATAGATCTCGCTACGAGTGGGATGAAGGAAACTACAAGGACGAAGAAACAGAGAGTGCATCATGCTTTACCTATCGTGTTCGCAAAATGCTAGTACCCAAGGGATTCAAGCTTATGATGGATCTCAAGAACCCGAGTCATGGTTGTCTGACTATCTTCAAGCCGTAAAAATACTCGGGGGCTCCAAAGCAACGGCAATGCAAAGCTTGCAATTACACCTCACCGGTGCAGTCTTGGTTGAGCAAGCTCCCCGAAGATTCCATTGGAAGCTAGAATGAGCTAGCAAAGTAGTTTACAAGCAACTTTCGATCAACTTACACGCGGCCAGCATCAACTGAAGAAATAAAAGCTTGTGTACAGAGAAGTGGCGAGTCACTTCGCTCCTATATCCAGCACTGGAGCGTTATCAAGAACTCAGGCAAAGATGTCTCCAACGAGCAGGCAGTCGATGCTTTCATCTCTAGACTGCATCGTCCAGAATTCATCGAGGAGATGGGACATTTGAAGCCAAAAAAGTTGTCGAAATTAATGGATATAGCTAACAGATTTGCAGATGGTGAAGACACCTACCACAACAAAATGACGTGTTCACCGGAAGACGATCAATCTCAATGCTACAACAACCAACATTGCAGACTGTGCAACTTCAAGAATTATGGTGCGCACAACCAGGTGGCTGCAGGGTACAGAGATAGCAGCAGCAACCACGAAGAAGAGAATCATAGAAATAGCTATCACAGTAGGGAAGGATTGGGTACCAGCAAGTCCTTCAGACCAAGAACATCGAGAGATTACAATCAATCGCCTGAGGATATCTTGAATGGACCATGTCACATGCATTATGTCTACGTCGACGGTAAAAGAGTCTCAAATCATCTCATGCGAGACTGCCGAACATTTCTAAAATGACAAGAAGCCATTGGATCCAAGTAAGCCAGAGGGCAGAAACATGGGTATGCAGGAGCGTCCGGATCAATAGCGTAGGACGTGCCACCACCACCACCACTGCTCAGCCACGACGGCATAACAAACCAAGGACAACCGAACTCGGGTAACCAAAGCAATGGAGGGTATATCCAGTCTAAGTGTCACATAGACGCGATGATCCAGCCAGTACCAAAGTCGAACAATGAGCAGAAGAGCATATCTAGACAAGTAAACTTGGCCATGACATCACCTCCAGCTACCACAGAATATCTCAACTGGTCGGACTAAACAGTCGGGTTCAGCAGAGCCAATCACCCGATAAAAGTTCCACGACCAGACCACGTACCTATGGTTCTGAAGGTGTAAATCAGAGGATATGACGTGGGCAGAGTCTTCATAGACGCAGGAAGCAACATAAATCTAATATACGCATGGACCCCAAGGGCAATGAATATTTCCCTCGAGTTCCTTTAACCAACAGACTGTTCCTTCCATGGAATCGTACTAGGGAGCGCCAATTACCCACTGGGAAAGATTGAACTCGACATTTTCTTTGCTAGTCAATACAACTTCTAGTGAGAAAAGTTGGAATTTGAAGTAATGGACTGGCCATCTCAATATCACCCAACAGACCTAGACAAGACTACGTCCATCGCAGTTGACCTGGACCCCACATAGGAAAGCACACTCGTCGAGTTTCTCCATGAGCGCTGGGAAATATTCGCCTGGTGTCCATCCAACATGCCATGGGTTCCCAGGGAACTTGTCGAGCATGCATTAGATGTGGATCCAAAGGCACGACCGGTAAAGCAACCTCTTCGATGATTCGACGAACCAAAGTGCAAAGCAATAGCAGCCGAACTTCATCGCCTAGAAAATGCTGGCTTCATCAAGGAAATCAAAACATCGAGTTGGGTATCTAAACCAGTGATCATCCCAAAGAAGAACACGATGTACGACGCGTCTGTGTCGACTATACAGCTCTCAATAATCACTATCCAAAGGATCCCTTTCCATTGCCCCGCATAGACCAAATAATCGATTCTACAGCGGGCTGTGCAAGGCTTTCCTTCCTAGATGCATATTCAGGAAACAACCAGATCAAGCTGAAGGTAGATGACGAGGAAAAAACAGCGTTCATCACGCCATATGGGGTGTACTTCTACCAAGTCATGCCTTTTGGCCTAAAAAATGCGGGAGCAACCTACCAGTGGATGATGCAAAATTGCCTGGGGAAACAGATTGGATGCACTATTCAAGTATACATTGATGATGTGGTAATCACCACAAGAGAGGAGGAAATGCTAATCAACGATCTATGGGAAACCTTTGACAATCTGGACAAGTACAAATTAAAACTAAACCCGACTAAATGTTCCTTTTGTGTCCCAGTAGGGCACTTCCTCGGATTTCTAGTATCGGCAAGAGGGATTGAGGCCAACCCAGAAAATATCCAAGCAATACTAACAATGGAAAAACCAACAAAGCTACACGAGATACAGCAACTAGAAGGACGAGTTGCAGCATTGAGTCAACTCGTGGCACGGCTTGGCGAAAAGGCACTTCCGTTCTATGCACTTATGAAAAAGTCAGATAAAAAGTTCGAGTGGAAAGAGGAAGCTAATCAGGCATTTGCCCATCTCAAAAGAGTGCTTTCCACACCACCAGTCGCACCCAATGAAAAAGAGTCATTACTACTATACATTGCAGCCATGCAACAGGTTGTAAGCACGGTACTAGTAGTTTAGCGCATCGAGGAAGGAAAAGCTCATGGAGTCTAGCGGCCTGTGTATTTTCTTAGCGAAGTACTTTCACCATCCAAGTAGCGGTACCCGCACTATGAAAAACTTGCATATAGTGTGTTTATGACATCACGAAAATTACGACTTTATTTTGCGGTTCACCCTATCATAGTGGTCAATGAGGCGCCTCTGTCGAATATACTGAACAACCCTGATGTAATGGGGCGTGTCTCCTTGTGGGGCATAGAAATTTCTCCCTGGACATCAAGTATGAGAAAAGAAAGGCCATCAAATCCCAAATCCTGCTAGATTTCACTGCAGAGTGGCTAGAGCTACAGAATACAGGGCCACCGGATTTATCAAGTGTATGGAAAATGTACTTCAACGGTTCAAAAAGAGTAGAAGGTGCAGGAGCAGGAGTAGTGCTAATATCACCACAAGGAGATAAGTTGAAATACATGTTGTAGATGAGTTCCCCGCATGCATCAAATAATGAAGCCGAATATGAGGCCCTATTGCATGGCATGAGAATGGCCAAAGCTTGTGGTACATATCGCCTCGAAATCTTTGGTGACTCCAGTTTGGGGGTCTAGCAAGTCATGAGTCACTGTGATGCTTGATGGTGCGTGTTAGGCACCCAGTTGGGAACCCCAAGAGGAAGGTATGAGGACAGCAGCAAGTTTCCGTCAGTTGTGAAACCAAGGTTTATCGAATAAATAGGAGAAAGCCAAACTACAGAAGGTGATGCTTGCTAGCTTCGCGACACTCCGGACAATGGCACCAGAAAATGCTGGTGCGTAGTTGACGTAGGAGCTTCTTCACCTAGCAGCAATGTGGAACCTGCACACAACACAACCAAGTACTTTGCCCCAACTTTCGATGAGGTTGTCAATCTCACCGGTTTGCTGTAAACAAAGGATTAAGCGTATCGAGTGGTAAAAGGTAATAGTATGCAAGAATGTTTATAAGCAAGTAAAATAGTAAATGGTAATAGCAATGTAAAGGGAATTGGACCGGGGTCCATAGTTCACTAGTGGTGTCTCTCCATAAGATAAATAATCAACATGCTGGGTAAACAAATTACAGTTGGGCAATTGATATAGTAAAGATAACGTACATATGTCATGAGGATCACTATGAGATTCACTTTGGGCATTACGACAAAATACATAGACCGTAATCCAACTGCATCTATGACTAATAATACACCCTCCGGATGTCGTCCGAGCAAATATTGGGTATTAAGTTGCAAGCAACATATTATCGCCTTAAGAAAAGTGCGTAATGTGAACAATGCAAATGTCCTTGGACACAAGAATGTTGTTTTCTCCCTAGTGGCAACAGCACATCTACAACCTTAGAGGTTTCTGTCACTCCCCCAGATTACTAGAGGCATGAACCCAACTATCGAACATGCATAAATACTCCCTCTTGGAGTCACTAGCATCTACTCGGCCAAGATATCTACTAGCAATGGAGAGCATGCAAGATCATAAACAACATAGAGATAACATAAAGAAAATATTCAGCACATCGTATTGACATAGTACCAATACTCATCGGATCCCAACAAACACAACATGTAGAATTACACAAAGATGATCTTGATCATGATAGGCAGCTCACAAGACCTAAACATGAAGCACACGGTGGAGAAGACGACTGATACGTCTCAAATGTATCTATAATTTTTGATGCTCCATGCTTGTTTACACACCATTTGCTTTGTGTTTTGTTACACTTTGTGGTGTTTTTATGCATTTTTCGGAACTAACCTATTAACAAGATGCCACAGTGCCAGTTCCCTATTTTTTTGCTGTTTTTGTGTTTCAGAAAAGTTACACAGGAAATATTCTCGGAATTGGACAAAACAAAAGCCGAACCTCCTATTTTTACCGAAGCTTCACGAATCACGAAGACCGAAGATGAGACGGAGGGGGGCAACGAGCCAGGCTCACCACCAGAGGGCGCGGCCCAGCCCCTGGCCGTGCCGCCCTGTGGTGAGGCCAGCTGGCCCCACCTCTGATGATGCCCTTTCGTCTATAAGTTTCCCTCGATGGGAAAAACCTAAGGGATGGATCTCTTTTCCACGAAACATACTGCAAGCTGTCGCCGTCGCTGTCACGAGATCGGGAGGATCCAGGAGCTCTTCCCAGCACCCTGCCGGAGAGGGGAATCCTTGTCGGAGGCCTTCTACACCACCATGGTCGCCTCCGGAGTGATGTGTGAGTAGTCTACCTTGGACTATGGGTCCATAGAAGTAGCTAGATGGTTGTCTCCTCCACCATGTGCTTCATGTTTAGATCTTGTGAGCTGCCCTACATGATCAGGATCATCTTTATGTAATCATACATGTTGTGTTTGTTGGGATCCGATTAGTATTGGTACTATGTTAAGTTGATGTGCTGAATATATATCTTATGTTATCTCTATGTTGTTTATGATCTTGCATGCTTTCCGTTGCTAGTAGCTATCTTGGCCGAGTAGATGCTAGTAACCCCAAGAGGGAGTATTTATGCTCGATAGTTGGGTTCATGCCTCTATTTAATCTGGGGGTGACAGAAACCTCTAAGGTTGTAGATGTGCTGTTGCCACTAGGGAGAAAACAACATTCTTGTGTCCAAGGACATTTGCTCTGTTTACATTACGCACCTTGCTTAATGCAATTATCTGTTGTTCGCAACTTAATACTCAAGGGGTCCTCGGATGATTCCCCACGAGTGGATTTTTAGTCATAGATGCAGTTGGATGGCGGTCTATGTATTTTGTCGTAATGTCCAGAGTGAATCTCATAGTGATCCTCATGACGTATGTACGTTATCTTTACACTATCAATTGCCCAACTGTAATTTGTTTACCCAGCATGTGTTATTTATCTTATGGAGAGACACCACTAGTGAACTGTGGACCCCGGTCCAATTTCCTTTACATTGCTATACCGTTTTACTTTTACTCACACTATTTACTTTCTTGCATACTATTATCCTATTACCACTAGATACGCTCAATCCTTTGTTTACAGCAAACCGGTGAGATTGACAACCTCATCGTAAGTTGGGAGCAAAGTTCTTGGTTGTGTTGTGTGCAGGTTTCACGTTGCTGCTGGTGAAAAGCTACACACCGACAAGAAGTTTATCTAGTGCCCTTGTCCAGAGTGTCACGAAGCTAGCAAGCATCACCTTCTGAAGTTTGGCTTTCTCCTACTGGTTCGATTTAACCTTGGTTTCACAACTGAGGGAAGACTTGCTGCTGTGCTCATCATACCTTCCTCTTGGGGTTCCCAACGAGCTTTACTTACAAGCCATCAACGTGTTTTCTGGCGCCGTTGCCGGGGAGGAAGAAGACTTCTGCAAGGGGAGACTCTCACGCACAATCTTTTACTTTATTTTTGTTTTGCTTTACTTTATTTTTACTTGCATCGTTTTATCAAAAATACAAAAAAAATTAGTTTCCTTTATAGTTGCTTTTAGTTTTGTTAGAATGAGTTATCCTGAAGTTGAAGTTCGTACTTTTAAGCAACAAGGGGGAGAGAGTTTGAAAGATGCTTGGTACCATATTAGCAATGCTCATCATAGGTGTACAAAGAAGCATTCTACCATGATCCTCCTTAGAAATTTTTATGTTGGTATATCTAGTTGGAATAGGTACGTTCTTGATACTCTTGCAGGAGGTAATTTTCTGGGTACTCCCACTCTTGAAGCATGCACTTTAATTGAAAGTTTAGTGGGAGTACCACCTATTCATGTTGTTAAAACTGAGGTCACTTTGGATGAAGTTTTAGAAAAGCTTAGCTCTTTAGAATTTTTTTTGCCAAATATCCTTGATAACGCTAGCCAGGTTAATGAATCGATAGAAAGTATCGGTAAGAGAATCACCATTTTAGAGGCTAGCACTACTCTTGATAGTCAAAACCTTAGGATTGGGAAACTAGAGGAATCTATGGAAACTTTAAGTTCAATTTTCTCTTCTCTTAAGTTTAAGAAGGAGAAAGCTTTTGTTGGAAAAGAGCAAAAATTTATATATGTTCCCAAGGTGTCTGTGCCTAAACCGCAACATGTTTTTAAGATTGGTAAGACTTTTAGTTCAACTAAGAGTGACTTGCAGTTTGAATCATCTTTGGGAACTTCTAAAGTGCCTAGTATGGTAAGTGGTGATCTTGAGGAAACATTTGATCTTAATGCTTCATTTGATAATACTAGATTTGCACTTTCTGCGCCTAGCTCAAAGGCGTTAAAGAAAATCACTCTTGGGAGATAATCCATTGTTTTATTTTTAGTACTTTTTCTTTTATTTGAGTCTTGGAAGTTATTACTACTGTAATAACCGCTCCTTATCCTTTTTATTTTGTTGTTGTGCCAAGAAGAACCTCTAATTTGAGTGAGGTAAGATTTGGGGAAGTTGCTGTCCTGAAACATATTTTGGTGCTGCACCGTACAAATTCGTGAAAATTCTCAGAATAACTTTTTGACCTACGATTTCTTGTTCATATGCCCCAGGTTTTATCCAAACTTTCATTAGTTTTGCACTTTTCGATTTGAGCAACAGAAGGTCCTCGAAAAAATCGACCTTTGTCAGCTGTTCTGTTTTGACAGATTTCTGCCACTATTTGTGTTTGCCTCTCGATCGCTTTTTTTTAAGTTCTTTTGATCACAGAACTTTTGGGGAAGTTGCTACAGTAGTATATGCTTTATATGTGGTGTTTTTGAGTTCAAACTTGAACCAAAAAGGGTTGATTTACTATTATGTTTATGCTAACGTTGCTAATAGAATTGTGTTAAGTTTTGTATGAACGAAGTTTTCAAGTGTAGGGATTAGAGAATGATGAGATGATGATAGGGCGAAGGTGTCCGATCTTTCGATGAGATCTTGATATGTTGATTTGGTGGGTGGAGTTCGTGCTTGACGATCCGACTACACGTGCGAAGCTCGTGCGCCAATGCAACCGCTAGGACAATCTCCGGGAGTTACTGATCTTGCGGATGCACGATCAGCCTGACCAGCGAGGGTCTTAATTCCTACCTGAAATCGAGAACAAGTAAGAACTAATACAGCAATCAAGATATTGCGGATGAAAGATGTATGCTTTATTCAAAAGGTGGGATTCCGAATAGGCAGGTCTTCTTCTGGGCGATTGGCCTCAAAAGTCGAGCTCGTAGTTGCAGCAATGGCTAACTTTAGTCTAATCAAAATCCCAGTTCTAATGACGGCTACGGGGGTATTTGAGGAGGAAAAGGTAGGGGTGCGACCAACCATGGGTATGGTGGTCGAACGGAACCCTAACAGGCCTTTTCTCAAATTCGGACTCCTAAAAGTGGCTGTCTTATTTGCTGCGAAAATTACATGGGCCTGGCCCAAAAATAAAAGTGACGCATCACCATATCTATCTAAGGACGAATTTATGAAGTAGTTCTTTGTATATTTCGTCCAAGTCTTCATCCTTCATTATGGTGGCTTCAAAGTTCTGAAATCTCCACTCGTGGCATCTTCTTCAATCCTCAAACGCTTGCTGCTATCTCCATGCATGATCATGCTCCAATGCTTGTCCCTCTCATCCATGCTAGGTCCATCATTCCTAAGAGTAACAAACATATCTGATTTAGGCAGCATCATATTCTCATGTATGTGAGAAAGAGTTCCAAGAAACGAAAGTACCTGATAGTTAAGTTGCTTGGCACGAGCTCGAGTGATGGGTCCTTGTATGTGTTCCGCTGTAGGTGCAGCGGTTGTATCAATAGATGGGATGTCCTCATCATGCTCCCCTTCTTGAATTGAAGTCGTCCTCGACTCAACCTCATCTTCTTCACCGAAGTAAGGCTTTAAATCTGCAATGTTAAATGTAGGACTTACCGTACCAAAATATGCAGGAAGCTCAAGTTTATATGCATTATCATTGATTTTCTCTATCACCTTAAAAGGACCATCAGCACGTGGCATTAACTTAGACTTGCGCAAATCAGGAAAACGATCTTTGCGCAAATGCAACCAAACAAGATCACCAACCTCAAACACAACATGCTTTCGTCCTCTATCCCCAGCAACTTTATACTTAACATTCATGCGTTCTATGTTGTCTTTAGTAGTTGCATGCAATTTTAAAATCAAATCAGCACATTGTTTAGCATCAAAATTATTTTGCACTGAAGATGGTAAAGGCAACAAATCAATAGGTGCACGTGGAACAAAACCATAGACAATCTGAAAAGGGCTCATCTTTGTGGTAGAATGCAGCAAACGATTATAAGCAAATTCAATATGAGGCAAACACTCTTCCCACAATTTTAAGTTCTTCTTTAAAACAGCCCGCAATATGGTAGATAAAGTTCTATTAACTACTTCAGTTTGTCCATCAGTTTGGGGATGACATGTAGTACTAAACAGCAATTTAGTCCCCAACTTAGCCCATAAACATCTCCAAAAGTGGCTAAGAAATTTAGTATCATGGTCAGAAACAATAGTATTTGGCACACCATGCAAACGAACGATATCACGAAAAAACAAATCAGCAATGTGCGCAGCATCATCGGTCTTGTGACAAGGAATAAAGTGTGCCATCTTATAAAACTGATCGACAACAACAAAAATACTATCCCTCCCCTTCTGTGTACGAGGTAATCCCAAAACAAAGTCCATCGAAATATCCTCCTAAGGAACACTAGGAATAGGAAGAGGCATATATAAACCATGTGGATTAAGGCGAGACTTAGCTTTTTGACAAGTAGTGCATCGTGCCACGAATCTCTCAACATCTCGCCGCATGTGTGGCCAAAAGAAGTGTGCAGCAGGAACATCCTCCGTCTTCTTGACACCAAAGTGTCCCATTAATCCTCCTCCATGCGCCTCCTGTAACAACAAAAGACGAACGGAACCATCTGTGATGCATAGTTTGTTAGCACGGAACACAAATCCATCATTAAGGATGAATTTGTTCCATGTTCTACCATCTTTACAATTCTGCAACACATCTTTAAATTCAGCATCATGCAAATATTGTTCCTTGATAGTTTCCAACCCAAAAATTTTGAAGTCAAGCTGAGATAACATAGTATAACGGCGCGACAAAGCATCAGCAATAATATTATCTTTACCCTTTTTGTGTTTGATAACATAAGGAAAAGATTCAATAAATTCAACCCACTTTGCATGGCGATGATTCAGTTTTGCTTGACTACGAATATGCTTCAAAGATTCATGATCAGAATGTATAACAAATTCTTTAGGCCATAAATAATGTTGCCAAGTTTCTAATGTCCGAACCAGCGCATATAATTCTTTATCATAAGTAGAATAGTTCAGACTAGGCCCACTCAATTTTTCAGTAAAATATGCTACAGGTTTGCCCTCTTGTAATAACACACCTCCCAAACCAATTCCACTAGCATCACATTCAAGTTCAAATGTCTTATTACAATCAGGAAGTTGGAGTAATGGAGCATGTGTTAACTTATCTTTCAGTATCATGAAGGCCTCTTGTTGTGCATCGCCCCAAACAAAGGGCACATCCTTCTTTGTGAGCTCATTCAATGGCGCAGCAATAGAACCAAAATCTTTGACAAAGCGCCTATAAAACCCAGCAAGACCCAGAAAACTCCTCACTTGTGTGACCGTCTTGGGCTGCGACCAATTCTCAATAGCTTCAATCTTGGCTGGATCAACTTCAATTCCCTGTTCTGTAACAACATAACCAAGAAAAGCAACTCTATTTGTGCAAAAGGTGCACTTCTCAAGATTACCATACAAACGTGCATCACGTAAAGCATTGAAAACATCACGTAAATGATCCAAATGGTCCTCTAAAGATTTGCTATATATGAGAATGTCATCAAAATATACCACCACAAAACGACCAATAAAAGCACGTAAAACTTCGTTCATCAGTCTCATAAAGGTACTAGGTGCATTAGTTAAACCAAACGGCATTACTAACCACTCATATAAACCGAACTTAGTTTTAAAAGCTGTTTTCCATTCATCTCCTAATTGCATACGAATTTGGTGGTAACCACTACGCAAATCAACTTTAGAGAACATAATAGAACCACTCAACTCAGCTAGCATGTCATCCAAACGAGGTATAGGGTGACGATATCGAATGGTAATATTATTAATAGCTCGACAATCAGTACACATGCGCGAAGAACCATCTTTCTTAGGTACTAAAATAATAGGAACAGCGCATGGACTAAGAGACTCACGAATATAACCTTTGTCCAATAAACTCTGGATTTGTTGTTGGATCTCTTTTGTTTCTTCAGGATTGGTGCGATATGGTGCACGGTTGGGCAGCGAGGCTCCTGGAATCAAATCAATTTGGTGTTCTATCCCACGAATAGGTGGAAGTCCAGGTGGAACATCTTGTGGAAAAACGTCCATGTATTCCTGCAAAAGGTTAGCAACCGCAGGTGGCAAAGAAGGAGGCATATCCTCAAATGAAAACAGAACTTCTTTGCAAACAATGGCATAACATGGAGTAAATATTGACATCTATTTCAGCAAGATCAGATTTGCTAGCAAGTAAACAAGGATTCTTCAAACGAATTTCAGTAGCATGGTTAGAATCAGATTTAGAAGAATGCTTAGGGGGTACAAAATTTGCAGCAATAATCTGATTCTCACTCTTATGTTTGTCATCGTTTTTTAATCTACTAGCTCTAGCAAGATCATCTTTCAAAATTTGTTCCGGAGTCATGGGTTTAAGTCCAATTTTCTTGCCAGCATGTGTAAGAGAATACTGATTAGTTTTACCATTATGTACAGATTCTCTATCAAATTGCCATGGTCTACCAAGTAACAAAGAACAAGCTTGCATAGGTACAACATCACAATCAACAAAATCTGAATAGGTACCAATAGTAAAATGCACACGTGCAGTTCTTGTTACCTTGAGCTTACGGGAGCTCTCAAACCATTGAATGTAATATGGATGAGGTCATTGTCGTGTGGGTAGAGCAAGCTTCTCCACCATGTCAATACTAGCCAGATTGTTACAACTCCCTCCATCAATGATGATCCGGATAGCTCTCTCCTTAACAACGCCTCTTGTTTGAAACAAATTGTGGCATTGATCATGCTCAATTGCACACTCAAGACACATTGTGCAACTAAACTCTTGTATTGATCAGCAGTTTCAGCTCCCATTACCTCCATCTCCTTGTCAGAATCAGAATTGGCACCATCACGTGCAGCAATAAGTGCCAATGTATCATCATCAAAATCACTCGCAGAGTCATATTCGCCATCTTCAAGCACCACCATCACACGTTTGGTTCTGCATTCTTTTTCGATGTGACCAAACCCAAAACATTTGCGACATTGAATATCGCGAGTCTTCCCCGTGGAGGCCATGGAAGAAGAACTCCGTGTCGGACCAGCAGATGGTGATGGAGCAGGAGCAGGTGGCGTTCTTGACGTCGGCGTGGTATACCTGGAGGTGGAAGGAACTGGTGCATCCCCACGAGAAGGTGGAGCTGATTGGCGCGCAGACCATGAAGAAGTACGACCTGCAGAATTATTAGCTCTTCTCCATGATGGTTGACGATCCTGCACTTCAAGTTCAGCTTTGCAAGCAAGGTGAAATAAACGAGTAATAGTGTTGTACTCCTTATAGTCTAAAATATGCTGAATCTCCTTATTTAAACCACCAAACAAACGTGCAAGCATAGCTTCATTATCCTCTACAATACCACAACGAATCATGCCTGTTTGTAACTCTTGATAATACTCTTGTACAGAATTTTTGCCTTGTTCTAAACGAGTTAATTTTTTAGCAAGTCCCGTTGATAATGTGGAGGTACAAAACGAGTACGCATGGCATGTTTTAGACCAAGCCAAGTAGCAAGAATATTAGCATGATTGACTCGACAATGTTCAGACCACCAGATAGAAGCAAAATCTGTAAATTCACATGTAAGAGCACTAACACGCAAATGCTCAGGGTAGCGTAAACATGCAAAACGTTGCTCTACTTCTAATTCCCAAGTGAGATATGCATCAGAATTATATCTACCCTCAAATGGTGGAATATTTAATTTTAGCTTAGCCACATGGTCATCATCACGTACCGGACGCGGAGGCGGATGAGCGTTGCGGTTGTATTGCCGCGGACGGCCAGGTGCAGGTTGTTGGACCTCGTCCTCCTCGAGCTCATTTTCATCTTCGAACTCGTTTTCCCCCTCGTCAGCAGCATATCCATCCTGGGTGGCCGCTTCCGTAGCGGCCGCAGCAGCTGCCGCGGCTGTAACAGTACCCACAGATGGCGGTATGAGAGGAACGCGGCGAGCACGTGGTACAGGGAGGCCCGGCGGTGGCAGTGGTGGTAAATGGGCCAGGACTTCCTGGAACCGAGCGTCGAGCTTGGTGTTGAAGGATGCCTCAAGACCAGCCATCTTGTCCATCGCATCAGAAAGCTTGGAATCAACATCACCCAAGCGTGTGTCCACATCTTGTGCATGCCCCACCAACAGCCGAGTGAAGTGGGCATGCAACTCTGCATTAGTCATCTTCTCCGGATCAACATCATCCTTCGTGGTTCCTGTCATGGTTAGCGTAGAAGCAAGCACAAATATATATACCTACGCACTACGGAATATGGTGGAAGCACGCGTAATCCGTCAAGCGGTATACAAAGCTCTTACAAGTTCTTACCAAACAGGAGGAAGGTGATATGCAACCAGCAAGGATCAGCGACTCCCAAAATTGCACAAAGCGATTACCAGGTGTCGATACAAAGCACGTGCAGAAATATGTGGAGCTGTAGGAAGGCTTATATGGTAGCAAAAACACAGCAAATATCAAAACAGCAATGCAATGTTGAAAGAATGCTCAACCACGGTACTGTGCTGGTCCTAGGCTATACTGTGCTAGAGACGCGAGCCGAGAACACTAAGAAAGTCACGGCGTGGCACAACAAGCAGAAAGAAACAGCTCCAAAGCAAGATATAACTGAAGATCTGCAGGAATTTTCAGGTCCGAAACTTCAGAGGGCAAAAACTCGGCCTTCCCGGCCTTTTTTGGGAGTTCTGAGTGTCGCACAACGACGTAGTGGTTGTGGTCGTGGTCACATAGATCTTTTCGTGCTGAGCATTTTGAGTGGTCGCACGTCGAAAACGGAGTTCGTATGCAAAAGTTATGGCCAGTTGAAGTTTGCTGTCGAAAACCGTCAAAAACTGACGAAACTGTCCAATTCGGACTAAATTCGGACTAGACTAGTAGGAACGGGTCAACCCGACTTGGATGCGGATTTGACTTTTTTTTTTGCTGTTCTTCTTCCTCTTGCCTGGCGACCGAAACCTAACTCACGGACTCTGAAAAAGGCACGGATGAAATTGGGAGGAACGAACAAAAACTTATGTGGAGGCGGTGGTGGAAGTATATGGCGTGGTGGTGGAAGGATATGGTGGAGCAGTGGTGCAAGCGTGCGGCGGCGGCGTGACTATGGTGATTCGAACTCGAAACTCTAAAGGAACAGACACTAAGACCAGCAACTCAACACGCGGATGCAGACACAAATTCAACGATGCAAACTGAAAAGACAATGCAAATGCTCGGATGGTTTATGGGACGAGATGATCTAAACCCTAACTGTATTTTTGGCTTTTTCGTGGTTTATAGGTATGAACACAGATGCAATCTAAACTACGAAAACAGTAAATCTCACCGAGCAACCTGAAATCTGATACCACTTGATAGGGCGAAGGTGTCCGATCTTTCGATGAGATCTTGATATGTCGATTTGGTGGGTGGAGTTCATGCTTGACGATCCGACTACACGTGCGAAGCTCGTGCGCCAATGCAACTGCTAGGACAATCTCCAGGAGTTACTGATCTTGCGGATGCACGATCAGCCTGACCAGCGAGGGTCTTAATTCCTACCTGAAATCGAGAACAAGTAAGAACTAATACAGCAATCAAGATATTGCGGATGAAAGATGTATGCTTTATTCAAAAGGTGGGATTCCGAATAGGCGGTCTTCTTTTGGGCGATTGGCCTCAAAAGTCGAGCTCGTAGTTGCAGCAATGGCTAACTTTAGTCTAATCAAAATCCCAGTTCTAATGACGGCTACGGGGGTATTTGAGGAGGAAAAGGTAGGGGTGCGACCAGCCATGGGTATGGTGGTCGAACGGAACCCTAACAGGCCTTTTCTCCTCAAATTCGGACTCCTAAAAGTGGCTGTCTTATTTGCTGCGAAAATTACATGGGCCTGGCCCAAAAATAAAAGTGACGCAGCACCATATCTATCTAAGGGCGAATTTATGAAGTAGTTCTTTGTATATTTCGTCCAAGTCTTCATCCTTCATTATGGTGGCTTCAAAGTTCTGAAATCTCCACTCGTGGCATCTTCTTCAAGCCTCAAACGCTTGCTGCTATCTCCATGCATGATCATGCTCCAATGCTTGTCCCTCTCATCCATGCTAGGTCCATCATTCCTAAGAGTAACAAACATATCTGATTTAGGCAGCATCATATTCTCATGTATGTGAGAAAGAGTTCCAAGAAACGAAAGTACCTGATAGTTAAGTTGCTTGGCACAAGCTCGAGTGATGGGTCCTTGTATGTGTTCCGATGTAGGTGCAGCGGTTGTATCAATAGATGGGATGTCCTCATCAGATGAACAATGGACAAAAGCTCAAGCTTGGGGATGCCCATGTCACCCCAAGAAATATCCAAGAGGTACAAGCATCAAAGCTTGGGGATGCCCCCGAGGCACCCCTTCTTCATCGGCAAAAATCAGGTCACCTTTCAAAACACTATATTTTTATTGCTTCATGCACTATGTGTTTTTCTTGGAGCGTCTTTACTTTTGTTTTCAGTTTTGTTTTGTTTTTTTTCTTGCAATAAATGGTTGGACCCCAACAAATTTCTTTTGGAGGAGATGTACTCGCTTTTCATTTGCCAAGAACACTCCGTTTTTCACTCTTATCGTTCAACGATTGTTCTCTTTTTCTAGAACTGCGTTTAGCTTTCGTTTTTCGCCTTAATTTTTATTCAGATCTTGTTTTATCTTTGCATAAAGGTGTATTTGGACCTCTGGTCTACGTTGGTATTCATCAAAAGAGTTGTTTTAAAAAAAGGTTCGAATGGTGTTGGAAAAGAGAAAAAGTTTCATGCAAAAAAGTGGTACAAAAGGAGCTTGTTTAGACTGCAGCTTAGACTTTTTTATGTCATGCTTGATGTCGTTTTGATAGTATGCTTAGTGATTTTTGCTGTAGCATGAATTGTCTCAAATGACTGAGATTGCTTAATGAGCCTTTAAAAAAATCATGCGTTATTCTTATTATGTGGAAGCATTTATTTGGTTTTCTCCTTTGATGCTTTATTTGGGTTGACTTGGCGCATGCTTACAACATGTTTGACTCTAACAAGTCGCCATAAGCCTCTATGATCATTTAGTTTTTGACTTTTGATGCCATTTTATGCTTTTTTTATGATGTTTTGTCACTATGCATGATTATGGCCGTTATTGCTCTCTTAGTTGGTCGCTCCCAGTCTTTTGCTAGCCCTCATTTTGTACTGGGTATGAGCTCTACTCGTGCATCCAACTCCCAAAAACCAAGTTATACCAATGTGTCTACTATAAATTCCTATGCATGGTATTTGCAAGCCATTCCAAGTAAATTTTCATGTACTACCTTTCAAAAAAAAAACCTTCAAAATACTTCTCGTTTTGTGACATTGCTTTCAGCTCATGGGGACGTAGTGGTCGGATTTGCTATCTTCCATATTGTTTTATTCCAAAAATAAAAAAAGAGGAAAAAAGAAAAGAAAAAAAAAGAAAAAAAGGCACTCCTCCATGGTATGTGAATGTTGGTGGGCACCCGATGGAATCGGTTTGCCATGGTTTGTGAAAGGAAAAAAGGTGGGGAGGAGTGCCAAGCTTTATAAAAGAGCACCAAAGTGCCAATCTCTCTCTCAAAAACTTGCTTACTTTTTGTATGGAAGATAGTAAGAACCCCATTTCTAGTCATTGACAAAGACAACCACCTCTCAAAACCCAGTTTTTATCTCTCTGTTTTACAAATGAAAAGCTCTAACACATGTTTAATCACTGCTTCCCTCTGCGAAGGGTCTTTCTTTTACTTTTATGTTGAGTCTCCACCTTCTACCTTTATGCACCGTCTAAGAGAGCATAGTTGCCATTCTGAGTATAATGTGCATAGTCCCAAAGTTATCATTGATTGATTCATGATTATGGTTTCACTTGTTCTTAAATTATTTGTATCTAGTCGCCCTCTTAAACTTGAAGGTGTCCTATGCATTTATGTTTTGCTATTCCATGAAGGACAAGCTGAAAACCATTTGCTATGGCATAAGAGACATAATCTTGACAATAAAACTTAGCAACCATGTTATAACATGAAAAGTAACACAAACGAAAGATCATGAGTAATGAAACATTGAAAGTCAAACGTGTGTTCAGATCATATAGAAAAACATAGTAAAGTGGTTTTCAGCTTGTCCTTCATGGAATAGCAAAACATAAATGCATAGGACACCTTCAAGTTTAAGAGGGCGACTAGATACAAATAATTTAAGAACAAACAAAACCATAATCATGAATCAATCAATGATAAATTTTGGTACTATGCACATTAAACTCAGAATAGCAACTATGCTCTCTTAGATGGTGCATAAAGGTAGAAGGTTGAGACTCAACATAAAAGTAAAAGAAAGGCTCTTCGCAGAGGGAAGCAGTGATTGCAAGTTTTATATACCTTCAAAAATGATGATACTTACTAGCTTTGAGCTCTCATTGCCCCCATCATAGGCATCTGGAATGCTTAAAGTTAATGCGAGTACAATTACAAAGCATATGCTTAACAAATCATAAGTTGAAAACCTCGTGTCCCGTGAAGTACGAATACCCAAACCTCATGCTACTCGACTTAGGTCCCAAGCAAGCTCTTGTCATTGTAAGCATACATGTATCATTGAGAACCGCCAACGAGGTACCTCCTGCCCGATGACATGGAACAAGCCCACATCAAAATGACAAGACAAACAGACAATGAACACCTCGACATCTCTTTTATTTACCATTGGTATAGCTTTTTATTGTGAGATGCATCGTCGAATGTCCACTATGGGCATGCGGTAAATTTCCACCATGAATGATGCATGGCTTAGATTAGCGGCCCAGGCGTTTCTCTAACACATATACAAACTCCATGACCTTGCAAGATCCCAACTTATTTCACATCGCGAGTATCCATAAACAAAATATCACGATATAAACTCAAATGAGAGAAAGTGCAATGTTGAAAGCTTGCCCCATGACGGCATGGTTGGGCTAATCTGCAACTTACAACTTGCAAGCATAACATCAACATAAGAGAGCCACAATGTCAAAATTTTAAAAATGAGAAAAGTAAAGTGTGCCATCAGGTTCGTGAGAGCTTTACTGACTAATTTTCACATAACACCAAAAAGAGTTTAATTTGAAGGATAGATAAAAGAAAGTCAAATGTACTTGGAATAGCAAATTGCTAATAGGTATGCATGGTGGACACATAGGAATAACTTGGTTTTTAGGAGTTGGATGCACGAGTATAGCTCATACTCAGTACAAAATGAAGGCTAGCAAAAGACTGGGAGCGACCAACTAAGAGAGCAATAATGGCCATAATCATGCATAGCAACAAAACATCATAAACCGAAGCATAAAGTGGTATCACAAGTCAAAAACCAAATGATCATAGAGGCTTATGGCGACTTTATAAAAGTCAAACATGCTATATGCATGCGCCAAGTCAACCCAAATAAAGCATTAAGGAGAAAACCACAAAAATGCTTCCATATAATAAAACAACGCATGATTTTTTTCAAAGGCACATTAAGCAATCTCAGTCATTTGAGACAAGTCATGCTACAACAAAAACTACTAAGCATACTTTCAAAATGATATCAAGCATGGCATGCAAAAGTCTAAGCCGCAGTCTAAACAAGCTCCTTTTTGTACCACTTTTTGCATGAAACTTTTTTTTCTCTTTTCCAACACCATTCAAACCTTTTTGAGACAACTATTTTGATGAAAACCAACATAGACCAGTGGTCTAAATACACCTTGATGCAAAGATATAACAAGGTCTGAACAAAAATCAAGGCAAAAAACGAAAGCTAACCGTAGTTCTAGAAAAAGAGAACACTCGTTGAACGATAAGAGTGAAAACTAGAGTGTTCTTGGCAAATGAAAAACTCGTTGAACCATTTATTGCAGCAAACAAAACAAAAGAAAACCGAAAGCAAAAGTAAAGACGCTCCAAGAAAAACGCATAGAATATGAAGCAATAAAATTATAGTGTGTTGAAAGGTGACCTGATTTTTTCCGATGAAGAAGGAGTGCCTCGGGGGCATCCCCAAGCTTTGACGCTTGTACCTCTTGGATATTTCTTGGGGTGACATGGGCATCCCCAAGCTTGAGCTTTTGTCCATTCTTCATCTCATCTCATCACTCTCCATTCCCTACACTTGGAAACTTCCTTCATACAAAACTTCACACAATTCTATTAGCAACGTTAGCATAAACATAATAGTAAATCAACCCTTTTGGTTCAGTTTCAAACTCAAATACACCACATGTAAAGCATATACTACTGTAGCAACTTCCTCAAAAGTCCCGTGATCAAAAGAACTAACAAAGAAAGCGATCGAGAGGCAAACACAAATAGTGGCAGAAATCTATCAAAACAGAACAGCTGACAAAGGTTGACTTTTTCAAGGACCTTCTGTTGCTCCAATCGAAAATTGCAAATCTAATGAAAGTTTGGATATAACCTGGGGCATATGCACAAGAAATCGCAGATCAAAAAATTATTCTGAGAATTTTCACGAATTTTTAGGGTGCAGTGCAGAAATCTGTTTCAGGACAACAACTTCCCCAAATCTTACCTCCCTCAAATTAGAGGTTCTTCTTGGCACAACAACGAAATAAAAATGATAAGGAGAGGTCATTACAGTAGTAATAACTTCCAAGACTCAAATAAAAGAAAAAGTACTAAAAAGAAAACAATGGGTTATCTCCCAAGAGTGCTTTTCTTTAACGCCTTTGAGCTAGGCGCAGAAAGTGGAAATCAAGTATTATCAAGCGATGAAGCATCAAGTTCATAATTTGATCTAAGAATAGAGTCAAAAAGTAATTTATTCCTTCTTCTAGGGAAGTGTTCCATACCTTTCTTGAGTGGGAATTGATATTTGATGGTGCCTTCCTTCATATCAATGATGGCACCTACAGTTCGAAGAAAAGGTCTTCCCAAAATAATAGGACATGAAGCATTGCATTCAACATCCATAACAAGAAAATCAACAGGAATAAGGTTATTGTTAACCATAATAAGAACATCATTAATCCTTCCCAAAGGTTTCTTCTTAGCAACATCAGTAAGAGGAACATCAAAATAACACTTTTCAAGTGGTGGTAAACCAAGCATATCATAAATCTTTCTAGGCATAATAGAAATACTAGCACCTAGATCACATAAAGCATGGCAATCAAAACAATTAACATGCATATCAATGATGGGCTCCCATACATCTTCTAACTTCTTGGGAATAGAAGCCTTTTGTTTCAACTTTTCCTCCCTAATTTGCATGAGAGCATTTGTAATATGCTTGGTAAAAGAAACATTCATAGAACTAGCATTAGGACTCAATGCAAGATTTTGCAAGAACAAAATAACTTCAGATATATTGCAGCCATCAACATCAAAATCATTAAAAGAAATAGAGCTATCATCTCCCATACTCCGAAAAATTTCAGCACTTTTTATAGAAAAAGTTTTTGCAGTTTTGGGCTTTTTCGCACAAGGAGTAGGAGATTTCTCTACACCAATCAAAGTAAGAGGATTGCTAGCATTTGGAACAACATCATTAGAGGTGGTAATAGTACATACCTTCATATTTCTAGCAATCTCATTGTCTCTTTCCCACCTGGCATGCAATTCTGCTAACATCCTAACATTTTCATCAATTCTAACCCGGATGGCATTCAAAGTAGTGCTTTCTTTCACATTATTAGGCAACACTTCTAGTTTCAGAAGTTCAACATCAAGAGCAAGGCTATCAACTTTAGAAGCAAGAATATCAATTTTACCCAACTTTTCCTCAACAGACTTGTTAAAAGCAGTTTGCTTACCGATGAAGTCCTTGAGCATGACTTCAAGCTCAGAAGATGCGCCCCTAGTGTTGTTGGAGGAATTACCATAAGAGTTACCATAACCATTACCATTGGTAGAAGGATACGACCTATAATTGTTGCTAGCAAAATTGTTCCTAGAAGCACTGTTGTTGAAATTATTATTTCTAATGAAGTTTACATCAACATGCTCTTCTTGAGCAACCAAAGAGGCCAAAGGAACATTATTAGGATCAACATGAGCTCTATCATTAGAAAGCATAAGCATAATAGCATCAATCTTATCACTCAAGGAAGAGGTTTCCTCAACAGAATTTACCTTCTTACCTTGTGGAGCTCTCTCGGTGTGCCACTCAGAATAATTTACCATCATGTTGTTAAGAAGCTTCGTTGCAGCGCCCAAGGTAAGGGACATAAAAGTGCCTCCAGCAGCTGAATCCAATAGATTTCTTGAAGAAAAATTCAGTCCTGCATAAAAGGTTTGAACAATCATCCAAGTAGTCAGTCCATGAGTGGGACAATTCTTTATCATAGATTTCATTCTTTCCCAAGCTTGAGCAACATGTTCATCTGTCTAAACTTCATAATATCGCTACGCAAAGCTATAATCTTAGCAAGAGGATAGTATTTTCTAATAAAAGCATCCTTACACTTATCCCAAGAATCAATACTATTTCTAGGCAAAGATAGCAACCAATCCTTAGCTCTTCCTGTTAAAGAGAAAGGAAACAACTTAAGCTTAATAGTATTACCATCTACATCCTTATACTTTTGCATCTCACATAGCTCAACAAAATTGTTGAGATGAGCTGCAGCATCATGAGAATTGGCACCAGAAAATTGCTCTTTCATAACAAGATTCAACAAAGCAGGTTTGATCTCATAAAAATTTGCCTCAGGAGCAGGTGGCGCAATAGGAGTGTAGATAAAATCATTGTTTTTGGTGCTAGTAAAATCACACAACTTGGTGTTTTCAGGAGTACCCATTCTAACAAAACTACAAGCAGACAAGTAAAAACAACTATAAAGGAACTAATTTTTTTGTGGTTTTGATAAATTGATGCAAGTAAAAATAAAATAAAGTAAAACAAAAACAAAGTAAACGGTTGAGCGTGAGAGACTCCCCTTGCAGAAATCTTCTTTCTCCCCGGCAACGGCGCCAAAAAAATGCTTGATGGTGCGTGTTAAGCACCCAGTTGGGAACCCCTAGAGGAAGGTATGAGGTGCACAGCAGCAAGTTTCCGTCAGTTGTGAAACCAAGGTTTATCGAACCAATAGGAGAAAGCCAAACTTCAGAAGGTGATGCTTGCTAGCTTCGCGACACTCCGGACAATAGCGCTAGAAAATGCTAGTGCGTAGTTGACGTAGGAGCTTCTTCACCTAGGAGCAACGTGAAACCTGCATACAACACAACCAAGTACTTTGCCCCAACTTACGATGAGGTTGTCAATCTCACCGGTTTGCTGTAAACAAAGGATTAAGCGTATCGAGTGGTAAAAGGTATTAGTATGCAAGAATGTAAATAAGCAATTAAAATAGTAGATGGTAATAGCAATGTAAAGGGAACTGGACCGGGGTCCACAGTTCACTAGTGGTGTCTGTCCATAAGATAAATAATCAACATGCTGGTGATACATCTCAAACGTATCTATAATTTTTGATGCTCCATGCTTGTTTTTACACCATTTGCCTTGTGTTTCGTTACACTTCGTGACATTTTTATGCGATTTCCAAAACTAACCTATTGACAAGATGCCACAGTGCCAGTTCCCTGTTTTCTGCTGTTTTTGTGTTTCAGAAAAGCTACACAGGAAATATTCTCGGAATTGGACGAAACAAGTTCCAGAAGTCTTATTTTTCCCCGAAAGAGTACCAAAGACCGAAAGAGAGCCGGAGGGAGGCCAGAGGCCGCCCACACATGTAGGGGGCGCGGCCCAGCCCCTGGCCGCGCCCACCCATTCTGAGGGCGGCCTGGCAGCCCCCTGACGACACCCCTTCGCCTATTTAAAGCCTCAAGACAGAAAACCCTAGAGGAGTCAGCGTTTTTCCTAGAACAGTTCCGCAGCGCCGCCGTCGTCGAAGACAAATTTTGGGGGACAGAAGTCTCTGTTCCGGCACCCTGCCGGGACGGGGAAGTGCCCCCGGAGCCATCTCCATCGGTCTCCATCGCTGTCTCCGCCATCTCCATTGACCTCACCGCCATCTCCATCAACCTTGCTGTCTCCTATGATGAGGAGGGAGTAGTTCTCCCCCGGGGCTGAGGGCTCTACCGGTCGCTATGTGGTTCACCTCTCTCTCCCATGATGTGATCTTTATGTGATCGTGAGCTTTGTATCTAGTTGAATTGGTAGATGTTATTATTCAGATATTATGCTACTCCTATGCTTAATTATTGTACTCTCCGGAGATACCTCGTATCATGGTGTAAAGGTGACTAGTGTGTGCATCATGTGTATCTTTTTGGTTAATGTCTCTATGAAATGTTGGTGTTTGTTGGAACCATCTAGTGCGTTCACGGTGATAGTGTGGGACAATCTAGTTTGGGTACATACGGACTTTGAGGAGTGCTTCGTAGCCCTACGCATGATTAGTGTATGTTTTCCATTGGAGAATTATTTTGAGTTGCATATTGATGATAGTATATATTGGTTCAATTATGTTATATTTGTTGGGAGTGTGTCCACTAGTGAAAGTATAATCCCTAGGCCTTGTTTCCAAGCATTGCACACTGTTTACTTGCTGTTTTGTTACATGTTTGCTCGCAGCGATATTTATTTCAGATCACATTTGCTACTTATAATCATCACTACTATTTGTATTTCACTATCTCTTCGCCGAACTAGTGCACCTATACATTTGACAAGTGTATTGGGTGTGTTGGGGACACAAGAGACTTTCTGTATCGTAATTGCAGGGTTGCTTGAGAGGGATAGCTTTGACCTCTTCCTCCCTGAGTTCGATAAACCTTGGGTGATCCACTTAAGGGAAACTTGCTGCTGTTCTACAAACCTCTGCACTTGGAGGCCCAACACTGTCTACAAGAACAGACGCGTGCATAGACATCAAGCTCTTTTCTGGCGCCGTTGCCGGGGAGGTAATGGACAAAAGCTCAAGCTTAGGGATGCCCATTCAACCCCCAAGAAATATCCAAGAGGTACAAGCGTCAAAGCTTGGGGATGCCCCCGAGGCACCCCTTCTTCATCGGCAAAAATCAGGTCACCTTTCAAGACACTATATTTTTATTGCTTCATGCACTATGCGTTTTTCTTGGAGCATCAGTTGCTTTTGTTTTCAGTTTTCTTTTGCTTTGTTTGCTGCAATAAATGGTTAGATCACATCATGTTTCTTTTGGAGGAGATGAACTCGCTTTTCATTTGCCAAGAACACTCTAGTTTTCACTCTTATCAAACACCGAGTGTTCTTCTTTTTCTGCTACTGCTTTTGGTTTTCGTTTTTGCCTTGATTTGCATTCAGATCTTCTTATATCTTTTTATCAAGGTGTATTTTTGCCTCTGGACCATGTTGGTTTTCCTCAAAAGAGTTGGATTAAAAAAGTTTGAATGGTGTTGGAAAAGAGAAAAAGATTTATGCAAAAAAGTGGTACAAAAAGGAGCTTGTTTAGATTGCGGCTTAGACTTTTGCATGTCATGTTTGATGTCGTTTTGATAGTATGCTTAGTGATTTTTGCTGTAGCATGACTTGTCTCAAATGACTGAGATTCCTTAATGAGCCTTTGAAAAAATCATGCGTTGTTTATATTATTTGGAAGCATTAATTTGGTTTTCTCCTTTGATGCTTTATTTGGGTTGACTTGGCGCATGCTTACACCATATTGACTACAAAAATAAGTCGCCTATAGCCTCTATGATCATTTAGTTTTTGACTTTTGATGCCATCTTATGCTTCTTTTAATGTTGCTTTGTCGCTTTGCATGATTATGGCCGTTATTGCTCTCTTAGTTGGTCGCTCCCACTCTTTTGCTAGCCCTCATTTTGTACTGAGTATGAGCTCTACTCATGCATCCAACTCCCAAAAACCAAGTTTGCCATTGTGTCCACTATAAATTCCTATGCATGGTATTTGCAAGCCATTCCAAGTAAATTTTCATGTGCGACCTTTCAAAAAACCTTCAAAATACTTCTCATTTTGTGACACTGTTTTCAGCTCATGGGGACGTAGTGGTCGGATTTGCTATCTTCCATATTGTCTTATTCCAAAAAGAAAAAAAAGAGAAAAAAGAAAGAAAAAAGGCACTCCTCCATGGTATGTGAATGTTGGTGGGCACCCGATGGAATCGGTTAGCCATGGTTTGAGAAAGGAAAAAATGTGGGGAGGAGTGCCAAGCTTTATAAAAGAGCACAAAAGTGCCAATCTCTCTCTCAAAAACTTGCTTCATTTTTGTATGGAAGACAGTAAGAACCCCATTGCCAGTCGTTGACAAAGACAACCACCTCTCAAAACCAATTTTTATCTCTCTGTTTTACAAATGAAAAGCTCTAGCACATGTTTAATCATTGCTTCCCTCTGTGAAGGGCCTTTCTTTTACTTTTATGTTGAGTCACCACCTTCTACCTTTATGCACCGTCTAAGAGAGCATAGTTGTCATTCTGAGTATAATGTGCATTGTCCCAAAGTTTTCATTGATTGATTCATGATCATTGTTTCACTTGTTCTCAAATTATTTGTATCTAGTCGCCCTCTTAAACTTGAAGGTGTCCTATGCATTTATGTTTTGCTCTCCATGAAGGACAAGCTAAAAACCATTTGTATGTTTTTCCTTATGATTTGAACACACGTTTGACTTTCATTTTTTCACTATTCATGATCTTTTATTTGTGTTTCTTTCCATGTTATAACATGGTTGCTAAGTTTCTATTATCAAGATTATGTCTTTCATGCCCATGTTTTAAGTTCTTTGATCTCAGCACTCAATGCTTTACCTATATGATCAAGATTGTGATGGTGCATGTCACCTCAAAAATTATTTATTTTGTTATCACTTACCTACTCGAGGACGAGCAGGAGTTAAGCTTGGGGATGCTGATACGTCTCAAACGTATCTATAATTTTTGATGCTCCATGCTTGTTTTTACACCATTTGCCTTGTGTTTCGTTACACTTCGTGGCATTTTTATGCTGATTTCTGGAACTAACCTATTGAGAAGATGCCACAGTGCCAGTTCCCTGTTTTCTGCTATTTTTGTGTTTCAGAAAAGCTACACAGGAAATATTCTCAGAATTGGACGAAACAAGTTCCAGAAGTCTTATTTTTCCCGGAAGAGTACCGAAGACCGAAAGAGAGCCGGAGGGGGCCAGAGGCCGCCCACACACGTAGGGGGCGCGGCCCAGCCCCTAGCCGTGCCCACCCATTGTGAGGGCGCCCTGGCAGCCCCCTGACGACGCCCCTTCGCCTATATAAAGCCTCGGGATGGAAAACCCTAGAGGAGTTGACGTTTTTCCCAGAACAGTTCCGCAGCGCCGCCACCGTCGAAGACAAATTTTGGGGGACAGAAGTCTCTGTTCTGTCACCCTGCCGGGACGGGGAAGTGCCCTCGGAGCCATCTCCATTGGTCTCCATCGCCGTCTCCACCGTCTCCATCGACCTCACCGCCATCTCCATCAACCTTGCTGTCTCCTATGATGAGGAGGGAGTAGTTCTCCCCCGGGGCTGAGGGCTCTACCGGTAGCTATGTGGTTCACCTCTCTCTCCCATGATGTGATCTTTATGTGATCGTGAGCTTTGTATCTAGTTGAATTGGTAGATGTTATTATTCAGATATTATGCTACTCCTATGCTTAATTATTGTACTCTCCAGAGATACCTCGTATCATGGTGTAAAGGTGACTAGTGTGTGCATCATGTGTATCTTTTTGGTTAATGTCTCTATGAAATGTTGGTGTTTGTTGGAACCATCTAGTGCGTTCACGGTGATAGTGTGGGGCAATCTAGTTTGGGTACATACGGACTTTGAGGAGTGCTTTGTAGCCCTACACATGATTAGTGTATGTTTTCCATTGGAGAATTATTTTGAGTTGCATATTGATGATAGTATCTATTGGTTCAATTATGTTATATTTGTTGGGAGTGTGTCCACTAGTGAAAGTATGATCCCTAGGCCTTGTTTCCAAGCATTGCACACCGTTTACTTACTGTTTTGTTACATGTTTGCTCACAGCGATATTTATTTCAGATCACATTTGCTACTTATAATCATCACTACTATTTGTATTTCATTATCTCTTCGCTGAACTAGTGCACCTATACATCTGTCAAGTGTATTGGGTGTGTTGGGGACATAAGAGACTTTCTGTATCGTAATTGCAGGGTTGCTTGAGAGGGATAGCTTTGACCTCTTCCTCCCTGAGTTCGATAAACCTTGGGTGATCCACTTAAGGGAAACTTGCTGCTGTTCTACAAACCTCTGCACTTGGAGGCCCAACACTATCTACAAGAACAGACGCGTGCGTAGACATCAGCTGGGTAAACTAATTACAGTTGGGCAATTGATAGAGTAAAGATAACGTACATATGTCATGAGGATCACTATGAGTTTCACTCTGGGCATTACGACAAAATACATAGACCGTAATCCAACTGCATCTATGACTAATAATCCACCCTCCGGATGTCGTCCGAGCAAACATTGGGTATTAAGTTGCAAGCAACAGATTATCGCCTTAAGCAAAGTGCGTAATGTAAATAATCCAAATGTCCTTGGACACAAGAATGTTGTTTTCTCCCTAGTGGCAACAACACATCTACAACCATAGAGGTTTCTGTCACTCCCCTAGATTACTACAGGCATGAACCCAACTATCGAGCATAAATACTCCCTCTTGGAGTCACTAGCATCTACTCGGCCAAGATATCTACTAGCAACGGAGAGCATGCAAGATCATAAACAACATAGAGATAACATAAAGATAATATTCAGCACATCAACTTGACATAGTACCAATACTCATCGGATCCCAACAAACACAACATGTAGAATTACACAAAGATGATCTTGATCATGATAGGCAGCTCACAAGATCTAAACATGACGCACATGGTGGAGAAGACGACCATCTAGCTACTGCTATGGACTCGTAGTCCAAGGTAGACTACTCACACATCACTCCGGAGGTGACCATGGTGGTGGAGAAGGCCTCCGGCAGGGATTCCCCTCTTCGGCAGGGTGCCGGGAAGAACTCCTGGATCCTCCCGATCTCGCGTCGATGACGACGGTGGCTTGTAGTATGTTTCGAGGAAAAGTGATCGGTCCTTTAGGTTTTTCCCATCGAGGGGAATATATAGGCAGAAGGGCGGCGTCAGGAGGTGGACCAGGTGGTCTCACCCCTGGTGTCGTGGCCAGGGCCTGGGCCACGCCACTCTAGGGTGAGGCTGGCCTCTGGCCCCCCTCCGTCTCATCTTCGGACTTCGCGATGCTTTTGGAAAAATAGCAGGTTTGGCTTTTGCTTCATCCAATTCCAAGAATATTTCCTGTGTAGCTTTTCTGAAACACAAAACAGCATAAAATAGGGAACTGGCACAGTGGCGTCTCGTTAGTAGGTTAGTTCCGAAAAATGCATAAAAATGCCACGAAGTGTAACAAAACACAAAGCAAATGGTGTATAAACAAGCATGGAGCATAAAAAATTATAGATACATTTGAGATGTATCAATGCTCTGAGTGACAATATGACATCATACCAGAATTTATATTATTACCTGGAGAGAACTTTTGACGGGTGCAAAGTGTCGCACATCAGTAGAGCAAGTAATGAGGAATCCGATATACTAGGAAACATCGGGTCCCAACGTCTACCCATACCACCAGGAGTATTTTTGGAAGAAATAATTTAAAGGTCAATTCAAGGTGCCAAACCTTTGGGTTCCAAACAGCAATAACCACGATCCGCATTGGACTCGGGGGCTGAGAGAGTAGAAGCAGATGATGGACTAGAGCCAGAGGAGGTCATGATGGTCGAAGTTACATAGATTCAACCATATTTGGCTTACATGTTGATGAGGATCTATCAGTGGAATATGATGATTCTACCTATTTGAGCTGGAAGAAAATATTGAGCCTAAGTAATGATTATGATAAGATGAATTTTTTCCTAGTTAAAAGGAATGTTTTGATATCTCCAAATTATGTACTACCTAAAGCGATATTCTATGTTTTATTTAAGTATGTCATCTATCAAGATATCGCCAGCGGGAGGAGAGGGAGGAGGACGGCGATCGAGAGACAAGTCGAGATCAAGTCTGCTTGAGTGAGAGCAAGAGATGACGCACTAGGACTGCCTACGACACGATGTCTACACGTCTAAGGCGCGCCACACTCATGGACCGCGTGCCAAATTAGGACGAACCCATGTATGGGTCAGTATGTACCCGTTTGAGTCGAACTGAGTCAGTTTGGGCGCAAACCAGGATGGTTTTGGGCCAGGTGATAACGACATCCCTATTACACCACCATTATCTCCTACTCCTTTTGATGAAGATGTTGCTGCAAAGAAGTCCAATGAGATTAAGATTGGACCAATTACAAGAGCACGTGCAAAGCTATTGGAACAACAGGTGAACTCACTCTTAATTGAACCTGATCTTTTATTTAATGAGAACTTTATACTGCCTAAGTCTATGCATCTATGTATGATTAGGTTTGTTGATAACACGAGCGTTGCACGAGGAGGAGATGAGTCGCAGCAAGAAGAGCAAGTCTTGATGATCAAGTGCGCGAGAGAGGAGAGGGAGGCGGGCGCACCAGGAGATCACCAGAACATCAAGTCGACATGAGAGAGTCCGTGATGGCGCACTAGGAAAGCCAATGACACGATGTCTACACATCTAAGGCGCGCCACACTCATGGCATGCGTGCCAAATTAGGCTGAACCCATGTATGGGTCGGTATGTACTCGTTTGAGTCAAACTGAGTCAGTTTGGGCCCAAACCAGGTTGGTTTTGGGCCAGGTCCATGCTGAGGACGCCCCAGCCTCTCTTAAGTAGCTAGGGGCGCCCCCTCAAGTCGCTTAGACCACGTTTAAACAAAACCCTAATTTCTAGACAGAACCAAGTGTTCCTCTGAAATTATTCACACCAATTCATATCGATCTGGTGTTCGTTCTACTGAAAGTCTGAGTGTAATCTGCTGTTCCATTGGGAATTAGTATATTGCATCACCGCTTCATGGTTGGTGGCTACGTGCGCAAGTGTGTGACGTTGCGAATATCCAAAGGGTTGAGAGCTGTTGTGCTGGCAGCAGGGATTAGCCGAAGATTTCTCTACAACACTCGAGTATCTTCATCACCATCATCGTCATCTACCTCGCGCTCGCTGAGAAGATCGGGACACCCCTTATCATCTTGGTATCAGATTCCAGCGTTTTCTCGGTGAGCATCCACAAATCCATCCCGTAGATTTGTTTTTGTTTTCAATCCTATTCAGAAAAAGCCACAAAAAAATTTAGGGTTCTTAGTTCTTGCCATAGCCTAGATTGCATCGAAGTATTTGTTTTAGTTGCTGGTCGTATATTTTTTGCTTAGCCTTTTCTATCAGCTGTGTTCGTCGGCAGTTTCTGATTGTTTCCGATTATTCCGATTGTTTCATCCCGATCAGATCGCTAGTTACCAAAAAAAGGGAACAACGATTGCTTTTGATCGCCACTGTCCAGATTGGATTGATCTCCCCAGAGTCCAGCTATTTTATCCAGTTCCGATCGGATCTACTTAAAAAAAAACCAAAGCCAAACCGATCGCTTCCGATCAGACTACGAGAGCCTCGTGTCTGGTCGATAGCGTTTCCCGCTCGCTCCTCACCAGACGTCGGGGCGCGTCTATCTAGTACCGCCCATGGGTAGCGATCGCTCTCAACCAGACTTGGCGAGACTTTTGCCTGGCCTAGCGCGTTGCCTCGCGTCCATCGCACCGCTCTACCTGCCTCTGGTCCACCGCCACAAGCACTCCCAGCCGACGCACGTGTGCCTGCTGCAGCCTTGCCTCGCCGTTTTGGTTGCGCCGTTCCTGCTGCCTCGCTCGTTTTTCAGCGTCGCTCGCGGCCGCGGTGCCATTTCTGCTACGTCAGTTTTCTTTAGACACCGAGTCCATATAGCGTTCTGTCTCTTTTGAAAGCCATAGTCACAGCCTTTTGATAAATATTTTGTAGGCATCTTTCCTACGAGACTAGCATACCTTTACTCGACAGGCTGCTCTGTAAGTTACATCTTGTGGCCGTATAAGAAAGAGGAGCAAGATATAGCAAATAGTTTAAAAAAACAAAAAAAAGAGAAAAAGAGTTGTATTAAAAAAAGAGATACAAAATAGCTGAAAGTTTGCTGCTCCATTACACAATTTTGAGAGGCCTAGTTCATAATTTGCGCACTCGTAGTTTGAGCAATCTTGTGCCTTGTCATATTGAGCTTTTGCTAGCGTCTCTCTTGTGCATTGCAACACGAGCATATACTCTGACATATACTTTTTGAGCTCACTTTTCAGAGTTGCTTTGTCCGTTTATCTCCACCGTGTGTGTTTCCGTGGGTCTTTGTCATACGATCAGCACTAGGACTTGTATTTCGGTGTAGTTAGGTATCCATACCAAGCCCCACCATATACCCTGATTTGTCATGTGATAGTTTCTTATACCCTTTGGTATTCGCTTCATCACATCAGTCCACGTTTTAGTCTCTACGAGTGGTAAGCATTTATTATTCACTTTGGAATGGTAAGATACCTCTTTCTTTCAGGACATCCCTACTATTGTTCCATCTCCACTTCGTGATAATGACAAGCAAGTTGCTGCAAAGAAGAAGTCCAATGATGAAATCAGAATTGGACCTATCACAAGAGCTCGTGCAAAGTTAATAGAACAACAGGTGAATTTGCTCCTAATAGAATCTGATTATTTTGTTAATGAGAATTGTTTACTGCCTAAGTCTTTGTGTGTTTGCATACTCAGGTTCATGGGAGAAGAAGGCATAGCACGAGGGAGCGAGGAGTTGAAGCAGCTGGAGCAAGACGTGATGATCATGCCCATGGACGCGAGGGAGGAGAGGGAGGCCGGCGACCAGCATGAGGAGGAAGAGGACATCACGCAGGAGGCTGCATATGGCACACCACCAAGTGTTTGTGCGCCATACACCTAAGGCCTGCGCGCCTAGTTGGCTGCACCCAACCATTGGGTCAATTTGTATCACATAAGGTTGAGTCGAACCACGTTAGAGGACCAGGTCAGGTCGGCTGCCCTTTGGCCAGCCGCACCCCCCATATAATAAGTGCCTATGCGCCATAGAAGAGGTTAGACCACGTTTAGAACAAAACCCTAGTTCTTGAGACTGCTCTAAGCATTCATCTTGAATTCTTGTCTCCAATTCGTTTCGATCTGGAGATTACATACTGCAAGTTAAGTGTGATCTGCTGTTCCATTGGGAATTAGTGAATTGCAATTATACCGTTTCGTGGTCGACGGCTACGTTGCGCAAGTGTGTGAAGTCGTGAATATCCTAAGGGTAGAGAGCTGTTGCATTGGCATCAGGGATCTAGCAAGGAGAGATCATCGGCGACACCAAGTTATCTATCATCATCATCACTACCGCAAGCTTACTGAGAAGATCGGGCCACCCATATCATCTTGGTATCAGATTTCCAGTGTTTCCTCGGTAAGCATCCACCAGATCATCCGTAGATTAGTTGTGTTTTTCGTCCTATCCAGAAAAAAGCCAAAAAAAAATTAGGGTTCATAGTATTGCCATAGCCTAGATTGCATCGTAGATTGGTTTTAGTTGCTGGTCGTTTTTCCTTCTTTGATCCAATCTGTTTCTTGTTCCGTAGGAGTCTAGGTTCTAGTCGGTTTTAGGTTTTGGGTCTGAGTTGTGTTTTCCACCGAGTCCACTTTCATCTCGAGTTGTTTCCGCCGCTTTTGTTCTGATCCAAGTCGGCAGATAAACTCTAATCCGAATTTCCTTGTGAATCTCTGCCGTGGTACGAGTTCACGTCGTTGCTGAGAGTCCAGCCGCGGCACGCTTTCCGTGAGTTCTCCTGCCGTGGTACAACTCCGAGTCCTTTTCGTTTGTGTTTCCAAACCGAGTCCACATAGTGTCCTTTTCCTTTTGACAAACATAGCCACAGCCTTTCTACTATACCATTGTGTAGGAGCTTACCTATATGAGACTAGCATATTTTTGTTGCTCCACGGGCTGCTCTGTTTAGGGTTTTCGAGTGCATTTTTTTTCTGCCGTGCTCCGTGAATTTGTTTTATAAAGAGAGTCAAAAAAAAGAGAAAAGAGAGAAGAATCAAAAAACAGAAAAGTGAGAAGCGGAGTTTCACTTCATTCAGAGGCCGAAGCATATATCTAATTTTGTGCACTAGTAGATTGAGCAATCTTGTGCCTGTTTACATTGAGCATTGCTAGTGTCTCTCTTGCGCATTGCAACATATCCTGTTTTATAGTTGCTTTGCCACGTTTATCTCCACGTGTGTGTTTCCCTTGGGTGTTTTGGTTCACACGATCAGCACTAGGACTTGTCTTTGGTGTAGTTAGGATACCATACCTACAGCTCCACCATATACTCCTGCTTTGTCGTGTGATTGCTCTTATACCCTCGTATTCACTTCATCACATCCGTGCATTCGTCATCTATCCGAATGGGTACGCAACTGCTATTCACTTTGGAACGGTAAGATTTCCTTTTCTTGTCAGTTTTGAGTGAGTTGTGAGTGTGCCACCAAAAAGATTTTTGATTTAGTGCACTAACCTACTAATCATGTCTGTTAGTGGTGTTGATGTGATGCAGAAAAAGGCTAATGATGCTACTGTTACATGGAGGGAATATGAAGCTCTCCGTGATCATTTGCAAGGGGTTATTACTAGATCCACTGAAAACATTGACGCTGATATTCAAGCTGTGCAAATGAAAGTGGATGCAACTGAAACTACAGTCAATGCTATGCAAGCGCAAGTCACTGCTCTCCAGACAAGCATACAACAATTGACAACTTCCGTCAATGGGCTGCGTGTAGCTGTTGAGCAACGCCAACATGAGGACCATGGCGATGTTGATAGTGTCCATGGAGATAATGAAAACATGATGGGCAACAATGGCCGTGGGCGTGGTTTTCCAAGACAGGGTCGGCCACCACCACCACTTGGTGCTCGGCGTGTGCCACTTCAGGAGGATGATGGCTTGGGCAAGCCCAAGTTCACGATTCCTAGATTTGAAGGCTCCACTGATGCGGAGGAGTACCTTACTTGGGAGCTCAAGATTGAAAAATTATGGCGTTTGCATGATTACACTGAAGATAGGAAGATCAAGCTTGCTTCTTCAGAATTTGATGGTTATGCCTTGCGTTGGTGGGATAGCATTGTGAGGGAAAGAAGAGATGACAACGAGCTTCCTGTTCTTACATGGCGCAATATGAAGGAGATCATGCGAGCTCGTTTTGTTCCCACTAATTACCTGCGTACTGTTTATGATAAATTGACACAGTTGAGGCAAGGAACCATGACCGTTGATGCTTATTACATGGAGATGGAGATGTTGCTGCAGCGTGCACGTGTTCGAGAGTCTATTGAGATGACAATGCAGCGATTTCTTCATGGGCTGAAGTACAACATTAAAGGTATTGTTAGGCATCATTCCTACAACAATATGAACGAGCTTTTGCATCATGCAAGGGAGGCTGAATCGCAGCTAGCTGAAGAGGCTCAAATCAAGGCACGATATACTACTTCTGGGAGGTTCTCTAGCAGGGCGCCGCACCAATCTGCCGCGCCTATGGAGGGTGCCATCAGAGGCCCCTCTTCTTCCCACTCTAACCCAGCCTCCAATGTTTCTACTGCAAAGAAACCAGCAGCTCCTGCGCCTAGCTCTGGTTCCAACATGTCTACAGCTCGTAATAGAGATATGCAATGCCATACATGTGGTGGCAAGGGGCACTTCAAGCGAGAGTGTCCAAACAGAAAGGTGTTGTTTGTTAATGATGATAATGAGTATGAGACTGGAGATGACGCTGATCCGTATGCTTCCAATGATGATGGATACACAAGTGAGGACGACATGGATGCCTTTGCTTCTCTAGCGCCTACTATTGTTGTCTCGCAGCGTGCATTGAGTGTCACGCCACATGCTGATTCCCAGCGCTGCAATCTGTTCCAAACAAAAGCACTAGTTGGCCCAAACAAAGCTTGCAAAGTAATCATTGATGGAGGTAGCTGCCGCAATCTAGCAAGCAAGGAGCTATGTGCCAAGCTAAATCTGAAATATTTACCTCATCCAAATCCCTACTACATCCAATGGTTGAGTGATAATGGAGAGATGAAGGTAAATCATATGGTGCGTGTGAATTTTGAGATAGGACCATACAAGGATTCCATTGAGTTTGATGTGGTTCCTATGACTGTTTGTCACCTACTACTGGGTCGGCCATGGCTGTATAATCGCCATGTGCAACACAATGGCCGAGCCAATACCTATCACTTGGAGTTCAAGGGCAAGAAAATTAATCTACAGCCTATGTCACTGCAGCACATTGTCAATGAGTCTCGTCAGAAAACAGAAGTGAAGCTAGAACAGCCACCTACACGAGAAAATAATGTAATAGCTGTGAGTGAAAATATAACGAAAAGTGAGAGACTGCCTAGTTTGCTTATATTAGCCACCAAAGAAGACATGGTAGAATTTCGCGAGGATCCTACAGCCATGCCACTTGTGCTTATGTACAAAGGTGAGGTGTTAGTTTCTAATGATATGCAACCTGTTTCTCTTGGTGTTTCTAATGTATTGCAGGAGTATGACGATGTGTTTCCGGAGGAGGTGCCCGCAGGACTGCCACCATTGCGTGGAATTGAGCATCAAATTGATTTGATCCCTGGTGCCACTCTTCCAAACCGTGCGCCGTACAGGACCAATCTCGAAGAGACAAAGGAAATACAGCAACAAGTACAAGCGCTTTTGGACAAGGGGTATATTCGTGTTTCTCTTAGCCCTTGTGCTGTTCCTGTTATTTTGGTGCCTAAGAAAGATGGTACATGGCGCATGTGCGTAGATTGTAGAGCTATTAATAACATCACTATTCGATATCGTCATCCTATTCCACGCTTAGAGGATATGCTAGATGAATTGAGTGGTGCTGCTATTTTCTCTAAGATTGATTTGCGTAGTGGATACCATCAAATTAGGATGAAAGAAGGGGATGAATAGAAAACTGCTTTCAAAACTAAATTTGGCTTATATGAGTGGCTAGTTATGCCTTTTGGTCTTACTAATGCACCTAGCACATTCATGCGCTTAATGAATCATGTTTTGCGAGAGTTTATTGGTCGTTTTGTGGTTGTATATTTTGATGATATACTTATTTATAGCCGCACTGAATCTGAACATTGTGAGCATATTAGACAAGTTTTGCAAGTGTTGCGTGATGCTAAATTGTATGCTAACCTTGAGAAGTGCACATTTGCAAAAGATAAAGTGATATTTCTGGGATATGTTGTATCTACGCATGGGGTAGAGGTAGATTCATCTAAAATTGAAGCAATTCAAAATTGGCCTACTCCCATGAATGTTAGTCAAGTACGAAGTTTTCACGGTCTTGCTGGTTTCTATCGGCGTTTTGTGAAAGACTTTAGTACTATTGCTGCACCATTGAATGAATTAACTAAGAAAGGAGTGCCTTTTGTATGGGGCGCTGCCCAAGATCATGCATTTGATGAGCTGAAACGTTTGCTTACTTCTGCACCATTGCTTGCACTACCAGATTTTTCTAAGCAATTGGAAGTTGAATGTGATGCTAGTGGTATAGGAATTGGTGGTGTGTTGATGCAAGAAGGTAGACCTATTGCTTATTTCAGCGAGAAACTTTCTGGTGCTAGACTGAATTATCCTGTTTATGATAAAGAATTGTATGTGCTTGTTCGAGTTCTTGAGGTTTGGCAACATTATTTGTGGCCAAAAGAATTTATCATACATTCGGATCATGAAGCTTTAAAATATCTGAAAGCTCAATCTAACTTGCATAGGCGCCTAGCTAAGTGGGTTGAGTTCATTGAGTCGTTTCCCTACATAATCAAGTATAAGAAAGGGAAAGAAAATGTTGTTGCTGATGCTCTATCTAGGAAGAACATGCTATTGACGCATCTTGATGTTAAAATTCCTGGTTTAGAGAGCTTGTGTGATTTGTATGCCACTGATCATGATTTTGCTAAACCATATCGTTTGTGTATGCTTAGAAATGCATGGGACAAGTACCACATACATGATAGATTTTTGTTTCGTGCTAACAAACTATGTGTTCCAGAATCATCGGTACGTTTGCTATTGTTGCAGGAATCACATGCTGGCGGATTGATGGGTCACTTTGGGCGTGAGAAGACGCTTCTCATGCTCGCTGATCATTTTTATTGGCCCAAGATGAGGCGTGACGTGGACAGATTTGTTAGGCGCTGCATTGTATGCAACACGTCCAAGTCCAAGCTGAAGCCTCACGGTTTGTATACGCCACTACCTGCGCCTACCACACCATGGGAAGATATAAGTATGGATTTTGTGTTAGGTTTGCCGCGCACTAAAAGAGGTCATGATAGTATATTTGTGGTAGTGGATAGATTCTCTAAGATGGCACACTTTATTGCATGCCACAAAAGCGATGATGCGTCGCACATAGCTAATTTGTTTTTCAGGGACATTGTCCGCTTGCATGGAGTGCCCAAGACAATTGTTTCTGACAGGGACGTGAAGTTTATGAGCTACTTCTGGAAGACACTATGGGGCAAGCTGGGAACGAAGTTACTGTTCAGCACTACATGTCATCCCCAAACTGATGGTCAAATGGAGGTGGTGAATAGAACATTGTCACAATTGCTGCGAGCCATGATCAAGAAAAATCTGCGTGAGTGGGAGGAGTGTTTGCCACATGTTGAGTTTGCATATAACAGAGCGGTGCACACTACTACTCAGCTTTGTCCTTTCGAGGTGGTGTATGGTTTCAAACCAATCACACCACTCGATTTGCTGCCTCTTCCATTGCATGAGAGAGTTAATATGGAGGCATAAAAAAGAGCAGATTATGTGAAGAAAATTCATGAGAAGACACGAGAGGCCATTGAGAAGAAAGGCAAGAACATTGCTGCTACACGAAACCAATCAAGAAAGCAAGTTTTGTTTCAGCCTGGAGATATGGTTTGGGTGCATATGCGCAAGGATAGGTTCCCACAGCTGCGAAGTTCCAAGTTGAGGCCGCGTGGTGCTGGTCCTTACAAGGTGCTAGCCAAGATAAATGACAATGCCTACTCGATTGATATTCCTATTGCTGAGTTTGGTGGCATTAGCAACAACTTCAACGTTGCTGATTTGTCACCATATGATGGAAAAGACCTTGGAGCGTCGAGGTCGACGCCTTTTGAAGGGGGGGAGATGATGAGGACATCCCTACTATTGTTCCATCTCCACTTCGTGATGATGACAAGCAAGTTGCTGCAAAGAAGAAGTCTAATGATGAAATCAGAATTGGACCTATCACAAGAGCTCGTGCAAAGTTAATAGAACAACAGGTGAATTTGCTCCTAATAGAATCTGATTATTTTGTTAATGAGAATTGTTTACTGCCTAAGTCTTTGTGTGTTTGCATACTCAGGTTCATGGGAGAAGAAGGCATAGCATGAGGGAGCGAGGAGTTGAAGCAGCTGGAGCAAGACGTGATGATCATGCCCATGGACGCGAGGGAGGAGAGGGAGGCCGGCGACCAGCATGAGGAGGAGGAGGACATCACGCAGGAGGCTGCATATGGCGCACCACCAAGTGTTTGTGCGCCATACACCTAAGGCCTGCGCGCCTAGTTGGCTGCACCCAACCATTGGGTCAGTTTGTATCACATAAGGTTGAGTCGAACCACGTTAGAGGACCAGGTCAGGTCGGCTGCCCTTTGGCCAGCCGCACCCCCCATATAATAAGTGCCTATGCGCCATAGAAGAGGTTAGACCACGTTTAAGACAAAACCCTAGTTCTTGAGATTGCTCTAAGCATTCATCTTGAATTCTTGTCTCCAATTCGTTTCGATCTGGAGATTACATACTGCAAGTTAAGTGTGATCTGATGTTCCATTGGGAATTAGTGAATTGCAATTATACCGTTTCGTGGTCAACGGCTACGTTGCGCAAGTGTGTGAAGTCGTGAATATCTGAAGGGTAGAGAGCTGTTGCATTGGCATCAGGGATCTAGCGAGGAGAGATCATCGGCGACACCAAGTTATCTATCATCATCATCATCACTACCGCAAGCTTACTGAGAAGATCGGGCCACCCCATATCAGAGTGAGTTGTGAGCGTAACCACCACCCATTTATTGTTTGTGCACTAACCTACTAATCATGTCTGCTAGTGATGCAGAAAAAGCCTGATGATACTCCTATCATATGGAGGGAGTATGAAGCTCTTCGTGATCATTTGGAAAGAATTATAACACGAACAACTGACACTATTGATTCTAATATTCAAGCTATCCAAATGAAAGTAGAAGCCACTGATGCTACTATTAATAATATGCAAGTGCAAGTCAATGATCTCCAAACTAGCATTCAGGCGTTGACACAATCTGTCAATGCACTGCGTCTTACTGTTGAGCAGCGACCCCCGCCACATATTGATGCCGATGACGCGAGTGCTCATGGCGACAATGCGGGTTTTGCTGCAGAAGATCGTGGTAATGGCCAAGGAAATGGTCATCCTGTTCGTGGCCGTGGTTTTGTTCCCCTTGGCGCCCAGCGAGTTCCTTTTCAGCAGGATGATGGAATGGGTAAGCCAAAGTTTTCTATTCCCAAATTCAAGAGTGGTACTGATGTTGAAGAGTACCTCACATGGGAGTTGAAGATAGAGAAGTTGTGGCGTCTTCATGATTATATGGAGGACAAGAAAATCAAGCTTGCTTCTTCAGAGTTTGATGGCTATGCTTTACGATGGTGGGACAGCGTTGTGCATACACGTCAAGAAAACAATGAGCTGCCCATTATGACTTGGCGCCATATGAAGGAAGTGATGCGGGCTCATTTTGTTTTGCATAACTACCTCCACTTAGTTTTTGATAAGTTACAGCAATTGAAGCAAGGTTCAATGTCCGTTAATGAGTACTACATGGAGATGGAGATGCTTCTACAACGAGCTCATGTTCGTGAGCTTCTTGAGCAGACCTTGCAGCGTTTTCTCCATTGTCTGAAGTATAATATCAAGAGCATTGTTTGGCATCATCGGTATCGTGATATGAATGAGCTGCTACATCATGCACGTGAAGCTGAAGCACAGTTTGCCGAAGAAGCTCAGTTTAAGGCTCATACTACTTTAGGCAGCCGTTTCACACCCAGGCCTGCTGCACCCACACCAAGTTCCTGTTCAGATTTTTGTGCTCCTTTGTCATCGCGATCTGATTCCAATGCAAATAAATCTGCACCTGCTGCTAGTGGTATGGGTTCAAACATGTCTACAGCACGTAATCGTGATATGGAGTGTCATACTTGTGGTGGCAAAGGTCATATTAAACGGGATTGCCCCAATAGAAAAGTCATGATCGTCAACGAGGACACCAATGAGTATGAGACAGGTGATGATGCTGATCCAGATGGTTCCGATGATGATGACTTTGGTCATGATGGTGTTGATACCTATCCTTCCACTGCCAATAACATTGTTTGCTCGCAGCATGTGCTTAACGTGTCTCCTACATCTGAAAGTCAGCGGTGCAATTTGTTCCAAACTAAAGCACTTGTTGGACCAGACAAAGCTTGCAAACTCATCATCGATGGTGGTAGTTGCCGCAACCTTGCTAGCAAAGAGTTGTGTGCAAAGCTGAAACTGAAATACATCCCGCACCCGCATCCATATTATATCCAGTGGCTCAGCGACAATGGAGAGATGAAGGTCAGCCACATGGTGCGAGTTGATTTCAAGATTGGACCATACAAGGACTCCATTGAGTTTGAAGTGGTTCCTATGACGGTTTGTCACCTCTTGTTGGGCCGCCCATGGCAGTTTGATCGCAACGTGTTACACAATGGCCGCACCAAGACATATCATTTGGAGTTCAAGGGCAGAAAAATTAACTTGCAGCCTATGTCTCCACAGCATATTGTAAATGAATCTCGTCAGAAAACTGAAGTGAACTTAGAACATGAGAATGAGAGAGTAGCTAGATGAGAGACTATTACCTCGGTGAGTGAGAGCCACCCCGCCACACCGAGAGTTCCACACCAAAGTGAGCAAATGAATTCTCTAGTCCTGCTAGCCACCAAAGAAGATATGAGAGAATTTAGAGAGGATCCTATAGCCATGCCACTTGTGCTTATGTACAAGGGTGAGATTTTGGTTTCTAACGACATGACTCCTCTTCCTTTTGGTGTTTCTAGTGTCTTGCAGGATTTTGGCGATGTGTTTCTGGAGGAGGTCCCCACTATTTTGCCCCCTTTGCGTGGCATTGAGCACCAGATTGACTTCATCCCTGGCGCCACCTTGCCAAACCGTGCTCCTTACCGCACCAACCCCGAAGAAACTAAGGATATTCAGAAACAAGTGCAAGCGCTACTCGACAAAGGTTATATTCGTGTGAGCTTAAGCCCTTATGCTGTTCCTATTATTCTAGTTCCTAAGAAAGATGGTACATGGCGCATGTGTGTAGATTGTAGAGCTATTAATAACATCACTATTTGATATCGTCATCCTATTCCGCGCTTGGATGATATGCTTGATGAGTTAAGTGGTGCTGCTGTTTTCTCTAAGATTGATTTGCATAGTGGTTACCATCAGATTAGGATGAAAGAGGGGGATGCGTGCAAAACTGCCTTTAAAATAAAATTTGGTTTATATGAGTGGTTAGTCATGCCATTTGATTTAACTAATGCACCCAGTACCTTCATGAGATTAATGAACCATGTTTTGCGAAATTTTATTGGCCAGTTTGTGGTTGTGTATTTTGATGATATATTAATCTACAGCCGCAATGAATCTGACCATAGTGATCATATTAGACAAGTTTTGCAAGTGTTGCGTGATTCTAAGCTTTATGGTAATCTTGAAAAGTGCACATTTTGCAAAGATAAGGCCATCTTCCTTAGATATGTTGTTTCTAAAAATGGAGTAGAGGGCGATGCATCTAAAATTGAAGCTATTCAAAATTGGCTTACTCCCATGAATGTTAGTCAAGTACGAAGTTTTCATGGTCTTGCTGGTTTTTATCACCATTTTGTGAAAGACTTTAGTACTGCTGCTGCACCTTTAAATGGGTTAACTAAAAAAGGTGTTGAATTTGTATGGGGCGCAGCCCAAGATCATGCTTTTGATGAACTGAAACATTTATTAACTTCTGCACCTTTGCTTGCACTACTAGATTTTAATAAGCAATTTGAGATTGAATGTGATGCTAGTGGCATTGGTATTGGTGGTGTGTTGATGCAAGAGGGTCGGCCTATTGCCTACTTTTCTGAAAAACTTTGTGGTGCGAGGTTGAACTATCCTGTTTATGACAAAGAATTGTATGCGCTTGTTAGAGTTCCTGAGGTTTGGCAACATTATTTGTGGCCAAAAGAATTTATCATACATTCTGATCATGAAGCTTTGAAATATCTGAAAGCTCAATCTAATTTGCATAGGCGTCTTGCTAAGTGGGTTAAGTTCATTGAGTCTTTTCCTTACATAATTAAACATAAAAAAGGTAAAGACAATGTGGTTGCTGATGCTCTATCTAGGAAGAACATGTTATTGACACAATTAGACATTAAGGTTCCTGGTTTAGAGAGCTTGTGTGATTTATATGCTACTGATCATGATTTTTCAGCGCCATATAGCATGTGTACTGGTGGGAAAGTATGGGATAAATATCACATCCATGATGGATTTTTGTTTCGTGCTAACAAACTATGTGTTCTAGAATCATCCGTGCATTTGCTATTGTTGCAGGAATCATATGCCGGTGGTTTGATGGGTCACTTTGGGCGTGAGAAGACGCTACTCATGCTCGGTGATCACTTTTATTGGCCTAGGATGAGGCATGATGTGGACAGGTTCGTCAAGCGCTGCATTACATGCAACAAGTCGAAGTCCAAGCTGAAGCCTCACGGTTTGTATACTCCATTACCTACACCTACTACACCCTGGGAGGACATTAGCATGGATTTTGTATTAGGTTTGCCTAGGACTAAAAGAGGCCATGATTCTATATTTGTGGTAGTGGACAGATTTTCTAAAATGGCTCATTTTATTGCCTGCCACAAAAGCGACGATGCGTCGCATATTGCTAACCTGTTTTTCAGGGACATTGTACGTTTGCATGGAGTACCCAAGACAATTGTCTCATATCGTGTTGTGAAGTTTATGAGCTACTTCTGCAAGACACTTTGGGGAAAGCTGGGCACGAAGTTACTTTTCAGCACTTCATGTCATTCCCAAACTGATGGTCTAGCGGAGGTGGTAAATCGCACACTTCAACAGTGGTGCGATGCATGATCAAGAAGAACCTGCGTGAGTGGGAAGATTGTTTGCCGCATTTGGAGTTTGCATATAACAGGGCGGTTCACTCTACCACGCAGCTATGTCCTTTCGAGGTGGTCTATGGTTTCAAACCCATTACGCCACTTGATTTGTTGCCTCTTCCTATCCAAGAGTGAGTCAATATGGAGGCATCGAAGAGGGCAGATTTTGTGAGGAAGATTCATGTGAAGACTAAAGAGGCTATTGAGAAGAAAGGCAAGTATACTGCAGATCATGTAAACAAGAAGCGGAAGGAGGTATTGTTTTAGCCTGGTGATATGGTTTGGGTTCACTTTCGCAAGGATAGATTTCCACAGCTACGTAAGTCCAAGTTGCTGCCCCGTGGCGCTAGTCCTTACAAGGTTCTTGCCAAGATCAATGATAATGCCTACAAGATAGATCTTCCTACAATTGAGTATGGTGTCAACAATAGTTTCAATGTTGCTGATTTGACACCGTATGAAGGTGAAGACCTTGCAGCGTCGAGGTCGGCGCCTTTCGAAGGAGGGGGAGGATGATGAGGACATCCCTATTACACCACCATTATCTCATACTCCTTTTGATGAAGATGTTGCTGCGAAGAAGTCCAATGAGATTAGGATTGGACCAATTACAAGAGCACGTGCAAAGCTATTGGAACAACAGGTGAACTCACTCTTAATTGAACCTGATCTTTTATTTAATGACAACTTTATACTGCCTAAGTCTATGCATCTATTTATGATTAGGTTTGTTGATAACACGAGCGTTGCACGAGGAGGAGATGAGTTGCAGCAAGAAGAGCAAGACTTGATGATCAAGTGCGCGAGGGAGGAGAGGGAGGCAGGCGCACCAGGAGATCACCAGAACGTCAAGTCAACATGAGAGAGTCCATGATGGCGCACTAGGACAGCCTACGACACGATGTCTACACGTCTAAGGTGCGCCACACTCATGGCCTGCATGCCAAATTAGGCTGAACACATGTATGGGTTGGTATGTACTCGTTTGATTCGAACCGAGTCAGTTCGGGCCCAAACCAGGTTGGTTTTGGGCCAGGTCCATGCTGAGGACGCCCCAGCCTCCCTTAAGTAGCCAGGGGCGCCCCCTCAAGTCGCTTAGACCACGTTTAAACAAAACCCTAGTTTCTAGATAGAACCAAGTGTTCCTATGAAATTATTTGCACCAATTCGTATCGATCTGGTGTTCGTTCTACTGAAAGTCTGAGTGTAATCTGCTGTTCCATTGGGAATTAGTATATTGCATCACCGCTTCATGGTCGGCGGCTACATGCGCAAGCGTGTGACGTTGCGAATATCCAAAGGGTTGAGAGCTATTGCACTGGCAGCAGGGATTAGCCGGAGAGTTCTCTGCGACACTCGAGTATCTTCATCACCATCATCATCATCTACCCCATGCTCGCTAAGAAGATCGGGACACCCCTTATCACTAAGTCAATGCTTAGGATGCCCGACCACCTATAAGTACCCCTGGGCGCCCCCTCGATTAGGGTTAGACCATGTTTTAGACAAAAGTTATTTCATTGAACTGCTGTAAGCATTCATCTGAATTCCTCACAAATTCATTGATTGGAAGAATTATACTATTGCAAGTTTAGTGTGATCTATTGTTCTACTGGGAATTAGTAGATTGCAAACTCCCATTTTGCGGTGACCCAGCATACCACTGCACGTGTAGTATGCAAGTCATTGACATAACACCAATGAAACGTCGTCTCACTAGTATTACATCCCTCAGAGTGGTACAACAGAAACATCGCAGGTCCAAGGCATGACTAAAGGATTACAATTTTCATCATACAGAAGATCTTTAGAACCTCCTCAACAGGTAGAGGTTTAGTCCTGGCGATTACAAAGGATAAAGAATACCTTGAAGACTAAACTAAAGCTACAACTAATGCAGTTGGTTTATTACTCAAACTACAAAATTAACCTATCTAGTTAGGTTCTGGGAGTAGGGAATTGTTTCCCTTCTATAGCTATTCTAGTTTTCCACCAAGCTTGATATAGTTGTTGACTCCACTGACAACTCCCACCTTTGATCAAGACTTCTTCTTCAACTTCGATTTATTGGGATTGCCTCCTACAGATGCCTCCAATCTAAGCAAGGGTTAAGAGGGAGTGGGGTGAGTAACGAGCGTTACCTAGCAAGTTCATATAGGGAATAAGGTGTTTTTATGCACTATCTACAACCGTAGACCCAAGAGTCATTTGGCAATGCAAGTTTTCCGTAAACATTTCTTCAAGAGGTTGCTTTTATTCTGAAGAACTATGTCCGTTAGCCTTCACAGGTTGATTAGAGCTTAGGTAGAGCTCCTTTCTTGCCGCCTTCGTAGTTCCTTTAGTTTCCCAGAACAATGAGTGACAAGCCACAATTTGATACACTCTGCGGAGGTGCGTTACTTTACCCATGAGAGATCTTAGCCTTGTTGATGAGGACATCCCTACTGTTGATATAACCACTACACATCCTCATGTACAAGGACCTCTCACTAGAGCTCGTGCTAGGCAACTAAATTATCAGGTACTTTCGTTTCTCAGAACCGTTCCTAATATACATGAGAATATGATGCTGCCTAAATCAGATGTACTTTTGTTACTTAGGAATTATGGACTTAGCATGGATGATAGGGGCAAGCCTTGGAGCATGGTCATCCATGGAGAGGGCAACAAGCATATGATCCAGGAAGAAGACGCTGCAAGTGGAGAATTCAGGACAATGAAGCAGCCATGAGCAAGGATGGATGCATGGACGGAATATTCAAGATTACAATTAGTAATTTTTGTCCATAGTCTTTTAAGGGTGCTCCGACACCTTATTTTCTAGGCCAGACCCTTGTATTTTCAAAGTGGACCACTTAGGGTTTTTTATGAGTCCGTATGTGAGGAGGGAAGCCCAACTAGGGCCAGTTTCGACCACCCCTACCAGGGTGGACGAAAATCCCAGCCTCTCCTCCTCATATACTCCCACCAGCAATGGCTAAAACTTAATCTAAATAAAACCCAAGTCCTAATGATGGCACTTACAACACCCCACGTTATCATCCCTCTGGGAGTAATACAATCTTCATATTCATCTGCAATTCAGATTGCTTAATCATTGTTCCTGCTTGTTCTTCGATTGCTCATAGGAATAGACCCTCGTGGTCAGGTCAATCTCGCTCTCGCGTGGTCGATAGCCTCGGAAGTTGGTGTAGCGATTGCTAAGGCGCAACGTCTCACACGTTCATAGTCGGATCGTCAATCTCGACCTCCACCACAAATCGTAGCTATCCGTCTCATCAAAAGATCGAGCACCTTTACCCTATCAAGTGGTATCAGATTTCAGGTTGATCGGTGAGATTTACTGTTTTCGTAGTCTAGATTGGATCTTCATACCTAGAATCCACGAAAAAGCCAAAAATATTAGGATTAGATCTTTTCCCAGAAACAGTTCGAGCGTTTGCATCTTTTCTTTTTAGTATTTGCATTGTTGAATTCATGTCTGCATCATCGTGTCGAGTGCTGGTCGTAGCGTCTTGATCCTTAGAGTTTCGAGTTCTGTTCACATACGTCTTGTCGCTGCTGCCGCACCGCCACCACCAAAAACCCTAGCCACCGCCACTACTCATTTCCGCATCGCCGTCCCCACCGCAGCCATCGACCGCTGCCACCCCCACCCTCATTATCGCTGCCACAACCTTTCTCCCAACTTAGGGTTTCATTCCCTGTTCCGCCCAAATTAAAAAAAGGAGGGGACGTGGGGCCGAACCAGCGACCCCACGCCGCACCTAATTCTCAGGTAAAAAAAATTATATTGGAACTTTTCTCTGCCGCGCTGTCGTGCTGTTTTGGGCAGTTTTTGTCTGCAAACTTTAACTGGCCATAAGTTTTGCATACGAACTCCATTTTCGACGTGCGACCTGTCAAACTGTCCGGAATCAAAAGTTATATCGGAGATCTTGGCCCCAAAAAAGTATCAAAAGTCACTCATAATCGTCAAAAAAGTGAGGGAAGGGTGAGTTTTTGGCCTTTTAAGTTTCAGAACCAGCAATTTTCTGTGATCTTCACTTATATTTTGCTTTTGAGCTATTCCTTTGGGCTTCTGGCCACCGCGCATTGACTAGTTGGTGTCCTAGGCTCGCGTCTCTAGCACGATCTAGCCTACGGCTAGCACGGTACCGTCATTGAGCATTTATTCAACTTGTTGCATTGCTGTTTTGAATTATTGCTACAGATATCGCAGCCTCCTACAGCTCCACATATCTCTACGACCGTGTGCTGACACCACCTTGCAATCGCTTAACCACATCTTCACGAGCTTTGACTATAAAGGATCATGATCACTCCTATTGCTTGGTAAGAGCTTTGGTTTTTGCTTGACGGATTACGCAGTTTTCCACCAAATCATCCGTCATACATACACCGCTTTAGAGTTTCCTTTTTCTTGTGAGTCCTAACCATGATAGGATTGGAGAAGAAAGATGACCAGGACCCGGAGACGATGACGAGCGCAGAGTTACATAGCCACTTTACACAGCTCGTGGGCAATCATGTGCAAGACGTCGAAAAACGACATGCCGACACTATGGAGAGGATCAATGGTCTCAAAACCTCTTTCGTCCAGCAGCTTGACACTCGATTCTAGGAGATGATGGCGCGTCTACCTCCGCCACCGGTGGCTGCTCCCCAGCTACCGGCTCCGGCTCCCCAACCGGCTGCAGGCCAGCCAGCCGCTCCCCAGCCGGTCCAGCACAGGCGTGCCCAGCGTGTCCCGCGCAACGGGCCTCATGCTGCTGCAGGTGTTGCAATCCTGGATGAGCCCGCTGCTGATTACTATGGGGCGGATGACTACGCAGGCGAGAACGAGGTGTCCGATGAGGTCCTCCAGCCACCTCTTGGTCATTCGCGCGCCAATCACCCCCATGCACGATGCCATCAACGACCGTTGGTACGTGATGACGATCATATTGCTAAACTGAAATTAAATATTCCACCTTTTGAGGGACGTTACAACCCCGATGCGTATCTTTCTTGGGAATTAGAAGTAGAACAAGGTTTTGCATGTTTAGCTTATCCAAAAGATAAACGTGTTACGGCTGCTACTTGTGAGTTCACTTGTTTTGCTTCTATATGGTGGTCTGAATATTGTCGCGCACATCTTACTAATCCACCTACTACTTGGGATGCTTTAAAATGTGCTATGCATACTCATTTTGTACCTCCATACTACCAACATGATTTGCTAAAAAAGTTAGCTCATTTAGAACAAGGCAAAAATTCTGTTGAGGAATATTATCAGGAATTACAAACTGGCATGATTCATTGTGATATAGAGGAAGATAATGAGGTCTTACTTGCTAGATTTTTCAATGGGTTAAATAAAGAGATTCAAACAATTCTAGAATATAAGGAATATAATACTATCAACCATTTATTTCACCTTGCTTGCAAAGCTGAATGTGAAGTGCAGGATAGGAGAGCTGCGGCAAGAACTAACTTTTCTGCAGGGGCTTCTACTTCTTGGGCACCAAGGATGCCGTATGCGCCACGTACTCCTGCACCTTCGCCTTCACCAACCACACCATCAAGACCTTCTAGTGCTCCAGCGCCACCATCAACAAGGGGTGCTCCCGCTGGTCCTACCACAAGTTCTTCATCATCCATGGCGTCTACAGGGAAGACAAGTAAAGTAAAATGTCACAAATGCACAGGACTTGGCCATTATGCACGTGAGTGTCCAACTGATCGGGTGATGGTTGTTCTTGAGGATGGAGGACACGATTCAGCTAGTGACTATGATGAGGATACTTTGTCTCTCATTGCACATGAGGAACAACAAGCTGCAGCACCTACCGCGGCAGATTCACAATATATGAGTGCGGAGGCTGCTGAACAATATCCTACATTGGTTGCACAACGAGTTTTGAGTCTCCAACTCACTCATGCTGAAACAAATCAGCGCCATTATTTGTTCCATACCAAGGGAGTTGTCAAAGATCGATGTGTGCGCATAATAATAGATGGAGGGAGCTGCCACAACTTGGCAAGTCTAGAGATGGTCGAGAAGCTATCTATTACTACTCGCCCTCATCCTCGGCCTTATTACATTCAATGGTTCAACAACAACGGCAAAGTTAAGGTAACATGTAGTATTCGTGTGCATTTTTCTATTGCTGCATATGATGATTATGTTGAGTGTGATGTTGTTCCTATGCAAGCATGCGCCCTATTACTTGGTAGACCATGGCAATTTGATAGAAATTCTGTAGACCATGGTGCAACAAATCAGTATACTTTTGTTCATAGTGATAAACCAATTGTGTTACTACCTATGTCTCATGAGAGTATTTTAAAAGATGATCTTGCTAGAGCTAGTAGGACACACACTAAATAGAAAAAGATGAGCGAAAATCAGATTATTGCTCAGGAAATTATGCCTTCAAAAAGTACTACTAAACCTAGACCTCAACATGCTCATGAAATTCGTTTGAAGAGTACTTGTTTACTGGCTAGCAAAACTGATATTTTTGAGATAGATGTACACACTACTGAATGTTATGCAATTATTTGCACAGATACCTTGTTTTCATTTGAGGATATGCCTCCTACTTTGCCACCTGCGGTTGCTAACATTTTGTAGGAGTATGAAGACATTTTTCCACAAGAAGAACCACCAGGATTACCTCCTATCAGAGGAATAGAGCATCAAATTGATTTAATTCCTGGTGCTTTGCTGCCTAACCGTGCGCCGTATCATACCAATCCTCAAGAGACAAAAGAGATTCAGCGACAAATACAAGAACTTCTCGACAAAGGTTATATTCGCGAGTCTCTTAGTCCATGCGTTATTCCTATTATTTTGGTATCTAAGAAAGATGGTTCTTGGCGCTTGTGTACTGATTGTAGAGCTATCAATAATATTACGATTCGATATCGTCATCCTATTCCTCGATTAGATGATATGCTTGATGAATTAAGTGGCTCTACCATGTTCTCTAAAGTTGATTTGCGTAGTGGATACCACCAAATTCGTATGAAACTAGGTGATGAATGGAAAACAACATTTAAAACTAAGTTTGGATTATATGAGTGGTTAGTAATGCCTTTTGGTTTAACTAATGCACCCAGCACCTTCATGAGATTAATGAACGAAGTTTTACGTGCTTTTATTGGCCGTTTTGTGGTGGTATACTTTGATGATATTCTCATATATAGCAAATCTTTAGAGGAACATTTGGCACATCTACGTGTTGTTTTTAATGCTTTACGTGATGCACGCTTGTTTGGTAACCTCGCAAAGTGCACCTTTTGCACCGATCGAGTTGTGTTTCTTGGCTATGTTGTTACAGCGTAGGGTATTGAAGTTGATCTCGCCAAGATTGAAGCTATTTCTAGTTGGCCGCAGCCTAAAACGTTCACACAAGTGCGGAGTTTTCTTGGTCTTGCTGGATTTTATAGGTGCTTTATGAAAGATTTTGGTTCCATTGCTGTGCCGCTGAATGAGTTGACAACGAAAGATGTGCCCTTCACTTGGGGAGATACACAGCAAGATGCTTTCCTGCTGCTGAAAGACAGGTTAACACATGCTCCATTACTCCAACTTCCTGATTTTAATAAAACTTTTGAGTTGGAATGTGATGCTAGTGGTAAACCTATCGCATATTTTAGTGAAAAACTGAGTGGGCCAAGTCTGAACTATTCTACTTGTGATAAAGAATTATATGCTCTTGTTCGGACATTAGAATTTTGGAAACATTATTTATATCCTAAAGAATTTGTTATACATTCTGATCATGAATCTTTGAAGCATATTCGTAGTCAAGCTAAACTGAATAAGCGACATACTAAGTGGGTCGAGTTTATTGAATCTTTTCCTTATGTCATTAAACACAAAAAGGGTAAAGATAATGTTATTGCTGATGCTTTGTCACGCCGCTATACCATGCTTAATCAACTTGACTACAAATTTTTTGGTTTGGAAACAATTAAGGGACAATATGAGCATGATGTTGAATTCAATGATATATTGCTGAATTGTAAAGAGGGTAGAACTTGGAACAAATTCATCCTCAACAACGGATTTGTGTTTCACGCTAACAAGCTATGCATTCCCAGATTGCTCTGTTTGTCTATTGTTGTTGCAGGAGGCACATGGAGGAGGTTTAATGGGTCACTTTGGCATAAAGAAGATGGAGGACGTACTTGCTGCACACTTTTTCTAGCCACGGATGCGTAGAGATGTTGAGAGATTTGTTGCTCGCTGCACTACATGTCAAAAAGCTTAGTCTCGCCTTAATCCTCATGGTTTATACATGCCTCTTCTGTTCCTAGTGTGCCTTGGGAAGATATTTCTATGGATTTCGTTTTGGGATTACCTCGCACACAGAAGGGGAGGGATAGTATTTTTGTGGTTGTAGATAGATTTTCTAAGATGGCACATTTTATACCTTGTCATAAGAGTGATGATGCTGCGCATATTGCTGATTTGTTCTTTCGTGAAATTGTGTGTTTGCATGGTGTGCCTAATACTATTGTGTCTGATCGTGATACTAAATTTCTGAGCCATTTTTGGAGATGTTTATGGGCTAAGTTGGGGACTAAATTGTTGTTTCGTACTACATATCATCCCCAAATTCATGGACAAACTGAAGTAGTAAATAGAACGTTATCTACTATGCTAAGGGCAGTTTTAAAGAAGAACTTAAAAATGTGGGAAGATTGTTTACCTCATATAGAATTTGCTTACAATCGTTCGCTGCATTCTACCACTAAATTGTGCCCTTTAGAAGTTGTGTATGGTTTCGTTCCTCGTGTACCTATTGATTTATTGCCTCTTCCATCTATGGTGCAACATAATTTTGATGCTACACAATGTGCTGAACATATTTTGAAACTACATGCAACTACTAAAGAAAACATAGAACGCATGAATGCTAAATATAAAATTGCTGGAGATAAAGGAAGAAAGCATATTGTGTTTGATGTTGGTGATCTTGTTTGGTTGCATTTGCGCAAAGATCGTTTTATCGATTTGTGCAAGTCTAAATTGATGCAACGTGCTGTTGGTCCATTTAAAGTGTTAGAAAAGTTGAATGATAATGCCTATAAACTTGAGCTTCCTGCAGAATTTGGTACGGTAAGTCCTACATTTAACATTGCAGATTTGAAGCCTTATTTTGGATAAGAAGATGAGCTTTCGTCGAGGATGACTTCAATTCAAGAAGGGGAGGATGATGAGGACATCCCTACTATTGATACAACCACTACACATCCTCATGTACAAGGACCTCTCACTAGAGCTCGTGCTAGGCAACTAAATTATCAGGTACTTTCCTTTCTCGGAACCGTTCCTAATATACATGACAATATGATGCCGCCTAAATCAGATGTACTTTTGTTACTTAGGACTGATGGACTTAGCATGGATGAGAGGGGCAAGCATTGGAGCATGGTCATCCATGGAGAGGGCAACAAGCATATGATCCAAGAAGAAGACACTGCAAGTGGAGAATTCAGGACAATGAAGCAGCCATGAGCAAGGATGGATGCATGGATGAAATATTCAAGATTACAATTAGTAATTTTCGTCCATAGTCTTTTAAGGGTTCTGCGACACCTTATTTTATGGGCCAGACCCATGTATTTTCGAAGTGGACCACTTAGGGTTTTTTATGAGTCCGTATGGCGCTATTCAGTTTGCGGCCACCAAGTTCCTTGCCACAGGCTCACAGGTACCTTTGTTCGCTGCAATCACCCTGCGGGTCGAAAAGCCCTTATCAAATAGCTCAGAGGGTCTTTTTTGGGTCAAATTTGTTTGAGCCCAAATCCTAGTGTTTGAATTGGGGAGAAAACGTTTGAACTCATAATTCCTGTTACGCTGCCGCTTGCTAAACCCACCTTGTTAGGTTTACCCATTATTCTAATAGAACTTGACTTTGTCAGCATTAGAGTTCCGTTGCCACCGTCTTCTTCCCTGTTCTATCGTCCTCCCCTGTTCTGTCCGCCCGCCCAGCTCGTCGTCGACCCCTCGCCGTCACTACGCCGGAATCGAGCTCGTCGTCGCTTCGCCGAAGTCGAGCTCCCCATCGCTTCTGCCACCTTGGTGCTAGCATCTCCCACCCCGGAGCAAAGGCTCCCCAGGTCGCAGTTCCGGCTCCTCCCTCCCCCATAGATCTGAGCTCTTCCCTCCCCCATAGATCTGAGCTCCTCTAATGGAGACGACACCTCTAGAAGTGCGGCACTCTCAGAGGAGATCCGCTAGCCGTCTCTAATGGTGACGGCGGTGCTGGCCGTTCCTATGGACTTGGTGGCGGAACCTCATGGACATATAGTTTGTTGTTATGTTAATTTTCACTAAATTCATCTCTGTAAATGCGAATCTCAAAAATGAAGAACAATAAATGTAGATTTCAGATCTGAAATTATAGGAGAAACACTAAATCTGAAAGTTCATAATATTTGGTTGCTTCAAACTTACAGAAGCTAGTTAGTAACACAAAAGCCCGCTTGAGCCTTGTCTATACAAAAGCTATTCTTCAGAGTTAGTCTAACACTAACTGTACTTAACTGAAGAAACTAGGGGAGGGCAGCCTTCATGGAAGTTGGCATACCAAAATGCTGCGAAGGGCTAAAGTTCATTGCTAAATCAACCGGAATTGAACGATTTCCCTTCTCGCCTAACTCCTGCTACTTTTCTCCATTCAGCATGCAGTCGTGGCTTCCCCTTCCTCGGGCGTCTGCGCTCGCCCTTGGGGCGGGGGAAGAGGGCTTTCCGCGCTCGCCCTTGGGGGAGGAGGGCTTTTCATGCTTCCGGCGGGGGCGTGTCCTGTTGAACCTGACCAGCAGTGCCGCCGTGAGGCATTCTTCAAACGAGTAGTACGACAGCTCTTGATAGAGGTCATATTTCCTGGTGAACCGCAGTCGCAATGATAGATCGGTGTAGTTGTGGTTCGCCGGTGGCGCATCAACACACCATATCTTAGATCTCGCTATGGCCCGCTTTCTCGCCTACCGCAAGTTCTTGTTGGTCTTCGATGCCGGGCAGCCGGTGCATGGCCGACGATGATGCTTCCCCAGCTTACCCCACTTCAGCTTCATTGCCCTTACCTCGGACAGAGCCGGTGAGCATCTAGACCTTGGGGAAACCCTCCTCCCCCACTCCAACACCCCCGCCGACAATGCCAACTTGGGGAAGTTCATGACAGCCGCGATTGGCACCTGTACACCGGCGGCGACAAGGCAAGACATTGCCTGCCCGAAGGGGGCTTGATATTGTAGCGTCATCGGCGGCGGTGCCATGAGCGGGGGCGAGCTTAGGGTGGGGACTGTGAAGTGGGGAGTGAGACTGGGGAGGAAGACGCGTAGCAGCCTTTATCTGCCTCGTAAATAAAATAACAGTGACTGTCCATGTTTATCTACTTGGGCTTTTACTTCATTTTTCTGGGTCCACTATCAGTTAGACTGGGATTGCCATATGGGGTAAAGTACTAGATACCTCGACCCCTGGCGACCTCAACCCTAAAATCGGGAAAATCACATTTCCAGTCTCCTTCCTCCCAAATCGGCGGCTGCTGGGGTTGGCCGCCCCGCCCACCGCGACTGCTCGAACCAATGCCGGTCGGGTGGTGTTCGACCTCCATGGCATCCTGCACGCAGGAATCCCTTCTCAAGGTAAGTGTAGGGTTTTCCCATACGGATTTCCCAATGCTCCGATCTAGTACTAGTTCAAGGGGCGGCCCTAGCTCAAGGGGAATTTTCCAAAAATATTTCTAGGGTCACTAAGCCTGCTTGATTGTTCTATAATCAGACCCATATGGTTGCTATGTATGTTGCCCAAACATGCATGCCCTGCCAAAACATTGGTTACCTATTGTATTTTAGTCTTTGTTCGGTTCGGTTTGTTGCCAAAATATATGGTGCTAGATTTAAAATGATTGAATGGGTGCTCTTATTCCAGTTTAAATTGTGTTGTATCTTGGACACAACATAGCTCCATTGTGCTAAAAGGGGAAATCTAGGACTTGCTCTTGGTGGAGCTTTTAAATCACTGTTGGAAGGTATGCAATGCTACTAGATATATTGACATGTTCTTGTTGAGATGAATTTTAAATGATAATTGAAAGCTATGTCATGCTTTTGGTGATTTCTATATCAAATATTGCATTCTACATCATGTTTTTTGGTGATTTATAATTTGTTATTTAGACGAAGAAAATAGATGTGATGGGTTATGGGGTGACGGCACCGTGAGTTTGACCTAGAATTCAAAATTGAGCAAAGGAAATAAAAATAAAATCAAATAATTGGAAAACCAGCGCATGGAGTCATGGTATGTGATGTAGTATCTTAGAAAAATAGCAAACAGGGCATGCCAAGGATTCATAGGAACACTCTTCACAAATTTGGCATGCTTTTGGGAGCTTACGACACTGTTTTTCCACATGCTTTTGAAATGGAGGTCAGTTTCCAATGATCATACATAGTTAGGACATGCTCGTGGTGGAGATTTTTAATTGCTATTGGAAGCTATGTAAAGCTATTGGGTTTAAAATCATGTTCTAGTTTACATATGATAATTGAAAGCTTAGCCATGCTATTGGTTATTTCTATATCAAACATTGCAAGATACATCATGCTTTTTGGTGATTTATAATTGATTATTTATAAGAAGTAAATAGATGTGATGGGTTATGGGGTTTAGGGCTTACGGCCCCGTGAGTTTGACCTAGATTTCAAAAGTGAGCAAAAGAAATACAAATAAAATCAAAAAATTGGAAAACCAGCGCATGGAGTCATTGTATGTGATGTAGTACCTTGGAAAAATACCAAACATGGCATGCCAAGGATTCATAGGCAAACTCTTCACAAAATTGGCATGCTTTTAGGTCTTTCCAATGAGGTCGGATTCCAATGATTATACATAGTTAGGACATGATCTTGGTGGAGCTTTTAAATTGCTATTGGAAGCTATGTAATGCTATTGGTTATATTGTCATGTTCCTGTTTTAAAATGATAATGAACTCCTCACACAATTACATGTTACAATGCAACGTCATGAAGCATGCTACGACTGTCCCTCCGACGATGAGAACTGTGTGATTGGGCACAGTCCCAGGTCTTACCATTACCACTCCCATCTAGGACCGGCGCTGACAGGTGATGTTAATAACTTATACATGTCTGGTTATAGAATTTGAGAGATAGGACATATATCTCATTCATGAAATAATTATGTAGGTCCCATCGTTAGGGGTATAAAAGGGGGGGGGCTCTTGACCTAGCACATTGGGAGCTAAATAACATCGTTTACGGAAATGATGTACCAATGTCTTATGTAAGGATTGGCCTTCTCAAATTGCTCTCACAGAGGCTTGATAGTGATAATCTGGTGATCCCTTTGTATGCCTGCTCTGTCAAGAAGTCCCTGACAGCTAAAGGGAATTCAAAGATGGTAAGATTTTGTTGTGCACAGTCAATATTAACGTGTTTGCTCAACTGACACCCTAGTGTCTATACTATCATATCAGGTATTTTTGAAGTCGTACAACCAGCTCTATCTCAGGCAGTACCTAGAAGCAGGAGATATTATGGTGCCAGCCTACGCCGATGACCCGTATGCACCTGAAGGTGAAACTGAGTAGCATGTGCATTACGTCAAGTTTCGGATGGGCAAGGATGGTCGCGCCCATATTACAAGTAACTGGAGCACGCTTGTGACCACCTCATGCATGTCTGATGATGACATGGCTGTGTTCGAGGTTGAACCAGATGAAAAGGAATTACTGTTTATCCATCTGTTGAGTAATGTGCCGATAGGTAAGCCAGTTAAGTGTTAACTTGAACTACTAATCTGGTGGTGTATGCATCTGCACCAACTCAACTTGTATGCCAGATATTAAGGCTTTAGTACTAGCTCTGATCGGCTGGTTTATGCTATATATTAAGGCTCGAGTTGTAAAACTTGTATGACATGTTATTCTATATGCTATTATGCTGTGCATTCTCTTATCTAGATTTTGGATGCCATCTATCTAGTCCGTCTAGCCGCTGGACCAGATAATTTTGTTTCTGTTCGAATACAACTAAGCTTAATTTATAGACATGTTGACCATCAGAGCATCACAGAAAGCACAACATGTTGCAATCAGTTAATACAAACTATTCAATTCACAAAATCATGTACGAGTTAAGGCACTTCATCATAACAAGATGGTTTTAGTAAATAGAGTATAAGCATGCACAGAAGAATGCAAGTAATCATAGCCTGCGCAACATATTGGCATATGGTTTAGACTACCAGGTGACACAATAATATAATAACATAATTAACTAACTGATAGCAACTGCGCAACATATAGGCTTCATTTTTTCAACATGAACAGACATAGCCTCCTGCCCCACATTCAAGAAGGTGAAGATGCACAAATTCCCTTCTTCTGTCGACACTTTTTGGAGAACCTTAGGCCAGTTTGCTATCATCTGGGCAACACCGTTGCCCTGATGGGTGAAGCTTACATTATAGAAACCATCTTGCTCACCGCAATATGTTGGAATGGTGCATGGAAGATAGCAGGCGAGGTGGGCATTACTGTACTTTGCTGAAAAGTATTGTAGTACAAGAATACAGTCAGTTTTTGAACACCGATTCATGTGCATAAGAAGATTAAAAGAGTCAAGCAGGTTACCATTTTTGCCTTCCCACGGAGGACATGTGACTTCTTCATCTCACAGATATAGTATGGAACTGTTGGCCTCAGTTTAGCAACCATTGCATTGAGATCGGCAATCTGGCGACCAGTGAGATCGATATTGCTTGCAAACACACAGTGCTTGTCGAATTCCAAGTCACCAGTTATCTTGGGACCTAGAAAGAAATGCACTACTTAGTGATTGTTATCTCCATAAGAATGTATTAAAAGATCATCAGACCCATGTTAGACAGATTCACACCTCTGCGAATGACGATAGTCTCAGGGTAATCACTATTGGTTGTGGCTTTCTTGCATTTCTTGATAGCATAAGAATACTTGATTTTAAATTGCTTTAAATAATCGACAAAACGGTTATTCCGGCTAGTACAGGCATCAGCCTAGAAATAGAGATTGTGCTTATTACAATGTTGTATAGCACCTAAAAACACCATTGCCAGAATTAGAAATTTGTATAACCTGCACCTTAGTGGTGATATGGTCAATCGTTGGGTCCATCTGGATACTTGCAAGCTTTTCTGAAAGAAATGGGCACCTATTTAGTGCAGGCATCTATTTCCTTAGAATAATATACTATGCTATAATTAGCAGTATGTGCTACTACAATTTGCAATGACAGTACCTCATTCCATATCCAGTATGAAGTGAAATCTAGTACCATATCCAGCGACAACTACCCTATAATAATACAGTGCGTACAGAGGTTTCCCAGCCGTGCCCCCCATCCCAAAATTTAAACTCGACAAAATTCAGCAAACTACATAAATTTCATTGAAATTTAGATGGTTTTCACAAAATATGGTGAAATATGAAATAGACTAAAAGAGGTGGTCTTCGTCGGAGTCCTCACCGGCGGCATCGGCTACCGATGCGGCCGATGGTGCTAATGGTGAAGCGTTGGACGGCCCAGCTCCATCATCGGACAGGCGGCCGGAAACCATCCCGTGGCGGCGACGGTTCTCCTTCGCTGTGCGCTGGCGGCGCTCGCGCTCGGCCTCCTTGAGGAAGGAGGTGAACATGCGGCGCTCCTGCGCTTGCTGCGCCGATGCGTTGAAGGAAGGGAGAGGGTACTGATGCTCGCGGTGCTGGCGCTCCACCGCCACCTTCGCGAGCCCTCTGGCCACGTCCGCCCGGAAGAGACATCTCTCAGCCTCCGCCATCGCAGCCCTCGCCGCTTCGATGTTGCGGCGGTGGGCGTCGGCGCGGGCGGCAGCATGGTCCTCCACCAGCCTTGCCGCTGCCGCCCTCCTCTCGGCGGCCATGAGCTCCTGCGCTGCCCGGTCGCGGCGCTGCATCTCGAACGATGCTACGATCGCTCTCTATTCGGCGGCGGCCTCCGCGTCCGTCGGCAGCTTGGCGAGTAACTCCTCATCGTTGGAGTCCTCCTCCTCCTCCTCGCCCTGCGGTGGTGCTGGGTCCTGCGTCCTGCGGCAATGGCGGCGGTGGAGGTAGGGCGGTGGTGCTGGTGGCATGCCGGAACCGCCTCGAGGGAGCATGGCGTAGGTTGTCAAGAGGCGGCGAGGCATTTTCTACCGGCAGTTGGAGGATGTGAACCTACCATCGAGGCGATGAGCTATTTATAGCCGGAAACGGGGCGGGAAAATGAAGGAAAAGGGGCGGGAAGCGGCGGGAAGCGCGCGGCATGGCATTCATTTCTCGCCGACGCGTGCTGCGATGCGACGGCTCGCTGCCCCGCTGGAAAGCTGTTTCTATTTGCAGCGCCATTACTGGGTGTGGGAGACGAGACGAGTGGAGACGACAAAGCATCGGTTGTGCCGCTGACAGTGGGCCACGCGGCGAGCCATGCATTTAGGGGGGTGGCGGGGCGAGTGGAGATGCTCGTAGATTGAGTACGCGATGGAGCGAAGAAACATAGGGAGGCGACTTAAAATCACCATACGTGCTCGAGGCTCACCGCCGGCGATCTAGGAAGAACGCCTGCAAGGTTCCCTTGGAAGCGAGAGGAGAGCGGACCGTCTTCTCCGGAGACTAGGAATCGAGCGGCACTTACCAGCCTACCTGCAGTGGAGGAGAGAGGACGGTCTTCTCCAGGGACAGGATTACGGCGCCGCGCAGGAGATTTCATCGCTGGAGCTGCTAGGGGAGGTTTTTTTGTAGCGCGCTAGAGGCAGGGGAGTTTGGATTTGGGATAAATGATGGTAACAGTGGGGCCAGGGGAGTGGAGGCAAGGCAAAGAGGTGGGCGGGGAGCCCATGTTGCCATGCGGCAGCTAACCAGACGGCGTCGACGGCGGCTGACTCGTTGCAACAGCTGTGTCGATGACGAGTGGGTCCACAAGCGTGGTAGAATATAACACAAACCTTATTTTATTAGGCGGTCAACCGGGTTTTCAGAGATTTGACTTGCTTTCGAATGGGCATAACTTATTCTTATAAAACATAAAAATACATAATCGGCCCACATTGTCTTATTTTATGACCTGATTAATAGGACCATAATACATGCCATAGGGGAGTTTTCACGAAAAAGCATTAAAATTAGGGGCTCCCTTACAGAAGTGAGGGGCGCTACCTCAAACTAATTTAGACCTCAAACAAATTTAGATAAGTAAATAAAATTTACAAATAATAATTATTCTAACAGTAGAAATGCGATGTGATCATCGAAGCGGGAGCTATATCTTGACGACATGGTGTTGATCCATGGGGTCAGTGGGAATAATCGGTAAAATTATTTGCACCATACAGAAGGTCACACATGCACCATCCCATTCATACATCTTTCCATGGAACCTCAGTAGATCTCGGTTTTGCATCTTGATGTAAACATAGCCGTCGTCACCATTTTGGTGAGATTGGACGATCCGCCACCTAGCATCCTGCATCTTGCTGAATAGAGCACACACAACCACATAACCTGCTGGTTGTAGGTTCAGTGTTACAATCGCTTCCAGGATCTTAGTCTGTCCAACACCATATGTCACCCTTAGCTGATAGATGACTATACGGGAGATCCTAGCTCTCTTTGCGGATTTGATATCAATATTTGGTGATCGCGGTTCAGGGTCATCGTCTTCAGGGTCATCATCTTCGCCATCACCTTTTTTGTTCCCTTCATCCCCTGAAAAATTTCTTGGACTTCCTCGTCAAGAGAACCATACGGATCTGCGTCAAATTTAGGTTCCGGATCAGATTCTTCTTGCACATCCTCCACCTCTACAACCTTCAGCTTCTGACATATGATACAACACGCGTTTGAAATCAAGAAATGTTCCTTTTATACATTTATACGTAGTACTAACATATTTTGAAAAAAAGATAGTCATGTGTAGTACCTTGTCATCTTGGCTAACTCCTTTGGAAGAGCCCTCTCCGGCGAAAGTGCGCTTCTTACCCGCTCCTCCGCCCGCATCCATCGATCAATGGTTAAGTTCAAACTACAATAGGGAGTAAATCCTGACTTACAAGCGGGAATAAAAACTATACGAATTAACCCTAAAATATTGATACATACCTCTGTAGCTAGCTGAAGATGGTTTACCGATGCGGCGGAATTAGTGTTAGCCATCCGTCCCTTTTATAGAGACTTGCTAGGAACGGACGTCCCTATATTCACGTATCGGAGTAGTGGAGAATAGGAAGGGATAACGTTTCTATCCAGTAATCTATTGTAGAAATTTTGGCGGTGATCTAGTAAAAGGTTTTCTACTAGCCATTGTAACATCTGTGTCAATGACGAGTGGGTCCTGATGTCTCGTGGGTTCACGAGCTGGGCAAAGTCGAGAGCGGTCGTTGTACTTGTCCAGAGCCGTGCAGGCTGAACAAATTAAATACTTGTCCAGAGTCATACTTGTCCAGAGCTCGGCAAAGTAGAAGGGGTGTCGGGTCCCAGGGGTGCCACATCCAAGATCTTAGGAATTATCTCGGCCTAGGGATTTCAGAAAAAATCAAAAAAATGGAAAAACACTACATCACCTAGGAAAAATACCCATGGTCCTATTTTTGGTGGAGATGTGCATCTTCGCATTCCCAACAGCTTTTGCAACTAGTGTTTTTTCAGTTTCCACATAAAAATGCATTTTCCATTTTTCAAGTGGCCGGAGGGGTCAAAACAGGTGCTTTTTTGTGAAGTGGCCACCAAGGGCAATGTGTAAAACATCACCACTCTAATCCAGGAGCTTAGGAATTATCTCGGCCTTCTGCCATTAATGAATTATTTTTGCCCTAAATCCATTTTAATCTAATTTTGCACTGGGGCTACAAGAAATGCACACCAGAAAAATTGGGGAAAAATACATGGAGGTCCCATGAGGGTGTGTGACCCTAGAACCAAGACCAAACCATGGTTCCCACCCCACATGGCAGACATCGATGGCAACGTGAGTTTGACCTAGATCAGGAAGGGGGACCTAGGGAATTCAGAAAAAATGAAAAAAATGGAAAAACACTGCATGAAGTCATGGTGAGTGATGCATCACCTAGGAAAAATACCAAACATGCCATCCCAAGGGTTCACAGGTGGACTCTTTCAAAAAGAGGTGCTTCTAGGCAGGAGTTCTCTTGGTCTTCCTTGCCAGGTGACCATGGTTTGTGCAATTCCACAAAAAAATGTGGAACAATGGTCCCATTTTTGGTGGAGATGTGAATCTTTGCATTCCCAACAACTTTTGCAACTAGTGTTTTTTTCAGTTTCCACATAAAAAATGCATTTCCCATTTTTCAGGTGGTCGGAGGGGTCAAAACAGGTGCTTTTTTGTGAAGGGGCCACCAAGGGCAGTGTGCAAAACATCACCACTCTAATTTTCATGGGTTGGGGACCTACTAGGGGTGCCACATCCAGGAGCTTAGGAATTATCTCGGCCTGCTGCCATATAATGAATTATTTTTGCCCTAAATCCATTTTAATCCAATTTTGCACTTGGGCTATAAGAAATGCACACCAAAAAATTGGGAAAAAATACACGGAGGTCCCCTGAGGGTGTAGGACCATAGAAACAAGACCAAACCGTGGTTCCCACCCCACGTGCCACACATCGATGGCATCGCGAGTTTGACCAAGATCTGAAAGGGGGGCCTAGGGAATTCAGAAAAAATCAAAAAAATGGAAAAACACTGCATGGAGTCATGGCGAATGATGCATCACCTAGGAAAAATACCAAACATGCCATCCCAAGGGTTCACAGGTGGACTCTTTCACAAAGAGGTGCTTCCAGGCAGGAGTTCTCTTGGTCTTCCTTGCCAGGTGAGCATGGTTTGTGCAAGTTCCATAGCAAACTATGGAACCATGGTCCCATTTTTTGTGGAGATGTGCATCTTTGCATTCCCAACAACTTTTGCAACTAGTGTTTTTTCAGTTTCCACATAAAAAAAATGCATTTCCCATTTTTCAGGTGGCCGGAGGGGTCAGAATAGGTGCTTTTTTTGTGAAGGGGGCATCAAGGGCAGCGTGCAAAACATCACCACTCTAATTTTCATGGGTGGGGGACCTACTAGGGGTGCCACATCTAGGATCTTAGGAATTATCTCGGCCTGCTGCCATATAATGAATTATTTTTGCCCTAAATCCATTTTAATCCAATTTTGCACTCGGGTTACAAGAAATGCACACCAGACAAATTGGGGAAAAATACACGGAGGTCCCCTGGGGGTGTGGGACCCTAGAACCAAGACCAAAGCATGGTTCCCACCCCACCTGGCACACATCGATGGCACCGCGAGTTTGACCTATATCTGGAAGGGGGGCCTAGGGAATTTAGAAAAAATCAAAAAAATGGAAAAACAATGCATGGAGTCATGGTGAGTGATGCATCTCCTAGGAAAAGTACCAAACATGCCATCCCAAGGGTTCACAGGTGGACTCTTTCACAAAGAGGTGCTTTCAGGCAGGAGTTCTCTTGGTCTTCCTTGCCAGGTGACCACGGTTTGTGCAAGTTCCACAACAAACTGTGGAACCATGGTCCCATTTTTGGTGGAGATGTGCATATTTGCATTCCCAACAACTTTTCCAACTAGTGTTTTTTCAGTTTCCACATAAAAATGCATTTCCCATTTTTCATGTGGCCGGAGGGGTCAAAACAGGTGCTTTTTTGTGAAGGGGCCACCAAGGGCAGTGTGCAAAACTTCACCACTCTAATTTTCATGGGTGGGCGACCTACTAGGGGTGCCACATCCAGGAGCTTAGGAATTATCTTGGCCTGCTCCATATAATGAATATTTTTTGCCCTAAATCCATTTTAATCCAATTTTGCACTGGGGCTACAAGAAATGCACACCAGAAAATTGGGGAAAAATACATGGAGGTCCCCTGAGGGTGTGTGACCCTAGAACCAAGACCAAACCATGGTTCCCACCTCACCTGGCGGACATCGATGGCACCGCGAGTTTGACCTAGATCTGGAAGGGGGGCCTAGGGAATTCAGAAAAAATCAAAAAAATGGAAAAACACTGCATGGAGTCATGGTGAGTGATGCATCACCTAGGAAAAATACCAAACTTGCCATCCCATGGGTTCACAGGTGGACTCTTTCACAAAGAGGTGCTTCTAGGCAGGTGTTCTCTTGGTCTTCCTTGCCAGGTGACCATGGTTTGTGCAAGTTCCACAGCAAACTGTGGAACCATTGTCCCATTTTTGGTGGAGATGTGCATCTTTACATTCCAAACAACGTTTGCAACTAGTGTTTTTTCAGTTTCCACATAAAAAATGCATTTCCCATTTTTCAGGTGGCCGGAGGGGTCAAAACAGGTGCTTTCTTGTGAAGGGGCCACCAAGGGTAGTGTGCAAAACATCATTACTCTAATTTTCATGGGTGGGGGACCTACTAGGGGTGCCACATCTAGGAGCTTAGGAATTATCTCGGCCTGCTGCCATATAAAGAATATTTTTTGCCCTAAATCCATTATAATCCAATTTTGCACTGGGGCTATAAGAAATGCACACCAGAAAAATTGGGGAAAAATACACGGAGGTCCCCTGAGGGTGTGGGACCCTAGAACCAAGACCAAACGATGGTTCCCACCCGACCTGACACACATCGATGGCACCACGAGTTTGACCTAGATCTAGAAGGGGGGCCTAAGGAATTCAGAAAAAAATCAAAAAAATGGGAAAACAATTCACAGAGTCATGGTGAGTGATGCATCACCTAGTAAAAATACCAAACATGCCATCCCAAGGGTTCACAGGTGGACTCTTTCAAAAAGAGGTGCTTCCAGACAGGAGTTCTCTTGGTCTTCCTTGCCAGGTGACCATGGTTTGTGCAAGTTCCATAGCAAACTGTGGAACCATGGTCCCATTTTTTATGGAGATGTGCATCTATGCATTCCCAACAACTTTTGCAACTAGTGTTTTTTCAGTTTCCACATAAAAAATGCATTTCCCATTTTTCAAGTGGCCGGAGGGGTCAAAACAGGTGCTTTTTTGTGAAGGGGCCACCAAGGGCAGCGTGCAAAACATCACCACTCTAATTTTCATGGGTGGGGGACCTACTAGGGGTGCCACATCTAGGAGCTTAGGAATTATCTCGGCCTGCTGCCATATAATGAATTATTTTTGCCCTAAATCCATTTTAATCCAATTTTGCACTCGGGTTACAAGAAATGCACACCAGACAAATTGGGGAAAAATACACGGAGGTCCCCTGGGGGTGTGGGACCCTAGAACCAAGACCAAAGCATGGTTCCCACCCCACCTGGCACACATCGATGGCACCGCGAGTTTGACCTATATCTGGAAGGGGGGCCTAGGGAATTTAGAAAAAATCAAAAAAATGGAAAAACAATGCATGGAGTCATGGGTGAGTGATGCATCTCCTAGGAAAAGTACCAAACATGCCATCCCAAGGGTTCACAGGTGGACTCTTTCACAAAGAGGTGCTTTCAGGCAGGAGTTCTCTTGGTCTTCGTTGCTAGGTGACCACGGTTTGTGCAAGTTCCACAACAAACTGTGGAACCATGGTCCCATTTTTGGTGGAGATGTGCATCTTTGCATTCCCAACAACTTTTGCAACTAGTGTTTTTTCAGTTTCCACATAAAAATGCATTTCCCATTTTTCACGTGGCCGGAGGGGTCAAAACAGGTGCTTTTTGTGAAGGGACCACCAAGGGCATTGTGCAAAACATCACCACTCTAATTTTCATGGGTGGGCGACCTACTAGGGGTGCCACATCCAGGAGCTTAGGAATTATCTTGGCCTGCTCCATATAATGAATATTTTTTGCCCTAAATCCATTTTAATCCAATTTTGCACTGGGGCTACAAGAAATGCACACCAGAAAATTGGGGAAAAATACATGGAGGTCCCCTGAGGGTGTGTGACCCTAGAACCAAGACCAAACCATGGTTCCCACCTCACCTGGCGGACATCGATGGCACCGCGAGTTTGACCTAGATCTGGAAGGGGGGCCTAGGGAATTCAGAAAAAATCAAAAAATGGAAAAACACTGCATGGAGTCATGGTGAGTGATGCATCACCTAGGAAAAATACCAAACTTGCCATCCCATGGGTTCACAGGTGGACTCTTTCACAAAGAGGTGCTTCCACGCAGGTGTTCTCTTGGTCTTCCTTGCCAGGTGACCATGGTTTGTGCAAGTTCCACAGCAAACTGTGGAACCATTGTCCCATTTTTGGTGGAGATGTGCATCTTTACATTCCAAACAACGTTTGCAACTAGTGTTTTTTCAGTTTCCACATAAAAAATGCATTTCCCATTTTTCAGGTGGCCGGAGGGGTCAAAACAGGTGCTTTCTTGTGAAGGGGCCACCAAGGGTAGTGTGCAAAACATCATTACTCTAATTTTCATGGGTGGGGGACCTACTAGGGGTGCCACATCTAGGAGCTTAGGAATTATCTCGGCCTGCTGCCATATAAAGAATATTTTTTGCCCTAAATCCATTATAATCCAATTTTGCACTGGGGCTATAAGAAATGCACACCAGAAAAATTGGGGAAAAATACACGGAGGTCCCCTGAGGGTGTGGGACCCTAGAACCAAGACCAAACGATGGTTCCCACCCGACCTGACACACATCGATGGCACCACGAGTTTGACCTAGATCTAGAAGGGGGGCCTAAGGAATTCAGAAAAAAATCAAAAAAATGGGAAAACAATTCACAGAGTCATGGTGAGTGATGCATCACCTAGTAAAAATACCAAACATGCCATCCCAAGGGTTCACAGGTGGACTCTTTCAAAAAGAGGTGCTTCCAGACAGGAGTTCTCTTGGTCTTCCTTGCCAGGTGACCATGGTTTGTGCAAGTTCCACAGCAAACTGTGGAACCATGGTCCCATTTTTTATGGAGATGTGCATCTATGCATTCCCAACAACTTTTGCAACTAGTGTTTTTTCAGTTTCCACATAAAAAATGCATTTCCCATTTTTCAAGTGGCCGGAGGGGTCAAAACAGGTGCTTTTTTGTGAAGGGGCCACCAAGGGCAGTGTGCAAAACATCACCACTCTAATTTTCATGGGTGGGGGACCTAGTAGGGGTGCCACATCCAGGAGCTTAGGAATTATCTCGGCCTGCTACCATATAATGAATTATTTTTGCCCTAAATTCATTTTAATCCAATTTTGCATTGGAGCTACAAGAAATGCACACCCAGAAAAATTGGGGAAAAATACACGGAGGTCCCCTGAGGGTGTGGGACCCTAGAACCAAGACCAAACCATGGTTCCCACCCCACCTGCACACATCGATGGCACCACAAGTTTGACCTAGATCTGGAAGGTGGGCGTAGGGAATTCAGATAAAATCAAAACAAATGGAAAAACAATGCATGGATTCATGGCGAGTGATGCATCACCTAGGAAAAATACCAAACATGCCATCCCAAGGGTTCACAGGTGGACTCTTTCACAAAGAGGTGCTTCCAGGCATGAGTTCTCTTGGTCTTCGTTGCTAGGTGACCATGGTTTGTGCAAGTTCCACAACAAACTGTGGAACCATGGTCCCATTTCTGGTGGAGATGTGCATCTTTGCATTCCCAACAACTTTTGCAACTAGTATTTTTTCAGTTTCCACATAAAAAATGCATTTCCCATTTTTCAGGTGGCCGGAGGGGTCAAAACAGGTGCTTTTTGTGAAGGGACCACCAAGGGCATTGTGCAAAACATCACCACTCTACTTTTCATGGGTGGGGGACCTACTAGGGGTGCCACATCCAGGAGCTTAGGAATTATCTCGGCCTGCTACCATATAATGAATTATTTTTGCCCTAAATCCATTTTAATCCAATTTTGCACTAGGGCTACAAGAAATGCACACCAGAAAAATTGGGGAAAAATTTATGGAGGTCCGTTGGGGGTGTGGGACCCTAGAACCAAGACCAAACCATGGTTCCCACCCCACCTAGCTGACATCGATGGCACCATGAGTTTGACCTAGATCTGGAAGGGGGGCCTAGGAAATTCAGAAAAAATCAAAAAAATGTAAAAACAATGCATGGAGTCATGGTGAGTGATGCATCACCTAGGAAAAATACCAAACATGCCATCCCAAGGGTTCACAGGTGGACTCTTTCACAAAGAGGTGCTTCCAGGCAGGAGTTCTCTTGGTCTTCGTTGCCAGGTGACCATGGTTTGTGCAAGTTCCACAGCAAACTGTGGAACCATGGTCCCATTTTTGGTGGAGATGGAACCATGGTTTGTGCAAGTTCCACAGCAAACTGTGGAACCATGGTCCCATTTTTGGTGGAGATGTGCATCTTTGCATTCCCAACAACTTTTGCAACTAGTGTTTTTTCAGTTTCCACATAAAAAATGCATTTCCCATTTTTCACGTGGCCGGAGGGGTCAAAACAGGTGCTTTTTGTGAAGGGGCCACCAAGGGCATTGTGCAAAACATCACCACTCTACTTTTCATGGGTGGGGGACCTACTAGGGGTGCCACATCCAGGAGCTTAGGAATTATCTCGGCCTTCTGCCATATAATGAATTATTTTTGCCCTAAATCCATTTTAATCCAATTTTGCACTAGGGCTACAAGAAATGCACACCAGAAAAATTGGGGAAAAATACATGGAGGTCCCTTGGGGGTGTGGGACCCTAGAACCAAGACCAAACCATGGTTCCCACCCCACCTAGCAGACATCGATGGCACCGTGAGTTTGACCTAGATCTGGAAGGGGGGCCTAGGAAATTCAGAAAAAAATCAAAAAAATGGAAAACCAATGCATGGAGTCATGGTGAGTGATGCATCACCTAGGAAAAATACCAAACATGCCATCCCAAGGGTTCACAGGTGGACTCTTTCACAAAGAGGTGCTTCCAGGCAGGAGTTCTCTTGGTCTTCGTTGCCAGGTGACCATGGTTTGTGCAAGTTCCACAGCAAACTGTGGAACCATGGTCCCATTTTTGGTGGAGATGGAACCATGGTTTGTGCAAGTTCCACAGCAAACTGTGGAACCATGGTCCCATTTTTGGTGGAGATGTGCATCTTTGCATTCCCAACAACTTTTGCAACTAGTGTTTTTTCAGTTTCCACATAAAAAATGCATTTCCCATTTTTCACGTGGCCGGAGGGGTCAAAACAGGTGCTTTTTGTGAAGGGGCCACCAAGGGCATTGTGCAAAACATCACCACTCTACTTTTCATGGGTGGGGGACCTACTAGGGGTGCCACATCCAGGAGCTTAGGAATTATCTCGGCCTTCTGCCATATAATGAATTATTTTTGCCCTAAATCCATTTTAATCCAATTTTGCACTAGGGCTACAAGAAATGCACACCAGAAAAATTGGGGAAAAATACATGGAGGTCCCTTGGGGGTGTGGGACCCTAGAACCAAGACCAAACCATGGTTCCCACCCCACCTAGCAGACATCGATGGCACCGTGAGTTTGACCTAGATCTGGAAGGGGGGCCTAGGAAATTCAGAAAAAATCAAAAAAATGGAAAACCAATGCATGGAGTCATGGTGAGTGATGCATCACCTAGGAAAAATACCAAACATGCCATCCCAAGGGTTCACATGTGGACTCTTTCACAAAGAGGTGCTTCTAGGCAGGAAAAATCATAAAAATGGAAAAACACAGCATTTTCCATTTTTCGAGTGGCCGGAGGGGTCAAAACAGGTGTGTGGGTCCTTCAAATAGACTTTATTAAAAAAACACGCCGTGGATGCACCATGGTTTGTGCCCCCTTGTTTTGTGCCTACCACGTTACACTTTGTTATGTGTAACGCGACGATCCTTGACTTCGCGCATGTGGACTCGCGCATGGCCGTTCATACTATTAATTTCACGACTGGGAAATTGGAGAAGTAATTATGGCTTGATAAAGTGGCGGTTCCTGGCCTACAAAATGCGCAGCAGGCTCCCGAGCCAGCCAGTCAATCAGCTATCCTTCTTCTTCTTCTTCTTCTTCTTCTACCTCTTCTTCTTCTTCCTGTCACCGATGTGGATGGGGAGGCTTCCGGGAGGTCGAGGACGTGGGGGTGGTCGTGGTAGCTGCGGCGGACATGGAAGAGGCCGCGGCGGCGGTCGTGCTGGGCGCGGGCGCGGTGGCGGTCGTCGAGGAGGACGTGGGTCGGCGGCTGAACCGCCGTCTCTTGACATGTCTGTTGACATGTCTAGGGAATTGTCACCCGAGCACTCGTCTGAGCCGTCATCTCAGAGACAGGCGCGATTCCTGCCAGTGTTCGAGTTCGCCTGGATCCCATTCGAGCGCCACAACTTGGACCAGCTGCGGCTCCCACTAAAGTTTGCGCGACAGCTTGTAGGTCATGAACCTACCAAAGTATGTCTGCGGGTAGCTGGTTGTGCCCGAGGTACCTGGCCCGTCCAGCTGTATGTGGATGCAGCAGACAACATGTACCTTGGGCGTGGTTGGGGTGCCTTTGCCCGCGCACACGATCTGCAACTCAGGTCCATCCTCATCTTCAAGTTCAATAGAGTAGATGAGTTTGCCGTCAAGGTCTACGACAACTGCAACTGTCAAAAGACCTATCACATAGATAGCGACGGCGAGTTCGATGACTCCGATGAGGGACATATGTAATTCAAGTATCAGTTACAATCGCTATTTTATTTTAGTTTCATTTCAAAGATTCCCTGTTTGAATGCCATGTCATGCATGGCCAAAAAAAATCACGGGCATGGATGCACGATGGGTGAGGACATAGATGTACATGTACGCCTGGGCATGCGCGTCGTGTCGCCACTTAGCTGAGACCCAATGCAGAGTCCCATCGAGTTCAATGCCTAGTCCCATCATGGCAGTGCGCAGTGAAAAAGCAAGGGGCTACTGCTGCCTATTCGTTTGTACCTACGGTGACCTTTCGTCGACAAGGTACCAAGGGCTACGCTTAGATTCAAACGGACGGCCAAGATTGCTTGAGATGGTGGCCAGGAGGCAACGACATGGTGGTCAGCTGAAGCTGCTCCTTGACCGGGTAGCACTATTCTACAGAAACCCACTTCCTCTTCTTCTTCCTCCTGCCTTCCTTGCCCCTCCCTCCATTCTACGACGAAGCCATGCCTCCCAAGAAGCGGACCCGAACGGCGTTGAAGACCGATGGGGTCAAGACTAGGGTGGCAGAGAGGAAGGAGTTAACCCGCCAGCAGGCAGATCTCTATGCAAGCAGCCTAATCAGTGAGGCCCAAGCCGTCCTCTCTTTCTGCGCACCAACGGACGAGGGGGACGTTGTCTCCCCCCGGTGGGTTAACAACGCCTTGATCTTTCGTTTGTTTGTTCTTTCCAACTTCGTAACCTATTTGATTTTTTGGGCTCCCAAAATCCACGGATAAGAAGCTGCCCATGAAGACCTTGGACCCGTCACTGGACTTCCTGATCAAGCCCGTTCCCCGGCTAAGCAAGGTAATCGCATGCCATCTAGTCTACTTCCTTATCAAGCCCATTTACCATTGTTCGTAACCTGCCTTTGGCAATGCCGCTAGGTGCTACGCATGGAGATCTGTATAGATTAAGTGTTTACATTCACTCATTGTTAACCGTATCTAGTCTACTTGGAAAACTATAAAAATAACTTTATATTTGTGAACAGAGGCAGTATTAGCATTGATTTCTTTTATTGCATGCCCTAAACTCCGGTCCAGGAAGCGAAGGAGAAGATCGAGGCAGATGTGGCCGCACTGAATGTCAAGATACAGAGCCAACTGGCCGAGAAACATTCCCTCGAGCTGCACTGTGCTAGCCTAAGCTCACATTTGGACCAGGAGAAGGAGAAATCCTGAACTTCAGCGCATGAGGTTGACAAGCTTACATGATACGGATCAACGTGATCCAAAGGGGGTTTGGCCCAATCTTTCACGGCGATCAAGATAGAAGGTAGATGAACTCAGCCGTTGAGCAGATTAGATCTACTCCACGAACTGCAAAACAGATCCTTGCGAATCAGCAAGCAAAACCAACGATATTGGTGTCCCCCGACATGGGACCTTTTTCCTGTGTATTCTCAACTCTAAAATTCAACTCCCCTTACAATGGTGCGCACCCCTTTGGCTTTATAGTTGCAGCCGACCTCCCTATTACTTGACTTACAAGCAAAAACGAAATTAGGAAAATAAAAACAAATAAACAAGCCAGACTCCATTTTCCTAAACCGATATAAAAGAACAAAGTAAAACAATTCGGGACTCTACTAACTAGGTGCGCCATCTTCAAGTGCATCATGGCTGTAGGTGGCCCCCAGCCAGACTCTTTCAAGCAAAGAACACACCAAGTACCAATGCGCCTACTATTTACATATTTGACCTTCTCCTTTTGTGGCAGAAATAGAAATAGCATGCGCCTCCTCTTGATAATTCCAGGGCCAACAGACGCAGTCATCGTAGCAACAATATAATCAGGAATAGTATAGCATGAAGTATCATGCATGGGAGATGCCACATCATCCTCCCCTTCGTCAGGCAAAACCGTCCTCGGTTTTGAGTCAATCAGCAAGACATCAACAGGGACATATTGAGCTGATACTTTAGGACTGTCAACAACAGAAATGGCAGCAGCAGATTCGGCTCTTGTTTCAATATGTTCAAGGTGCTCAGAAAGGGGTATAGCAGCTTCGGCTTCCTTCTTCTTCACCTCTTCGGGCTTCTTGACTTTTGCTTCAACCTCCTTGAGTTGCTGGAGTTTTGCATCTCTCCAAGCCTTATACGTCAAGGTATCCATGGAGAGCAGAGTATATGTCTTCTTGCCATAGGATAAAACATACTTGGTATAACAGTAATTATTCATGTGATGTGATGCACCTTGGTCCTTGTACCATGGCCTTCCCAGAAGTAGATGACATGAAATCATGTATATAGGAAGTACGTCACACAAAACTGCAAAAGATAATTTGCCCAACAGAAATTGAACCACTGTTTGGTGTGTGATGGCCAGCTTGATGTTGCCAAGACGCAGAAAATATGGTTCTGGAATTGGTTGTACAGGCAATTCTAACTTCTCGACCAACTCACTGCTAACAGCGTTGATTAAAGCAGTCTGGTCAATCGTCAAAGCACATGCACGTTCCTGAACGATCACACGAGTATGGAAAAGTTGCTCAGCGTGCCCTTTCTCTTCTTTCTGAAACCAATGAGATAGAACATCTTTCTCCTCCATAACTGAAAAATTCAAGTGCAGCAGACTATCATAGCAGAAAACTAACTAGCGGTGCCCAAAACTGATCGTAAGCAATCAATTCCACAGCTTCTTTTCTCTTCCTTGCTTAGCAAAGATCGGCAGGAGACAGCTTCTTTTCCCGTTCTTGCGCCACAGAACGGTGTTCCTGTCACTGTAGGACGGAGACCGTCTGGGGGCAGGCGAGCCAGAGATCGAAGCCTGAGGCCGATCAGGCGAGGCGCTTCCGCGGGGCTCAGTCGAGCCCAGAAGTTGGGCCGGCCCACGATGTCCAGGCGGCCGCGTCGATCTGAGGAGCAGTTGGCGAGCGCTATCCAGGCGAGGCGTCGAGGCGTGGGCGTCGTGCGCGAGATTTTTTTTGTCTAAACAGCGATCCAATCTAAAAACTGGCCTGGTCTCAGTAGATCGATCCTGATCGAAAATTTCAATTTGGATTGATTCGCCCGTACACCATGCACCACTCCCGATGTCAACGGAACAGATCAGGTTGCTGATTCTATACTAGTGCGTAGACTCCAAGAAACCAGCGATCATGCAATTGGAGATTGATCTGGACTGAAAAAGAACGATGCAATCTGAAACTTCACGATGGTGTGTTGGCAGATCGCCTCCAGCAGCTAGCTCGTCAGCAGAACAACCTCAAGCAAACAAATCTCAGCAAGAAAATCGATCTCAACAACAAATTTCGCCGTGAGAAACCCGACGAATCTGATACCAAGATGATACGGATCAACGTGATCCGAAGGGGGTTTGGCCCAATCTTTCACGGCGATCAAGATAGAAGGTAGATGAACTCAGCTGTTGAGCATATTAGATCTACTCCACGAACTGCAAAACAGATCCTTGCGAATCAGCAAGCAAAACCAATGATATTGGTGTCCCCGACATGGGACCTTTTTCCTGTGTATTCTCAACTCTAAAATTCAACTCCCCTTACAATGGTGCGCACCCCTTTGGCTTTATAGTTGCAGCCGACCTCCCTATTACTTGACTTACAAGCAAAAACGAAATTAGGAAAATAAAAACAAATAAACAAGCCAGACTCCATTTTCCTAAACCGATATAAAAGAACAAAGTAAAACAATTCGGGACTCTACTAACTAGGTGCGCCATCTTCAGGTGCATCACGGCTGTAGGTGGCCCCCAGCCAGACTCTTTCAAGCAAAGAACACACAAAGTACCAATGCGCCTGCTATTTACATATTTGACCTTCTCCTTTTGTGGCAGAAATAGAAATAGCATGCGCCTCCTCTTGATAATTCCAGGGCCAACAGACGCAGTCACCGTAGCAACAATATAATCAGGAATAGTATAGCATGAAGTATCATGCATGGGAGATGCCACATCATCCTCCCCTTCGTCAGGCAAAACCGTCCTCGATTTTGAGTCAATCAGCAAGACATCAGTCGGGACATATTGAGCTGATACTTAAGGACTGTCGACAACAGAAATGGCAGTAGTAGATTCGGCTCTTGTTTCAATATGTTCAAGGTGCTCAGAAAGGGGTATAGCAGCTTTGGCTTCCTTCTTCTTCACCTCTTCGGGCTTCTTGACTTTTGCTTCAACCTCCTTGAGTTGCTGGAGTTTTGCATCTCTCCAAGCCTTATACGTCAAGGTATCCATGGAGAGCAGAGTATATGTCTTCTTGCCATAGGATAAAACATACTTGGTATAACAATAATTATTCATGTGAAGTGATGCACCTTGGTCCTTGTACCATGGCCTTCCCAGAAGTAGATGACATGAAATCATGTATATAGGAAGTACGTCACACAAAACTGCAAAAGATAATTTGCCCAACAGAAATTGAACCACTATTTGGTGTGTGATGGCCAGCTTGATGTTGCCAACATGCAGAAAATATGGTTCTGGAATTGGTTGTACAGGCAATTCTAACTTCTCGACCAACTCACTGCTAACAGCGTTGATGAAAGCAGTCTGGTCAATCGTCAAAGCACATGCACGTTCCTGAACGATCACACGAGTATGGAAAAGTTGCTTAGCGTGCCCTTTCTCTTCTTTCTGAAACCAATGAGATAGAACATCTTTCTCCTCCATAACTGAAAAATTCAAGTGCAGCAGACTATCACAGCAGAAAACTAACTAGCGGTGCCCAAAACTGATCGTAAGCAATCAATTCCACAGCTTCTTTTCTCTTCCTTGCTTAGCAAAGATCGGCAGGAGACAGCTTCTTTTCCCGTTCTTGCGCCACAGAACGGTGTTCCTGTCGCTATAGGACGGAGACCGTCTGGGGGCAGGCGAGCCAGAGATCGAAGCCTGAGGCCGATCAGGCGAGGCGCTTCCGCGGGGCTCGTCGAGCCCAGAAGTTGGGCCAGCCCATGATGTCCAGGCGGCCGCGTCGATCTGAGGAGCAGTTGGCGAGCGCTATCCAGGCGAGGCGTCGAGGCGTGGGCGTCGTGCGCGAGATTTTTTTTTGTCTAAACAGCGATCCAATCTGAAAACTGGCCTGGTCTCAGTAGATCGATCTTGATCGAAAATTTCAATTTGGATTGATTCGCCCGTACACCATGCACCACTCCCGATGTCAACGGAACAGATCAGGTTGCTGATTCTATTCTAGTGCGTAGACTCCAAGAAACCAGCGATCATGCAATTGGAGATTGATCTGGACTGAAAAAGAACGATGCAATCTAAAACTTCACGATGGTGTGTTGGCAGATCGCCTCCAGCAGCTAGCTCATCAGCAGAACAACCTCAAGCAAACAAATCTCAGCAAGAAAATCGATCTCAACAACAAATTTCGCCGTGAGAAACCCGACGAATCTGATACCAAGATGATACGGATCAACGTGATCCGAAGGGGGTTTGGCCCAATCTTTCACGGCGATCAAGATAGAAGGTAGATGAACTCAGCCGTTGAGCAGATTAGATCTACTCCACGAACTGCAAAACAGATCCTTGCGAATCAGCAAGCAAAACCAACGATATTGGTGTCCCCCGACATGGGACCTTTTTCCTGTGTATTCTCAACTCTAAAATTCAACTCCCCTTACAATGGTGCGCACCCCTTTGGCTTTATAGTTGCAGCCGACCTCCCTATTACTTGACTTACAAGCAAAAACGAAATTAGGAAAATAAAAACAAATAAACAAGCCAGACTCCATTTTCCTAAACCGATATAAAAGAACAAAGTAAAACAATTCGGGACTCTACTAACTAGGTGCGCCATCTTCAAGTGCATCACGGCTGTAGGTGGCCCCCAGCCAGACTCTTTCAAGCAAAGAACACACCAAGTACCAATGCGCCTGCTATTTACATATTTGACCTTCTCCTTTTGTGGCAGAAATAGAAATAGCATGCGCATCCTCTTGATAATTCCAGGGCCAACAGACGCAGTCACCGTAGCAACAATATAATCAGGAATAGTATAGCATGAAGTATCATGCATGGGAGATGCCACATCATTACAGCTGCGAAAGGCTTGCTATCAGGGCATATGGACTACCTTGTGAAGATGCATGAGCAGATGGAAATGTTGCTGGACAAGGATAGGTTGACCATGAAGGCGCTGGAGGAGGAAAATCTGCAGCTCAAGGCCATGTGCAGCGACCTTCGTGTGCAAATCAACAAGGGCCTCAAAGAGCAGATCAAGCAGAGCGAGAGGACCTTGGTAGCCTATGAGGCCGGAGACAAGTCCAGAGATTACTTGAAACTGATGACCGAGAGCACTCACAAAGCAGCCGCTCTGCTCGAGGCTGTTAAGAAGGAGAACGACATGCTAAAAGCCAAGATCAATGAGTTCGAGCGCCTCCAGCAGGATCAGATTGCCTCCAAGTAAGAGGAGATATGATGTAGTCTACGCGCTACGTTTCATCGTCCTGTATGTCTGAACTTTGTGTTAACTAGCCTGAATCTTATGTTATCTGAACTAGTAGTGAAATGTTAACTGAACTATGATGTTGCATTAATGCTCTCTTGTGCATATGGAAGCAATTGTTGTAGGTACGCTTTTGCTTTTAGATAACTTGAAATGCTAAATTACATAGACATAACTTATTCATCTAAAATTTGTTTCAATCTATCTAACTTGTCCTTATTAACTTCTGCTTGCTTCAAGAGATCTGCAATGCAGTTCTCCAGCCTTTTATTCCCCTCCTTCAGCTGGTCCCTCTGCTTTTTTGCCTTGAGCTTCAGAAAGATCGGAATATCTAGAAGATTTATCAAAATGGATCCCACCTGCCTATCGGTCATTGTTTTCTGGAGTTCTTCGGCCATATTGTTGTTTATTTCTTCGAGCTCCTTCTTATCCTGTGATAGCTTGTAACATTCATCAACAGCAGCACAAGCATCACTAATTCTCCCAATACTTTACGATTTATACAACTCCCATAACTTGACCAAACATTTCTTCAGTGCGTCAAGACACTCCGGATCAATCCACTCCACTATTCCACACACCGGACCATCCTAATGATCAGCAACATACTATAACAAACATAAGAAACTATGAAATGAAGAGAGAACAACGCTATTCAAACATTAATTTTGCAATATAAATAATCCAAACCTCCTTTGTGCATCCTATAAACCTTTTCCCTGTGTTAGTGCCTTCGAAGGCAACAAATTTCCTTAGTTTCAACCCATGGTCACATGGTGCCTCCCTCTCTATCGCCAAACCATCCCAATCTGGGTCGTAGATGGTTTGTGGCACCTAAAACAAAACCTAAACCTAAATTCCTAACACCATAAACTAACACGTTGAATAAAAGGAACTCACATTGGTCCGGCAGTAGTCCAAATCGGAGAGAAGGCTGCCGCTGTCGCTGCCGCTGCCGTAGCTTGTATCATCTCCATCATTACAAGATGGCATGGTGAAGGAAGGAGAGAGGGGGGTAGAACTAGAGGAAGGAGAGAGAGGGGGTGGTAGAGCCGGCGTGCAAGGTAGTGACTCAATGGTCAGTTTGAATATAAATATCTTGTTCTGCCTACAACCCATGCCTCCTACTGGGTGCCCCCTCCTACTACCCATGCCTCAGTGGAAATAAATAATTGATACGCTTTCAAAAGGAAAACAACACATAAGTTGGCAATTGAGTTTGCATACATCAGGTAAATTATGCAGAACAATGACTGTCCCCTACTAGTTGGTATTTTTTATAATATTTGATTTTTAGTTTTTAATATTTCAATTATGCATAGTCTTCTAAATTTGAAATGTATTTTACAAATGTGAATCTACACACTACAAGGCATGTAGATACATGACATGATTTGTTTGTAATATAATACAACAAGTGATGTAAACAACGCTTACTATTTGAGCAGTCAATATATTACAACATCTCAATATCCCAGAAATGAATTTATTACATTCTCTCAACATAGTTCTACAATAAAATTACAAATTGACACTAGTTTTCAGAAGAAGTTTGAGGCAGACAATATGAGATACAACATTTTCTAAGATACAACTCCTTATTGCATGGAGCAGCTACAGCACACTCACAAACATTTACCGAGTGATGCAGAATGAAGGAGATGAATCAAATAGTGACTAGAATTGGGTTGCACTTCTCACTGTAACATATCTGCACCTATGAAGTGGGAAGCTCAAAATTTCAAGAAGACAGCTCTACAGCAGTCTCATCATCTCCAACCATTTCTGAAATTGCAACAACAAAAATACCTTCTTACTCAATTTCTTCCTTCGAAAAACCTGCATGAGATTGTCACCTTTAACAATTTCAATGAAATCCCTCTTCTTAAAGTGCCACCAACGTAAACGTGCCTGCTGATTAGGGCCCCAAGGACATCTCTGCTTTAGCTGCTCAAGAATCTGGTCAACAGTAATTGTCTTGGGATCTACCATTATTTCCATACGATTGTTCTCCACAGCAAATTCTTGGCCATCATCTAGTACTGCAGTGTAAGGATCCACTTGCAAAGCAATTAGATACAGTTGTGAATGGTCAATAGCTGCTAGTTTACAAGCATCCATACCACTGGGAGCACCACCATCTGGATCAACACCTTTGGCACCTAACTGTGCTTCTGGTGCATCAACATCATCAACCATAACAAAGAGATCCAACTGATGAGTACCATTATACTTCTCCCAAATCTGCAACAGCTTATGGGAGTGCTCAAGTTGTTCGTACACCTGATTCATGTTCATCCACACAAACTTAGCCTTCTGTTTGGAGCCCCAAGGAATCCTAGCGTGAAGAATGTCAACAAGCTGCGAAACTGACACAATTTCACTGCAATTCACATTCATTTGCACAGACTGCGAAGCCACACACCTCTCCAAGCCATAATCTAATCTAGCAATGTACTGATGCACTCGGACATTTATTTTGTATGTGTTCTCTGAATCAGCGCTGTCTCACAAATATTGGGAAACAAAAGATAAAAATTAGTTGCTTCTCTCTAATCAGACCACAATTTGGGAAAACATAAGATGAAAAGTATGTTTTCTACTTTTGGATAAATTGGAGCCTTCAGATCTGAACATAATTTTGAGATGACTTCCATAAGATAAAAATCTGGGTTTGCATGTTGGTTGGTTTGATAGAGATTGAGGATTACTTGCATACAAATCATACCACAATTTGGGAACACATATGACAAAAATCAGTCAGTTGCTTCTCTACAATTGTTCAGATACTGACAGTTACTCCTGCCATTTCATAAAACATCTTAGTGCTATCGGGATGTAAGAGAGGGATGTGAAATATTCACCTCTACTTTCTGGCGCTCACACTAACAGTAGAAGGCCCAACTCCGTTCATCTTTGGGATTTGTTCTTTTACTCCAATCTGCAGGCGGCGCCGCGCCAGCGACGTCGGAGGGTTACCACTCCAATTGCTCTTGGTCGGCGGCGCCAACGTCGGGCCGGCTATTCGCTTGGTCGGCGATGCCACCGTTGTCGGGCAAGCTTTCCGCTTCTCGCTGCTCCCTGCTGCTGGCTTGTTGCAAGATCTCTGGCTGCTTTCCCGGCTGGCAGCTCTAGCAATCGCCGCTCCTGGCGGCGATGGTGCCTCTCCTTTCCTGCTGGTAGACATGCACCGCCGCCGGAATTTGACGCCGACCTAGGGGGGTCTAGGGTTGGAAGGACATGAAAGGGGATTTGTTCGTACTGAGAGTTGCGGGTGGAGTTTACATACTGTGAACTAACAAGGCAACATAACGGAGACTCCTGACAAGCAGGATCCACTGGCTCGGCACATAACGGAGAAATACTGACATGCGGGACCGCAATGGGCCCAAAACGGGAGAAGTCACAGTAATATTTGGTTTGCCCTTATTTCGTTCAGAATGGGCCCTCTGAGGAATTACCTACCCAACTTTTCAAATGGCGTCTATTACAAGCAACTAAGGTACCTGTGAGCCTGTGGCAAGGAACTCAGGTGACCGCAAACAAAATCACCCGTCCGTATGTGAGGAGGAAAGCCCAACTAGGGCCTGTTTCGGCCACCCCTACCAGGGTGTACAAAAATCCCTGCCTCTCCTCCTCATATACTCCCACCCAGCCGTCATTAGGACTTGGGTTTTGTTTAGATTAAGTTTTAGCCATTGCTATACTTCGCCATATGCACGAGTGTCATCGAGACCTCCTGTACTATGCACTTATAGCACCCCACGTTATCATCCCTCTAGGAGCAATACAATCTTCATATTCATCTACAATTTAGATTGCTTAATCATTGTTCTTGCTTGTTCTTCGATTGCTCGCAGGAATAGACCCTCGCGGTCAGGTTGATCTCGCTCCCGCGTGGTCGATAGCCTCGGAAGTTGGTGTAGCGATTGCTAAGGTGCAACATCTCGCACGTTCGTAGTCGGATCGTCAATGTCGACCTCCACCACAAATCGTAGCTATCCGTCTCATCAAAAGATCGGGTACCTTTACCCTATCACTTGTTGCACAACCAAGTGGCCCACCTATTCGTACTTCCCTTGTATGGGGCCCGGTCTAAGATTAAAGCCAATCACTGCCCTTCTCCGCGATCCCGTATGCCCACCCTTTTGTAATCCACTAACTGCCTACAGCCGAGTCTCTCCGCAAGCTTCGAGCCAGCTTCATACAATCCATCATAGACACCTGGTACCGGGGGAAACTGAGGGGTCCCACCCATGTTGCTACATCCTAGCGGGATGATAGCTCCGGTGTGGTACGTCCGTTGACATGCGGAAGGAAGAAGATCCAGCTGACTTCCCCAGAGCCATTATAGATCTCATGGTTAATGTGCATTGTACGGTGGTGCCTAGTTGACGAGGGAGCTTCTTCTTCTTCTTCTTCAATCCCCGGCAATGGCGCCAGAAAACAGCTTGATGCGGTACGGTGTTGATATCTTTTCACCGTCCAGTTGGGAACCCCAAGAGGAAGGTATGATGAATATAGCAGCAAGGTTTTCCCTCAGTTAAGAAACCAAGGTATGTCGATCAGGAGAGGAAGGAGCCAATACGACTAAAGGTGATGCCCGCTAGCTTGCGACAACTCCGGACAATTTATAGGGCGCCTCGTCCGAGCTTTGCTTTGCGAGCGGCAACATGGAACCTGCACACAACACAACCAAATACTTTGCTCCCAACTTACGATGAGGTTGTCAATCTCACCGGTTTGCTGTAAACAAAGGAATGAGCGTATCGAGTGGAAAATAGTAATAGTATGCGAGTAAAGTAAACAGGTGATAGCAATATGATGGAAATAGGACCGGGGTCCATAGTTCACTAGTGGTGTCTCTCCATAAGATAAAATAATACATGCTGGGTAAACAGATTACAGTTGGGTAATTGATAGAATAAAGACAACGTGCATATGATGAGAGGATCACTATGAGATTTACTCTGGGCATTACAACAAGATACATAGACCGCCATCCAACTGCATCTATGACTAATAATCCACTTGTGGTGAATCAATCTGAGAACTCCACAAGTATTAAGTTGCGAACACCAGATAATTGCATTAAGCAAAGTGTGTAATGTAAACAAAGCATATGCCCTCGAGCATATGAATGTTGTTTCCCCCTAGTAGCAACAGCACATCTACAACATTAGAGGTTTCTGTCACTCCCCCAGATTAAATAGAGGCATGAACCCACTATCGAGCATAAATACCCCCTCTTGGAGTTACTAGCAACTACTCGGCCAAGATAGCTACTAACAACGGAGAGCATGCAAGATCATAAACAACATAGAGATAACATAAGATAAATTTCAGTACATCAACTCAATCATAACACCAATATTCATCGGATCCCAATAAACACAACATGTAGAATTACATAACGGTGATCTCAATCATGTAAGGCAGCTCATGAGATGTAAACATGAAGCACATGGTGGAGAAGACAACCATCTAGCTACTGCTATGGACCCATAGTCCAAGGTAGACTACTCACTCATCGCGCCAGAGGCAAGCATGGCGATGAAGAAGACCTCTGGTGGCGATTCCCCTCTCCGGCAGGGTGCCAGGAAGAGCTTCTGGACCCTCCCAATCTTTGGGTCGACGGCGGCGGTGGATCGCGATGTGTTCTGGAAAAGTGATCGGGTCCTTAGGTTTTTTCCATCGGGGGGGTCTTTATAGGCGAATGGGCATCGTCAGGAGTGGGCCGAGGTGCCCTCACACGTAGGGGGCGCGACCAGGGGCCAGGCCGTGCCGCCCTATTGTGTGGGGCCCTCGTGGCACCACTCCGTCTCCTCTTCGGTTCTCTGGAAGCTTCGGTGAAATTCTGGGCGACTGGCTTTGGTTTCGTCCAATTCCAAGAATATTTCCTGTGTAACTTTTCTGAAACACAAAAATAGCAGAAAACAGGGAACTGGCACTATGGCGACTTGTTAATAGGTTAGTTCTGGAAAATGCATAAAAGTGCCACGAAGTGTAATGAAACACTAACCAAATGGTGTAAAAACAAGCATGGAGCATCAAAAATTATGGATACGTTGGAGACGTATCAGCATCCCCAAGCTTAACTCTTGCTCGTCCTCGAGTAGGTAAGTGATAACAAAAGAAATAATTTTTGAGGTGACATGCGCCTACACAATCTTGATCATATATGTAAGCGTTGTGCGCAAGGATCAAAAGAACTTAAAACATGGGCATGAAAGACATAATCTTGATAGAAGAAACTTAGCAACCATGTTATAACATGAAAATGAACACAAACAAAAGATCATGAAAATGAAACAATGAAAGTCAAATGTGTGTTCAAGTCATAAGGAAAAACATACAAATGGTTTTCAGCTTGTCCTTCATGGAGAGAGCAAAACATAAATGCATAGGACACCTTCAAGTTTAAGAGGGCGACTAGATACAAATAATTTAAGAACAAGTGAAACCAACAATATGAATCAATCAATGAAAACTTTGGGACAATGCACATTATACTCAGAATGACAACTATGCTCTCTGAATGGTGCATAAAGATAGAAGGTGGAGATTCAACATAAAAGTAAAAGAAAGTCCCTTTGCGGAGGGAAGCACTGATTGCAAGTTTTATAAACCTTCAAACATTATGGTACTTACCAGCTTTGAACTCTCATTGCCCCCATCATAAGCATCTTGAATGGTTAAAGTTAATGCGAGAACACTTATGCTGCATATGCTTGACAAATCATAAGTTGAAAACCTCATGTCCCGTGAATACGAGTACCCAAACCTCATGCTACTTTACTTAGAGTCCCAAGCAAGCTCTTGTCATTGTAAGTCTACACGTATCATCGAGAACCGCCAACGGGGTACATCCGTGCCCGATGACACGGAACAAGCCCACATCAAAATGACAGGACAAGCAGACAATGAACACCTCGACATCTCTTTTATTTACCATTTGTATAGCTTTTTATTTTGAGATGCGTCATTGAATGTCCACTATGGGCATGCTGCAAATTTCCACCATGAATTATGCATGGCTTAGATTGGTGGCCCTGGCGTTTCTCTAACACGTATACAAACTCCATGATCCCGCAAGATTCCCAATTCATTTCACACCGCGAGTATCCATAAACAAAAGATCACGATATCAACTCAAATAAGAAGTGCAATGTTGAAAGCTTGCCCCATGACGGCATGGGCGGGCTAATTCCCAACTTACAACTTGCAAGCATAACAACTCAACATAAGAGACCACAATGTCAAAATTTTAAGAACGAGAAAAGTAAAGTGTGCCATCCGGTTCGTGAGAGCTTTACTGACCAATTTTCGCATAACACTGGTAAGAGTTTAATTTGAAGGATAGATAAAAGCAAGTCAAATGTACTTTGGAATAGCAAATTGCTAATAGGTATGTATGGTGGACACTTTGGCAAAACTTGGTTTTTAGGAGTTGCATGCACGAGTAGAGCTCATACTCAGTACAAAACGAGGGCTAGCAAAAGACTGGGAGCGACCAACTAAGAGAGCAATAACGGCCATAATCATGCAAAGCGACAAAGCAACATTAAAAGAAGCATAAGATTGCATCAAAAGTCAAAAACTAAATGATCATAGAGGCTATTGGCGACTTTGTATGAGTCTAACATATGTGAGCATGCGCCAAGTCAACCCAAATAAAGCATCAAGGAGAAAACCAAAATAATGCTTCCAAACGAAAAAACAACGCATGATTTTTTCAAAGGCTCATTAAGCAATCACAGTTATTTGAGACAAGTCATGCTACAGCAAAACCACTAAGCATGCTATCAAAAAGACATCAAGCACGACATGCAAAAGCCTAGGCCGCACTCTACACAAGCTCCTTCTTGTACCACTTTTTTGCATAAAGCTTTTTCTCTTTTCCAACACCATTTAAACTTTTTATAAACACCTCTTTTGATGAAAACCAATATAGACCAGAGGCAAAAATACACCTTGATAAAAAGATATAAGAAGATCTGAACACAAATCAAGGCGAAAATCGAAAGCTAAATGTAGTTCTAGAAAAAGAGAACACTCGTTGAAACGAATAGAGTGAAAAATGGAGTGTTCTTGGCAAATGAAAAGCAAGGCAACTTCTCCAAAAGAAATTTGTTGGGGTCCAACCATTTATTGCAGCAAACAAAACTAAACAAAACTGAAAACTAAAAACAACTGACGCTCCAAGAAAAACGCATAATGCATGAAGCAATAAAAATATAGCGTATTGAAAGGTGACCTGATTTTTGCCGATGAAGAAAGGGTGCCTCGGGGGCATCCCCAAGCTTTGACGCTTGTACTCCTTGGATATTTCTGGGGGTGATGCATGGGCATCCCCAAGCTTGAGCTTTTGTCCATTCTTCAACTCATCTCATCATTCTCCGATCCCTACACTTGAAAACTTCCTTCATACAAAACTAAACACAAATCTATTAGCAACATTAGTGTAGGCATAACATATAATCAACCCTTTTTGCTTCAGGTTTCAACTCAAAACCACCACATATAAAGTATATACTACTGTAGGAACTTCCCCAAAAGTTTCGTGATCAAAAGAACTAAAAAAGAAAGCGATAAAGTTGCAAACACAAATATTGGCAGAAATCTGTCAAAACAGAACAGCTGACAAAGGTCGAATTTTAGAGGTTTTTTTGTTGCTCAAATCAAAAAGTGTTCAACTAATAAAAGTTTGGATATAACCTGGGGCATATGCACAAGAAATCACAGGTCCAAAAGATGTACAGAGAATTTTCACGAATTTTTTCGGTGCAGCACCGAAAACTGTTTCAGGACAGCAACATCCCCAAATCTTACCTCGCTCAAATTAGAGGCTTCTCTTGGCACAAAAAAGAAATAAAAATGATAAGGAGAGGTCATTACAGTAGTAATAACTTCCAAGACTCAAATAAAAGAAAAAGAAGTGAAAGTAAAACATTGGGTTATCTCCCAAGAGTGCTTTTCTTTAACGCCTTTGAGCTAGGCGCAGAAAATGCGAATCAAGTAATATCAAGTGATGAAGTGCTAGGATCAGCGGGTGCCTTACGTCTTCCTTTCTTACCTTTGCTCTTGACTCTAGGAAAGACATGGCTATTGCAAGGTGGAGAGATAAATCTTATATTGCCTTTTCCCACATCAATGACGGCGCCTAGGAGCTTCAGTAGAGACCTTCCAAGTGTGATTTGTCCTTTTCCTACACATTCAATAACAAGATAATCAGTAGATACCATTCTTCCTAGGACTTTTGTATAAATTCCTTTAGCTACTCCAATGGGAAATATAGTGGCATTATTAGTAAGAGAAATTTCTTCTCCCCCATCAGAAAGTTTTCAAAGACTCAAAGATTCATAAACATCCTTTCGCATAAGACAAAATTCAGACATAATATCACAACGAGCATGAAAAGTTTCAGCACCAATGGTGATTTTTACCGTAGGATACCAACTCGAAGGTTCAGAATTTGTTGGCACATAATCAAAATGCTGGCGCAAAGTATTGTAGCAAGTATTCAAACTAGCAGTGCGAGTCTCAAGAGTATCAAGTCTATTAAAAATGCACACAAGAGAGGAATCAAAATAGGTTGGCATGCTATAAATTGTAATCAACTTTTTTATAATATTGATGGCTTGATCTCCATCACAATGAAGGAAATCTCCTTCTGCAGTAGCATCCAAAGCATATCTATAACGAAGAGAAAGTCCAAAGTAAAAGCAACTAAGAAGCAAACTCAAGGTCATTTTTGGTTCAGTTTTTCCATGCCAATCATAAATTCTAGACCAAGCTTCTTTAAAACTTTCCTCCTCCTTTTGTTTGAAAGTGAAAATCATATCCTCGGGCGACATAGTAGTAGCAACTGAATTAGACATAATAAACAACTACAAAGGATACTAATTTTTTTGGGTTTTTGATAAAATGATGCAACAAGTAAAAATAAAGTAAAGCAAAACTTAAAACAAAGTAAAGGATGTGCGTGCGAAAACTCCCCTCGCAGAAATCTTCTTCTTCCTCCCCGGCAACGGCGCCAGAAAAGAGCTGGTGCCTAGTTGACGAGGGAGCTTCTTCTTCTTCTTCAATCCCCGGCAACGGCGCCAGAAAAGAGCTTGATGCGGTACGGTGTTGATATCTTTTCACCGTCCAGTTGGGAACCCCAAGAGGAAGGTATGATGAATATAGCAGCAAGGTTTTCCCTCAGTTAAGAAACCAAGGTATGTCGATCAGGAGAGGAAGGAGCCAATACGACTGAAGGTGATGCCCGCTAGCTTGCGATAGCTCTAGACAATTTATAGGGCGCCTCATCCGAGCTTTGCATTGCGAGCGGCAACGTGGAACCTGCACACAACACAACCAAATACTTTGCTCCCAACATACGATGAGGTTGTCAATCTCACCGGTTTGCTGTAAACAAAGGAATAAGTGTATCGAGTGGAAAATAGTAATAGTATGCGAGTAAAGTAAACAGTGCGAGTAAAGTAAACAGGTGATAGCAATATGATGGAAATAGGACCGGGGTCCATAGTTCACTAGTGGTGTCTCTCCATAAGATAAAATAATACATGCTGGGTAAATAAATTACAGTTGGGCAATTGATAGAATAAAGACAACATGCATATGATGAGAGGATCACTATGAGATTTACTCTGGGCATTACAACAAGATACATAGACCGCCATTCAACTGCATCTATGACTAATAATCCACTTGTGGTGAATCAATCCGAGAACTCCACAAGTATTAAGTTGCGAACAACAGATAATTGCATTAAGCAAAGTGTGTAATGTAAACAAAGCATATGCCCTCGAGCATATGAATGTTGTTTTCCCCCTAGTAGCAACCGCACATCTACAACCTTAGAGGTTTCTGTCACTCCCCCAGATTAAATAGAGGCATGAACCCACTATCGAGCATAAATACCCCCTCTTGGAGTTACTAGCAACTACTTGGCCAAGATAGCTACTAACAACGGAGAGCATGCAAGATCATAAACAACATAGAGATAACATAAGATAAATTTCAGTACATCAACTCAATCATAACACCAATATTCATCGGATCCCAACAAACACAACATGTAGAATTACATAACGGTGATCTCAATCATGTAAGGGAGCTCATGAGATCTAAACATGAAGCACATGGTGGAGAAGACAACCATCTAGCTACTGCTATGGACCCATAGTCCAAGGTAGACTACTCACTCATCGCGCCGGAGGCAAGCATGGCGATGAAGAAGACCTCTGGTGGCGATTCCCCTCTCTGGCAGGGTGCCAGGAAGAGCTTCTGGACCCTCCCGATCTTCAGGTCGACGGCGGCAGCGGATCACGATGTGTTCTGGAAAAGTGATCGTGATATGGGGTGGCCCGATCTTCTCGTGAGCGATGCGATGGTGATGATGGCAGCGGATGATTGTCGGGGATAACTTGGTGTCACCGATGAACTCTCCTCGCTTGAACCCTGATGCCAATGCAACAACTCTCAAACCCTGTAGGATATTCACGACTCCACACACTTGCGCACGTAGCCGTCGACCACGAAACGGTAGTTTGCAATCTACTGATTCCCAGTGGAACAACAGATCACACTAAACTTGCAGCAGTATATCACCAAATCCAGATGAATTGGTGCGAGGAATTCAGATGAATGCTTACAGCAGTTCAAAGAAGTAATCTTTAGTCTAAACGTGGTCTAACCCTAATTGAGGGGGCGCCCAGGGCTACTTATAGGTGGCCGGGCGACCTCAGCAAAGACCTGGCCCAAAACATGTCCGGTTTGGGCCCAAACTGACTCGGTTCGACTCAAACGGGTACATACCGACCCATATATGGGTTCGGCCTAATTTTAGCACGCAGGCCATGTGTGTAGCGCGCCTTAGACGTGTAGACATCGTGTCGTATGCAGTCCTAGTGCGCCATCACGTGCTCGTGCTCATCCAGACTTGATCTTCTTCACGTGGTGATGTTCTCCATGCTTGTGGCGCCGGCCTCCCTCTCCTGCCTCGCGCTCTCTTGCTTGATCACCACGTCGTGCTCCATGTGTTGCATCTCCTCGCTCTCTCGAACCCCTTCTTCTCCAATGAACCTGATCATACATATGAACAAAGACTTAGGCGGTATAAAATTCTCGTTACAATAAATATCAGATTCAGCAAGGAGTGAGTTCACCTGCTATTGTAACAACTTAGCACGGGCTCGAGTAATTGGTCCAATCCGAATCTCATCATTGGACTTATCTTGATCAGCAACAATAGGATCATCAACAGTAGGTGGAGATGGCTGTGTAGTAGGGATGTCCTCATCATCTCCCCCCCCCTTCAAAAGGCGTCGACCTCGACGCTCCAAGGTCATCTCCATCATATGGTGATAAATCAGCAACATTGAAACTGTTGCTAACACCACCAAACTCAGTAATAGGAATATCAATCGAGTAGGCATTATCATTGATCTTGGCAAGCACTCTATAGGGACCAGCACCTCGGGGCCTCAACTTGGAACGCCTAAGCAAAGGAAATCTGTCCTTGCGCAGGTGCACCCATACCATATCACCGGGCTGAAAAAGAACCTGCTTTCTTGACTTGTTGCGAGCAGCAGCAGTATTCTTCCCTTTCTTCTCAATAGCCTCTCGAGTCTTCTCATGAATTTTCTTCACAAAATCAGCTCTCTTTGATGCCTCCATATTAACTCTCTCATGCAATGGAAGAGGCAACAAATCTAGTGGTGTAACAGGTTTGAAGCCATACACCACCTCAAACGGACAAAGCTGAGTAGTAGAATGTACCGCCCTGTTGTATGCAAACTCCACATGCGGCAAACAATCTTCCCACTCCCGCAGATTTTTCTTGATCATTGTCCTCAGCAACTGTGACAAAGTTCGATTCACCACCTCGGTCTGGCCGTCAGTTTGGGGATGACATGTAGTTCTCAACAGCAGCTTCATTCCTAGCTTTCCCCATAAGGTCTTCCAGAAGTAGCTCATGAACTTGATGTCCCTGTCAGAAACAATAGTCTTGGGCACTCCATGCAAGCGTACAATATCCCTGAAAAACAGGTTAGCCACATGCGATGCATCGTCGCTCTTATGACATGCAATAAAGTGTGAAATTTTAGAAAATCTATCCACTACCACAAATATAGAATCATGACCATGTTTAGTTTTTGGCAATCCTAGCACAAAATCCATACTAATATCTTCCCATGGTGTAATAGGTGCAGGTAGTGGTGTATACAAACCGTGAGGCTTCAGCTTGGACTTGGATGTGTTGCACACAATGCAGCGCCGCACATACCTGTCCACATCACGCCTCATCCTGGGCCAAAAGAAGTGATCAGCTAGCATGAGTAATGTCTTCTCACGCCCAAAGTGACCCATCAAACCTCCAGCATGTGATTCCTGCAGTAAGAGCAAACGCAAAGACAACTCCGGCACACATAGTTTGTTAGCTCGAAATAGAAACCCATCATGTAGGGGATATTTTTCCCAGGCGTTTTTCAAAGCACACAAACGGTATGGTTCAGCAAAATCATGATCAGTGGCATAAAGCTCACAAATACTCTCTAAACCAGGAATATTAATATCAAGTTGTGTCAATAACATATTCTTCCTAGATAGAGCATCAGCAACCACATTATCTTTTCCCTTCTTATGTTTAATGATGTACGGAAAAGATTCAATAAACTCAACCCACTTAGCGAGACGCCTATGCAGGTTGGATTGTGCTTTCAAATATTTCAAAGCTTCATGATCAGAATGTATGATCAATTCTTTTGGCCACAAATAATGTTGCCAAACCTCAAGAACTCTAACAAGTGCATACAATTCTTTATCATAAACAGGATAATTCAGTCTAGCACCAGATAATTTCTCAGAAAAATAAGCTATAGGACGACCCTCTTGCATCAAAACGCCACCTATGCCTATACCACTAGCATCACATTCAACTTCAAATTGCTTTGAAAAATCAGGCAATGCAAGTAAAGGTGCAGAAGTAAGCAAACGTTTCAATTCATCAAATGCATGATCTTGGGCTGCGCCCCACACAAAAGGAACACCTTTCTTCGTTAACTCATTTAATGGTGCAGCAATAGTACTAAAGTCTTTCACAAAACGGCGATAAAAACCAGCAAGACCATGAAAACTTTGTACTTGACTAACATTCATGGGAGTAGGCCAATCTTGAATAGCAGCAATTTTAGATTGATCTACCTCTACTCCATGCTTAGAAACAACATAACCCAGAAATATGACCTTATCTTTTGCGAATGTGCAGTTCTCAAGATTAGCATACAATTTATTATCACGCAGCACTTGCAAAACTTGTCTAATATGAGCACAGTGTTCAGTTTCATTGCGGCTGTAAATAAGTATGTCATCAAAATAGACAACCACAAAACGACCAATGAACTCTCTCAAAACATGATTCATTAAGCGCATGAATGTATTAGGTGCATTAGTAAGACCAAAAGGCATGACTAGCCACTCATATAAACCAAATTTAGTTTTGAAAGCAGTTTTCCATTCATCTCCTTCTTTCATGCGAATTTGATGGTAACCACTACGCAAATCAATTTTAGAGAAAACAGCAGCACCACTCAATTCATCTAACATATCCTCGAGACGGGGAATAGGATGACGATATCGAATAGTAATGTTGTTTATAGCTCTACAATCTACGCACATGCGCCATGTACCATCTTTCTTAGGCACCAAAATCACAGGAATAGCACAAGGACTAAGAGAGACACGAATGTACCCTTTATCCAGAAGAGCTTGCACTTGTGCTTGTAGCTCCTTTGTTTCGTCGGGGTTGGTCCTGTAGGGGGCGCGGTTGGGCAAGGAGGCGCCAAGGATCAAGTCGATCTGGTGCTCGATGCCTCGTAATGGTGGCAGCCCAGCAGGTACCTCCGCCGGAAAAACATCATCAAAGTCCTGCAAAACAGTTGAGACACCAAGAGAAATAGGTTGCATATCGTGAGAAACTAAGACTTCGCCCTTGTACATGAGCACAAGAGGCATGGCTGTAGGATCCTCACTAAATTCTCTCATGTCTTCTTTGGTGGCTAAAACTAACAAGTTGGGCACTCCCTCACTTTTCGTTATATCACTCACGGCTGTTACATTATCTCGTGGAGGTGGCTGTTCGAGTTTCACTTCAGTCTTCTGACGAGATTCATTAACAATTTGCTGCGGTGACATAGGCAGTAGGTTGATTTTCTTGCCCTTGAACTCCAAGTGATAAGTATTGGCTCGACCATTGTGTTGCACATGTCGATCATAGAGCCATGGCCGACCCAACAAGAGATGACAAACCGTCATAGGAACCACATCAAAATCAATAGAATCCTTGTATGGCCCTATCTCAAAGTTCACACATACCATGTAGTTTACCTTCATCTCACCATTGTCACTTAACCACTGAATATAATATGGGTTAGGATGAGGTAAATATTTCAAACCCAGCTTGGCACATAACTCCTTACTTGCGAGATTGCGACAGCTTCCGCCATCAATGATCACCTTGCAAGCTTTATTGGGACCAACTAGTGCCTTGGTTTGAAACAGGTTGCAGCGTTGAGAATCAATATTGGGCTGCACACTCAACGTACGGGGAGAGACAACAATAATAGGAGAGGAGTCAACATAAGCATCTTCACCTTCATCATCAGAACCAAACGGATCAGCATCTTCTCCGGTCTCATATCCGTTCTCAGTAACCACTATCACTTTGTTGTTGGGACAATCTCTTTTAAAGTGTCCCTTGCCTCCACATGTATGACATAGTTTCTCAGTAGCACGAGTCACGGAGGCACTCGAACCAGAACTAGCAGCTGGTGTGGTAGCGAGACGTCTGGACTGAGCTCCAGAGGTCGCTGGCCTAGTGGACGAGGAGGGGCGAGTAGGAGTCCCCTCAAGTGGCGCTGGGGCAGGGCTAGAAGGCGCCCTGGCAGTGTATCGACTGGCAGGTGAAAAGCGAGATTTTTGTTGCGCCTCTTTAGTAAGCTGTGCCTCAGCCTCCATAGCATGGTGAAGCAACTGATTCATATCATTGTAAGCATGATGCCGGACGATGTTCTTGATAGGAAGTCGGAGTCCGTGCAAAAACCGTTGCATAGTCATCTGACTAGACTCTTGAACTCGCGATCGCTGCATCAACAGTTCCATCTCCTTGTAATAAGCATCAACTGTCAAAAATCCTTGCTTCAGCTGTGTCAATCTATCAAAAACTGAACGCAAATAATTGGTGGGTACAAAACGAGCCTGCATGATTTCCTTCATCTCTGTCCACCGCAAAACAGGGAGCTCCTGAGCTGCTCGTCGTTGTGTCAGAATATTATCCCACCAACGCAGGGCATAACCATCAAATTCTGAGGATGCAAGTTTGATCTTCTTATCGTCAGTGTAAGCATGCAAACGCCACAGGTTGTCGATCTTGAGCTCCAAAGTGAGGTAATCCTCCACATCACCTTCACCATCAAATCTGGGTATCGAGAACTTTGGCTTCCCTAGAAAATCATCCTCAGCAGGTATTACACGTCGGGCACCGAGGCCATGTGGTGGCCGACCATGTTGTCCAAGACCACGCCCACGAGCATTGGGGCCGAGTAGATTGGCATTGTCATGGACACTGTCATCATCAGCAAAGTCAGCAGCAGGCTGCACAGGCGGTGGTACCATGGGTCGACGCAGCTCCGCTAGGGATTGGTTCAACTGATCAATGTTGTGCTAGAAGGTAGTGAACTGAGCTTGCATAGCTTGAACAGTATCTGCGGTGCCTTGCACTTTGAACTGGAGTTGCTGATGTGCACTCATAGCGTCGGCAGTAGAACAATCCAACACCCCCTCCAGATGAGTGCGCAGTCCAACAAAGTCTGTCCAAACCACCGGTGTATCCCCATCTTTTTCCTGCATCACATCATAACCACTAGTAGACATGATTAGTAGATTAGTGCACGAAATCAAAAACGTGTGGTGCCGCTCACAACTCACTCAAAAACTGACAAGAAGAGGTAATCTTACCGTTCCAAAGTGAATAGTAGTGCGTACCAGAACGAAGTATCAAGCTCGTGCACGGATGTGATGAAGTGAATACCGAGGGTATAAGAGCGATCACACAACAAACCAGGAATATATGGTGGAGCTGTAGGTATGGTATCCTAAGTACACCGCAAACAAGTCCTAGTGCTGATCGTATGACAAGACCCACGAAACACACACGGTGGAGATAAGCGAGGCAAAGCAACTCTGAAAAAGAGCTCAAAAGATATAAGTTACAACGCACAATAGCTCGTGTTGCAATGCACAAGAGAGACGCTAGCACTGGCTCGATGAACAGGCACAAGATTGCGCACACGGCAGCAGCCTGATGAGCACGAAGTAGCTAGTCTCGTATGGGTAAGCTCCTAACACGATGCTGTAGACAGGCTGTAGCTAAAGCGATCAAAATCGTGTAGAAATGAGCTATGTGGACACAGTAGTAACACGCTGTCGCGGCAGAGAAACCGACGAAAAATATGTCAACGGCAGAGATGGACGACGCCGGAAACACACGGCAGCGCGACGGCGACGCGAAACGGACAAAGTAGTTTGTCTTCTTTTTTTTTACTGTACAAAAATTGGACCTAAACTGAAGCGGTCCGAGCTGGCGCTAGACCGCAGAGGCCGTCTGGGGTCGGGTGACTCAGTCCCAGCGCCTAGCGAGGCCAGCTCGCGCTCCACCGCGGAGCACGTCTGGGGGCAGGCGGGCGGGCGAGTCGCTCATTGCTTCTTGGTCGGGCGAGAGCCTCGCCTCGTTTCCTTTTTTTGTTTTTTTTTGTGATATTACCTAGCGGCCAGTGATAGCAATCGGATCTGCAGGAGATTACAGGAAACGCCCGCGCTCCTTTTTTTTTGATACTTGGCCAGCGATCGATCCGATCTGCCTATGGGGTAGCGATCTATGTAGCGGCCTCGTGAAGAAACAGCCAGCACAGCCGCCGACACCAGGGAGAAGATGATCAACGAGACTCAAGACAAGATCCAAACTCAAAACAAAGATGCAGAAAAGATCGATGAACCTAGACTCCTACAAATTGGAAGAAAAGATACGCGAAACAGATGATCAGCGACTAAAACTCAAAACGGTGCAATTTAGGCTATGGCAAACTATGAACCCTAAATTTTTTTTGAGGCTTTTTCTGGATAGGACTGAAAACAAAAACGAATTTTGGGGGTGGATTTGTGGATGCTCACCGAGTAAACCGTGGAAATCTGATACCAAGATGATATGGGGTGGCCCGATCTTCTCGTGAGCGATGCGATGGTGATGATGGCAGCGGATGATTGTCGGGGATAACTTGGTGTCGCCGATGAACTCTCCTCGCTTGAACCCTGATGCCAATGCAACAGCTCTCAAACCCTGTAGGATATTCACGACTCCACACACTTGCGCACATAGCCGTTGACCACGAAACGGTAGTTTGCAATCTACTGATTCCCAGTGGAACAACAGATCACACTAAACTTGCAGCAGTATATCACCAAATCCAGATGAATTGGTGCGAGGAATTCAGATGAATGCTTACAGCAGTTCAACGAAGTAATCTTTAGTCTAAACGTGGTCTAACCCTAATTGAGGGGGCGCCCAGGGCTACTTATAGGTGGCCGGGCGACCTCAGCAAAGACCTGGCCCAAAACATGTCCGGTTTGGGCCCAAACTGACTCGGTTCGACTCAAACGGGTACATACCGACCCATATATGGGTTCGGCCTAATTTTAGCACGCAGGCCATGTGTGTAGCGCGCCTTAGACATGTAGACATCGTGTCGTACGCAGTCCTAGTGCGCCATCACGTGCTCGTGCTCATCCAGACTTGATCTTCTTCACGTGGTGATGTTCTCCATGCTTGTGGCGCCGGCCTCCCTCTCCTCCCTCGCGCTCTCTTGCTTGATCACCATGTCATGCTCCATGTGTTGCATCTCCTCGCTCCCTCGAACCCCTTCTTCTCCAATGAACCTGATCATACATATGAACAAAGACTTAGGCAGTATAAAATTCTCGTTACAATAAATATCAGATTCAGCAAGGAGTGAGTTCACCTGCTGTTGTAACAACTTAGCACGGGCTCGAGTAATTGGTCCAATCCGAATCTCATCATTGGACTTATCTTGATCAGCAACAATAGGATCATCAACAGTAGGTGGAGATGGCTGTGTAGTAGGGATGTCCTCATCAGATCGGGTCCTTAGGTTTTTTCTGTCGAGGGTTCTTTATAGGCGAAGGGGCATCATCAGGAGTGGGCCGAGGTGCCCTCACACGTAGTGGCGCGGCTAGGGGCCAGGCCGCACCGCCCTATTGTGTGGGGCCCTCGTGGCCCCACTCCATCTCCTCTTTGGTTCTCTGGAAGCTTCGGTGAAATTCTGGGCGACTGGCTTTGGTTTCGTCCGATTTCGAGAATATTTCCTGTGTAACTTTTCTGAAACACAAAAATAGCAGAAAATAGGGAACTGGCATTGTGGCGACTTGTTAATAGGTTAGCTCCAGAAAATGCATAAAAGTTCCACGAAGTGTAATGAAACACTAAACAAATGGTGTAAAAACAAGCATGGAGCATCAAAAATTATGGATACGTTGGAGACATATCATACGGCGCAAGAATCACTAGCGACATTTGTTATTAATCCTAGGGTTTACTTTCCCATGCAAATGGAACCTCCACCACAACAATCATACCATGGTTCCATTTGCCAGCCATCCTAGGTTACCACCACTCGGGTCGATAACCAGCTAGTCATATTAATTATGAAAAGAGAACCTTTTGCTTTTAGATGCAGTAGTAATACCATGGGTATATATTTGTAAGTAATTTGATAAAAATAATCAAGAGGTATGAGAAAGAGTGAACTTGCTTTTTGGCTGCAAGATTATGCAAGTGAAGATCTTCGATATGTAAGAAATCCAAATTCTGAAATAGCACCATCATCTGGTAAAGATGATGTTAAAAAAACTGCAGCATGATATGCATAATATATGCTATGCAACGCTCTAAACGTAACCTAACCCTGATGCTTTGTTATTATTGAGTTGTGGTGACTTCTTCGTGATGAGTTGCACTTTTAAATTCAATTACACACACAAAGTTGTTAAGAATTTTAGGTTAATTGACAAACATCATATACAACATAATAAAGTTTAAAATAAGAGTTAATGTGTTAGGGTTTACCATTGTTTGTTGTTATTGCAAAGGACTGGTATAGTATTAAGTGAGGACTTGAAAGTAACACTTTTAAGTGGCATCTTATTATTATTATTAAACAAGTAGTTGATTAAGGATATGCAAAGTTGAAGTAATTCTTATTTGATAAGAATACCTAGTTGGTCTTAGGGTTGACAACAATCTTAACACCAAATAGAATCATTTATGTTCAAGCTTAATGATATGGTTTGACATTTACTTTCAAGGTATCTTGAAAGAATAACATTTGAAGAACATATTTCTTAATGAGTAAAAGTGCTACAAATATGGTTTAGTGTTCTAGGGTTTCATCAAAATTTGCTATGAATCAAATAGTAGTGATTAGGTAGAACATATCAAAGAAACAAATTAAGAATCATTTAGTACTGGGCTAACATTAGTGGAGCATGATCATTCAAGGTTAATTACATTGCTATTACCATATAGGGTTGTTTCTATAGTTGACAACGATTTTATTACACAAAGGAGTGGTGATTAAGGTGGTCACATAAAAGTAACATTTAGGGTTCATACTTCTCTTCTACTACTTGACCATATGAGCATGAACTCCATTTTGTGTGTTTTACCCAACTGTTAATCATGCATCAATTATTTAGAAATTAATTTAGAGGACATATTACTTTTATTTATATTAATTGTAAAGTTAATAAATTTAATTTTATGAAACTATTTAAGTATGATACCAAATACTTGAATTTGTAATTTCAAATCTTAAGTCATTTAAGATATGGCAATTTTATTCCTCACATAGATAATAGCCAAAATAACATAAGTGAAAGTTATTCCATTATCTATGTTAGTTTTTTATATGAAATAGTTCACAAAAATGATTCTTAGTTTACATTTAAGTATTTTAGGGTATTATTAAAATTCCTAGAAATTGTAGAATCTATCACATTCCCCTTTTTTATATAGGACTAGCATGTGATTTAATCAATTAAGTAGGACCAAGCCCAGTTGGCCCAGCTGGCCCACTTCAGCCAAGTCAACACCAGTCCACTCCCCCTCTTCTTCTCACCTTCTCCTCTCCTCCTCATCTACATGCACACACGCACACTTCTCCCAACCAGGCGATGCCGCTGCCGCCTCGCTCTAGCCGGTTACCGGCCGCCTCCGGTCACCGCTAGCGACTCCACTCAATTCCGCCTCGGAGCGCCTCCTTCTATAGCTCGGCTGCGGCGTGCCCGCTCGCCCTCGCTTCAGAGACTCTAGCATCGACCCGACTGGTTTGGCCGTCGCTGGCCTCCCCTGGTTCTGCCGCTCACCACGGTTCTGTATCGACCCCCTCGCACCCGCCGACCTAGACGATGCTCGCGGGATGGCAGCGCGGCTGCAACCCGGGCGACCTCGACCTACTGCCGGGTGCCCCGACGCTTCGACCTCGACGCCGATGGGACGGTGTTGCTCCAGCAACCCCGGCGTCGACTCAATGCCAACCTCTGAAGCACTGTGAGCTCCCCTTAAATTTTCCCATCTAGCTTTGGTGCACTTGGTTGTGCAACTTGGTCCTACTACCTGCTAGTCATTGGTTGCTGTTATTGGTACTAGAATGTGATGATGTTGTGATGGTTTCCTGATTGCTAATAAGCTGGACATATTACTAATGCTCCGTGATATATGTGATGGAATTCAGTGAGGGTTTATATCTGAACCATAGGTTCAGTTTGATAGTTTACTACTGCTGCAATGCGATGCCTACACGCCTAGTGTTAATCTAGTTAACTGATTCACCACTGATGCTATGTCATATTCAGAGATATGTGTTGTTGAATGCTATCCATAATTATGAGCTGAATAATCATTAAGTGATGATTGGGTTAAGTGAAGGGTTTCGCAGCATAGTAAATCAAAAAAATTCCTACGGATGCGAACAAGAAAGCCAAGATCCAATCTAGGAGATGTAATCAACGAGAGAGGTAGATGAGATCTTCATACCCTTGAAGAAATTGCACAGCGGAAACGTTCAACAGAACGTGGATGATGTAGTCGTACTAGCCGTCTCCTCCCCGCGATCCGATCCGATCCAACGCCGCAAGTGGCGGCGCCTCCGAGAGATGCACACGTACGGTGCAGCGACGTCTCCTCCTTCCTTGGTCCAGCAAGTATGGTGGAGAGATAGATTGGATCTGCAGCACGACGGCGTGGTGCTTATGGTGAAGAGTTTCTGCGGCAGAGCTTCGCCTACGCACAGTCGCGAGAGAGAGAGGTGGAGGGGCAGCAGTTGGCCGGCGGCTAGGGTTGGAGTTAGAGGGGGCTGCGCCCCTGCCCCCCCCCCCTTATATGGGGGGCTGGGTGGCTGCCTTGGCCCCTCCTCCAAGCCCTAGGGCGGCGGCTAGGGGGGAAGAGTAGGGGGCAAGTCTTCCCCCCCCTTTTCTGGAAGGTTCCCCTAGGGTTTCCCCTAGGGCTGGCCGGCTGGGCTTTGGGGCCTTGTGCGCTTGGCCCAAAGTGGCCAGGGCACTTCCCCTTAGGCCCACGCAGGCCTCCGACAAGTGGGCCCACGTTGGTCCCACTCCGGAACCTTCTAGAACCTTCCGGTACAATACCGATAAACTCCGAAACGATTCCGGAATCCAAAAAACTGCTTTCCTTTATATGAATCTTATTCTCCGGACCATTCCGGAACCTCTCGTGATGTCCTGGATCTCATCCGAGACTCCGAACTAAAACTCATAAACCAATTATCCATTCTATCCTAGCGTCGATGCACGTTAAGTGTGTGACCCTACGGGTTCGAGAATATGCAGACATGATCTTCTATCAATAATCAACAGCGGGATCTGGAAACCCATATTGACTCCCACATATTCATCGATGATCATATCGGATGAACCACGATGTCAGGATTCAATTAATCCCGTATATGTATTCCCTTTGTCACGTGATATTTTACTTGCCCGAGATTCGATCGTCGGTATCGCTATACCTAGTTCAATCTCGTTCACAGCAAGTACTTTACTCGTTCCATAATCCAATATCACTTTGTGGTTAACTCCTTAACCACGTGCTTGCAAGCGGTGTTGATATCGATTACCGAGTGGGCCCGAAGTATATCTCTCCGACTCGGGAGGGACAAATTCCATCTTGATACATGCAACCCAACAAGTACTTTCCGATCTCCTGAGAGACACCTTTATGATCACCCTCACATAGGATGACATTTGATGACCTCAAAGCTTTCTTCCGATACCAGGGAGTTGTATTATCTCATGGTCTAAGGAATACAATACTTGACATAGGAAAAAGCTTCGCAAAGATGAACACGATGACACGATCTAATTGCTCTGCTTTATTTGGGTCTGTCCATCACATCATTCTCCTAATGACATGATCTCATTATTAATTGACAACTCATGTCTATGGTTAGGAAACCTTAACCATCATTAATCAATGAGCTAGTCTAGTAGAGGCGTACTAGGGACACGGTGTTGTTCATAAACCACACAAGTATTAATGTTTCCGCTTAATACAATTATAGCATGGAGTATAAACATTATCATGAACAAGAAATATGATAATAACAATATTATTATTGCCTCTAGGGCATATTTCCTTCAGTCTCCCACTTGCACTAGAGTCAATAATCTAGTTAATACTTGCGCTTTTAACACCTATGGCATTCCGGTGTTCTTCATACGCGTTGCACGTGGTAAACCTTATCTACGGGTCTGACACTTTCAGGTCCGTTTGTATTTGCATATTCTTTTGCGTCAGCACGCATTACTCATCTTGTACGAGATAGCATCGTATAAACTTGGTCTTCTGGTGAGACCTTTGTTTCTTGGCCGAGACTATGTTGTCACTATTGTCATTCAATAGAACTACATAGTACTAGCACACTTTTAAAATAGCGATATCCACCATGCGTCGAAATACTCATTGGTCCGCACACATCGGTATGTATGATTTCCAATAAGTCCGTTGCTCGCTCCATTATTCCGGAGAACGGGGTTTTTGATCATCTTGCCCATGAGGCATGGCTTGCACGTGTCAAATGATTCAAAATCAAGAGACTCCAAAAGTCCATCAGAATGAAGTTTTTTATGCATTTTATGCCAATATGACCTGGATGACAGTGCCACAAATAAGTTGAATTATCACTATCTACTTTGCATCTTTATGCCGCTTCTAAAGCGATTATATACTTAGCCCTCGTTGCAGTGTCCGCCACAATATTAACATTGGAACTCATCCAAGTCATCATGGAACTTTCTTCCATCTTATTATGCCACCTTCTAACTCAAAACAAATGGCTTAAAATTGAGATAAAATTTTACTTGTATGTGTGACAAAGCCAATGTAACTCATTGCAATGAACCATTTGTCACTTTTGCATACAGAACATATTCTTAATTCTTCGGAAGTGCATAAGAATATCTTTACTATTGTCCAACGATCATCATATGAATGCTATAATCATTAGAGCATTGGACACATCTGGATCTACATATCATGGTATACAAGATTGATAAAATCACTCTTGTGGTTTCACTCATCAAGTGTCAAAACAATTGATTCTTGCTCCGACCTCTTCCATGCAAAAAGAACCGTTCTTATTGTTTCCATATTGAACAAATTCAATATTTCATCTATGTATTTTGGCAAAACTATATTAGTGCCTCAATCTATCTGCATAGACATTGATGCTTAATATTCTGGTTTTACCTAAGTCTTTCATCAAAAACTAATTTTAATGAAAAACTTAACAATATCAAGAAAAACACATTATTTCTAATAAACGATATGTCACCTACATAAAGCATTAGAAATATGTCTTAGCGCTCCCACTTACTTTCTTGTAATACAAGCATCTTCAAATATCTTGATGAAATTAACACTTTAACATTTTCATCATTGAAGACTCCAACTTCGCTACGCTTACTTCTACCATAGAAGTTTGCATACATATCTAGCAACCTTTGAATCAACAAAACCCATTGGGTCGTGTCAGTTACACGTCCTTGGTGTGCATTCCGGTAGAGGAACGTTGTTTCGTTTATTCAACTATCATATCTCAATATGTAATTGTTGCTAGAAAAATCCATATGACGAAGTCAGGGCCCATCATCGCTTCTTTGTATATTGTTGGTTACTATTATCTAATAATATCTCGTCCTCAAATCTTACTATTTGATTACGACCAACTTGGTTAAATAGGAACTTCGATGTCGTGACTACAACATATTGTAGACGCGTGAGCTATGAATGTAGTTGCCGCTTCCAGAACATTTTCTGGTGCTGCGCTACTCTGATCATCTTGCTCAGATTCAATAACCTCATCAAGTTCTATCTTCCTCCCACTTAAACCTTTCGCGAGAAACTCCTTCATAAGAAATTCACTTCTTTTAGTGACAATCACTATGTGTTTTGGGTTCATAATAGAAGGAATACCCATCGACATTCTTTGGGATAACCTACAAAGACTTACTAATCCGATTTTGGTTGTAAACATTTTACACATATGCCTTGCATACCAAAATTCAAGAAAAGACAACTATAACTTGTATGGTGTCATTTCAGCGGATTATGAAGGTGCTCTATTCAGTGAAAAGCGGTAGTCTCTAAAGCATAATCCACAAATTATATTGGTATTTTTATTTCATCATTGATCTAACCATGTCAAACAAGGTTTGATTACATCCATTGAAAAACTCCATACTCTTATGGTGTTTATCACGATGCAAGTTTGTGGAACAATTCCTCTAACTCTTAGATGTTTGCTAAACTTGTAACTCAAATATTCTTCTTTATGATCCAATCATAAAAACTTGAATTTTCTTGTTACAATAATTTCCACTTCATAAATTGAAAAATTTCAATTGTTTCATACTTCTATCTCATCAAGTAGATATACCATACATCTATTCGAGTCATTGATGAAATAGAAAATACACCATGATCGACTTCACACCATAGACTACATACATCAACATGTATGATCTCCATTTAGTCAGTCGCTTGTTCTGTCCATGGCCCATGAACAAAGTTTAATCATCTTTAGGAAAAGTCTCACAAGCGTCAATTAATTCAAAATCAATTGACTTGAAAATCTATCAATATAGAATTTCTTTCATGTTTTCTTTCCAATATGACTTAAACGGCGGTGTCATATATAAGTGAAATTCATTTTGTCTTGTGACCTTTAGCATCAGTGTTATAAATGTCTATTTCACCAACAAGATAATAACAATCTATCCATCGATTATGGAAGATGGTAATAATTTGAACAACCATTGCTCTCATAATACCAGAACAAAATAACAATTATTAAGTTCTTAACAAATCTAGAAGGCTAGGTTTTATGCCGACGAAAAACACAATAACACATTTATTTGTTTCTTGATGCGCATTGTTACCACATTCTTTTGCTAGTTACTTAGGCCATCGTAGTTCTTGTATTGTTGCTTTGTATGACATTTCATACCAACAATCTAGTATCCAATACCCAAGAATTACATTATGTACTAGCAAAGAATACATCTATAACATGTATATCATTTATATACCTGAGATGGACTTTTCCAGTCTTTTACTTTTCTACCAAATATTTTGCAGATCCTATTTAGCATTTCCTCTCTATTTAGAAGAATCTATCAACATCAATAGTGGCGTCAATCATTTGACACATGGTCCAAAGGATGTTAGTCAAATACTAATAGCCCTGGACTTTGCACATTGAGGTGGATCACCATCATCATATGATTGGTATTCTTCCAGATTCCATTCTTTAGTATTCTTTTGGTATAGCAAAACAATTTAGCCAATACCCTTTCATTCATCTTATCATGACAACTTTCATGATGAAACTACTATAGCTTATAAGGATGAATGCAAGTATAATATTAGTTCCCAAACTTTTGGGTGATCGGGACGCCTAGCATCTTCAATCTTCGCATATGGTCATACAATATGAGCATATGTTCTTTTACTAAATTATACTTCATCATTTTTGCAAACAATCAAAGTCTTAGATATCAAATATCTTTCACTTCTTATTTGTTTCTGAAACAATTCTTTCAGCTCGATGATCACTTTGATTCTCAAACAATTTTGAAGATCAATTTATCATGAAGGCAAACATATGATCTTTAGATACTAAACTTGAATCGTTGCTCTTAGATTAATACAATTTATTAAATCGTATGGAGCAAGCAAGGTTTGCTAAAGTTTGCAATAGGACTTAATCTTTAGTCTTGACATTCTAACTAAACGGCACTAGACCGAAAAGTGATTATCCAGAATTCTATAGTTCTTTTAACTCAATTAAGCTAAGTGTCGGTGGGAAACGGTGTCAAAGACTACAACGACTTATGCAAATACATCAAGATTTAGTTCATGATAATTAGTTCAAGTTAATCAAATTACTAATGAACTCCCACTAAATTCAACATTCCTCAAAGTTGTTTAGTGAAGCATGATCCCAATTCACTACACCGAGACCGATCATCACGTGAATGATGTAGTTTTAATGGTGAACATCAACATGTTGATCATATCATCCATATGACTCATGCTTGACCTTTCGGTCCATGTGTTCCGAGGCCATGTCTGTACATGCTAGGCTCGTCAAGTCAAACCCAAGTATCTCCGCATGTGCAAAACTGGCTTGCACCCATTGTATGTGAACGTAGAGTTTATAGCACCCGATCATCACGAGATGCTTGAACACGACGAACTTTCGCAACGGCGCATACGAGGGGAGAACACAGTTTTATCTTGATCTTTAAGTGAGGAATCATCTTATAATGCTACCGTCGCGATCAAAGCATAATAAGATACATAAAAGGATAAACATCACATGCATATAATTTTATGTGACATGGTATAGCCAATCTCCGCGCAATGATCTCCATCTTGTGCGCGCCGGCATGATCTCCATCACTCCACCATGATTGCCTCCACCACGAATAGCAACTACAACTATTGCTAACTACTTAGCGATAAAGTAAAGCTATTACATGGCGTATAAGAAGTTGACACGCAGGTCATACACAATTATAAAGACAACCATATGGCTCCTGCCGGTTGTGAACTCATCGACATGCAAGTCGTGAAATATTACAAAACATGATCATCGCATACATCACATATATCACATCACATCTTGTGGCCATACCATATCACAAAACACTCCCTGCAAAAACAAGTTAGACGCCTCTACTTTGTTGTTGCATGTTTTACGTGGCTTATGGGAGTAGCAAGTTAAGAACGATTCTTACCTACGAAAAGCCACAACGGTGATATTATGGTTGCTAACATCCGTTGTAAATCCCATGACTACTATAGTGAGAGAAACTGACATCCACCAGCCGCATGTGTGGAACAAGCCACACGTCAAGTGCGGAGCCGGTCTCGCGAATGAGGTCGCGTAAAGTTGGCCTGGACCGCTTCGATCTCACTATGCCGCGCCATAAGAAATACAAAACAAGAGGTTTGCAACAGAAAACATCAACGCCCGCAACAAGCATGTTGCGTTCTACTCGTGAAACACATCTACGCATAGATCTAGCTCTGATACCACTGAAGGGTTTCGCAGCATAGTAAATCAAAAAAATTCCTACGGATGCGAACAAGAAAGCCAAGATCTAATCTAGGAGATGTAATCAACGAGAGAGGTAGATGAGATCTTCATACCCTTGAAGAAATCGCACAGCGGAAACGTTCAACAGAACGTGGATGATGTAGTCGTACTAGCCGTCTCCTCCCCGCGATCCGATCCGATCCAACGCCGCAAGTGGCGGCGCCTCCGAGAGATGCACACGTACGGTGCAGCGACGTCTCCTCCTTCCTTGGTCCAGCAAGTATGGTGGAGAGATAGATTGGATCTACAGCACGACGGCGTGGTGCTTATGGTGGAGAGTTTCTGCGGCAGAGCTTCGCCTACGCACAGTCGCGAGAGAGAGAGGTGGAGGGGCAGCAGTTGGCCGGCGGCTAGGGTTGGAGTTAGAGGGGGCTGCGCCCCTGCCCCCCCTTATATGGGGGGCTGGGCGGCTGCCTTGGCCCCTCCTCCAAGTCCTAGGGCGGCGGCTAGGGGGGAAGAGTAGGGGGCAAGTCTTCCCCCCCCCCTTTTCTGGAAGGTTCCCCTAGGGTTTCCCCTAGGGCTGGCCGGCTGGGCCTTTGGGGCCTTGTGCGCCTGGCCCAAAGTGGCCAGGGCACTTCCCCTTAGGCCCACGCAGGCCTCCGACAAGTGGGCCCACGTTGGTCCCATTCCGGAACCTTCTAGAACCTTCCGGTACAATACCGATAAACTCCGAAACGATTCCGGAATCCAAAAAATGGCTTTCCTTTATATGAATCTTATTCTCCGGACCATTCCGGAACCTCTCGTGATGTCCTGGATCTCATCCGAGACTCCGAACTAAAACTCATAAACCAATTATCCATTCTATCCTAGCGTCGATGCACGTTAAGTGTGTGACCCTACGGGTTCGAGAATATGCAGACATGATCTTCTATCAATAATCAACAGCGGGATCTGGAAACCCATATTGACTCCCACATATTCATCGATGATCATATCGGATGAACCACGATGTCAGGATTCAATTAATCCCGTATATGTATTCCCTTTGTCACGCGATATTTTACTTGCCCGAGATTCGATCGTCGGTATCGCTATACCTAGTTCAATCTCGTTCACAGCAAGTACTTTACTCGTTCCGTAATCCGATATCTCTTTGTGGTTAACTCCTTAACCACGTGCTTGCAAGCGGTGTTGATATCGATTACTGAGTGGGCCCGAAGTATATCTCTCCGACTCGGGAGGGACAAATTCCATCTTGATACATGCAACCCAACAAGTACTTTCCGATCTCCTGAGAGACACCTTTATGATCACCCTCACATAGGATGACGTTTGATGACCTCAAAGCTTTCTTCCGATACCAGGGAGTTGTATTATCTCATGGTCTAAGGAATACAATACTTGACATAGGAAAAAGCTTCGCAAAGATGAACATGATGACACGATCTAATTGCTCTGCTTTATTTGGGTCTGTCCATCACATCATTCTCCTAATGACATGATCTCATTATTAATTGACAACTCATGTCTATGGTTAGGAAACCTTAACCATCATTAATCAATGAGCTAGTCTAGTAGAGGCGTACTAGGGACATGGTGTTGTTCATAAACCACACAAGTATTAATGTTTCCGCTTAATACAATTATAGCATGAAGTATAAACATTATCATGAACAAGAAATATGATAATAACAATATTATTATTGCCTCTAGGGCATATTTCCTTCATTAAGTTCATTTTATAGATGTTATATCTAAACAGAGGCTAATTAAAAAGTGACTGCTACTCTACTGTTATATAACTGCTGTGGTGCCTCCTAGTGATTATGCATAGTAGCCGTGAGAAAAATTTGGCTGGCTGGTTTGATCTGTTATGCAACTTTGATGCTTGTGGTGAGTTTTGGTTGCTATGGTGTGTAGGAAATAAGCATCAGCTTATTAATATACTGATGAGAATAGAGATCTACTAATTTTATTGATATAGCCAGTGATTCAAAGGCCGAGGCTTCTACTGATAAGATAAGAACATATACTCTTTTTGTTGGATTCTTTCTTTTTACTTTGTGATGATTGTAGCATAGCACTTCTATGATAGCCTGAGAGTACTCCTGCTACCCCCTTTATCTCTTTTATTAATGATAAGAAGAGAAACTGATACTATGATTTATTTGGTGATTAACCTTGTTGCTGGATTTCTGTGGAGGTGAAGTTGGTATCAGGCCTGATCTGGTGCACTTCCTCTCCCTAATGATCTTGTCCTTCTTGCAGCCCTGGTCCTCCTGCCTGGCAGCCCTTCTCCTCCATCCTGGCAGCCCTTCTCCTCCTCTTGATCAACTCCTGGTGCTCCACTAGGTGACCATGTTCACTGGTGGCTTTTGCTTGGATCTTGTGATGGTATTTGTGATGAACTGTTCCTGGTGTTCTTAAGATAAGATGGATGGTGTGTGAATAAGGTGCTGGTGAGTTTGTGAGGTGCGGCTGTCTTGCCCCTGTTATGCTACCCTGCTGTGTTGACAGCACCTACTGTGACTGTGCTGCTTGCATGCAAGTGGTCAATTTGACTTTCTTTACCTCTAGAGCAAGGTACGGCTGGTGTGATACATATCCTGTCTTGACTATATTTTGTGCTGCCAACTGTATTAATTCGTATTGGGCTTTTGCTATTTAGCTGGGCTGTATCTTGTGGGATTCTTATTAATTACCTGCTGGCTGGAATAATTATGTGGACTTAAGTATGTGTGATTGCACTGAACAGATCAAGTGTCCCTAAGATTCAGTTAAGCTTTGCTTAATTACATGTGGCTTAGACAATTGGCTTAGAATCATTTTGACCTGTCCATGTCAAGTATGATTCAATAAAACAATTTGGTGGAATTTTCATGGTTCCTAGCAAGATTACAGGGAAAAATAGAAATGCTATTTTTTTATTGGATCATCATGTGTTGCCTTGTTCCTGGAGATGGATCATACAGTGTTGCCTTTTGTCCCTCATTGCTTTCTTGGTTGTTGCCTCATGATCCAAATGATCCATTTGTCCCTTACAAGATCCATTTGTCCCTATTCTTACCTAAGAAAGTTTTTCTCCCTCTAATCACCATTTGGGTATCAAGACTAGTTCTTGATTCCCTTTAGCTAGTTCCAACATCAATATTGCCTCATTAAAGTGAAGGCAAACATTTTATTCCATAAGCAAAACCTCTCTTTGTCTTTGTTGTTTCTTTTACAGGGAAGGAAGAATAAGAGTATTGAGGAGATAAACATTTAGTTTAGGTTTCTTTATCCTTTTGTAATTTTATTTCACTTATGTAATTCATCTCATTAATTGAGATTTGCATAACATCGGATTCATTTATTTCTAATAAGTATTATTATTATTTATTCAATATTAAATTCTACATTGTATACTTTATTAAAGATTTAATTTCAATTTTAATTATTTCAAATTATTTGTGTTTCCAATTTGATAATTGAATTCAAATTATTCCCCTAAAATCAAGCAATTCAATAAAGGGCATGTCAAAATTTATCGCACTCACTCTTATGTGCTAAACTTATTTCATCAAGGCGAGAGAACTTTGACCACTTTGTGTTTTAAAAGAGTTGCATGAAAATTCCCGGGATTTTCTTATGCACGAATGCAATGCACACATCGATTTCCTCTCTAATTCTATCCTCAAGTACTGGGATATTACACATTTCGTGGTCGACGGCTACGTGCGCAAGTGTGTGGAGTCGTGAATATCCTACAAGGTTTGAGAGCTGTTGCATTGCATCAGGGTTCAAGCGGGGAGAGTTTATCGGTGACACCAGTTTATCCCCGACAATCATCCGCCACCATCATCATCATCGCGTCGCTCACGACAAGATCGAGCCACCCCATATCATCTTGGTACCAGATTTCCACGGTTTTACTCGGTGAGCATCCACAAATCCAACCCCGTAATTCATTTTTGTTTTCAGTCCTATGCAAAAAAAAGGTAAAAAATTAGGGTCCTTAGTTTCTGCCATAGCCTAGATTGCACCATTCTTGAATTTTAGTGGCTGATCATGTTTCCTTTTAAGTTGTAGTGTCTAGCTTGTGTTTTCTGGTTCAGAGTCGTTGGAGTCTTGGTTCCCGTGTTGTTGTTCTTCGTTGAAGTCATCTCTGTATTGAGCGAGGTCTACCTCGATCTCACTCTGATCTGCATCGAGCGTTTGGCCAGAGTACAGCCGCTCCACGTCTTCTGGCCGATCGAGCCCTAGAGTCCACCACCTATACTTTTGCCTGAATTGATCGATCGCCTGGCGTCCACATCAATCCACTTTTCCCTGACAGCAATCACTAATCACGCATTGGGCTTCGTTCTTTCCTATAACCAATCGATATACCAGTCCCACGTTTTCCTACAGATTTAATCGCCAGCTAGGAGTCCAGGAAATCTCATCACCAGGGCCGATCGATTTCAGTCAAACAAAACAAGGTAGCACCCAATCACCCTAGGACAGAGACCGTCTGAGGTCGGGCGAGCATCGCCAAGGCGCGGAGCACGTCTGGCCCTATGCGCCCGCTCGAGCACTTCGCCGCTCGCTCTGCTTGCCTGGCGCCAGGCCGACCCAAGCCTGTTTAGGCAGATTTCGTTAAAATAAAAAAAAGAGAGAGGGAAAAGAGTAAAAAAAGAAAATTAGGGGGATGTGAACAGTACGCCGCGCCTAAATAAAAAATGTAAAATTTCCGCCTCGCCAAGTTTCCTGCCGCGACACCCATTTCTAACGTTTCTCTGCCGCGATAGCGTGTTTCCGGTTACTCGTTGCCGTATTTTGTTTCCGACGCCATATAACTCTGCCGCCTTCCGCGACACACTTTCTGGTGACTTTCTCTGCCGCGACAACATCTTTCTGCTGAGTCACCGCTGGGCGTTTCCTTTGTCGTAAACTTCTGCCGCGACACGGTTTTGGTCAGTTTTTCTGTCGTGGTGTCCACATAGCTTAACTCCTGCATATTTTGATATCCATATCTACAACCTTTCTACAACATTTTGTTAGGAGCTTACCCATCGAGACTAGCTATTTCGTGCTTATCAGGTTGTCGTGCGTGTGCGCAATTTTCTGCCTATTCATTGAGCCTTTGCTAGCGTCTCTCTTGTGCATTGGAACACGAGCTTTTGTGCAGTGTCACTTATATCTGTTGAGCTCTTGTTCATAGTTGCTTTGCCCCGTTTATCTCCACTGTGTGTGTTTACGTGGGTCTTGTCATACGATCAGCACTAGGACTTATTTGCATTGTATTTACCATACCTAGAACTCCACCATATATTCCTGGTTTGTCGTGTGATCGCTCTTATACCCTCGGTATTCACTTCATCACATCCGTGCACGAGCTTGATACTATGTTCTGGTACGCACTACTATTCACTTTGGAACGGTAAGATTACCTTTTTTGTCAGTTTTTAAGTAAGTTGTGAGAGGCAGCACAAGTTTTTGATTTAGTGCACTAATCTACTAATCATGTCTACTAGTGGTTATGATGTAATGCAGGAAAAAGATGCGGATATACCCATGGTTTGGATAGACTTTGTTGGACTGCGTACTCATCTGGAGGGTGTGTTTGAGAGTTCTACTCAAGGAGCTATGACTGCACATTAGGCGCTCCAATTGCAAGAAACTGTTCAAGCTATGCAAGCTCAGTTCACTACTTTTCAGCAAAGCATTGATCAGTTGACCCAGTCCATTGCGGTGTTGCATGCAACTGTTGGACCCCCGCCTGTGCAGCCTGCTGATGAGTTTGCTGATGATGACAGTGTCCATGACAATGCCAATCTGCTAGGCCCCAATGCCCGTGGGCATGGTATTGAACACCAGGGTCGACCACCACCAGTCCTGGGTGCCCGACGTGCAATACCTACTAAGGATGATTATCTGGGGAAGCCAAAGTTCTCGATACCGAGATTTCATGGTGAAGGTCATGTGGAGGATTACTGACGAGGGTTAACTTGACAAATGTCCTAGATGAAGGACTTAGGATTGGGGGAAGAGCAACGACTAGAGATTCCGGGATCGAGATTGGCACACGACGTACCTAGGTTCACGTCCCCGCGGTGGAGGATCGCTACATCCTGCTAGCAATCTAGTATATGATCGCAATGGTGTGTACATGGTACCACCGTAGGCGGAGTTCTATCTGTCTAATCTATCTTGTATGTTCTAGCTCTCGATGTAACTTGTCTATGAGATATCTTGAGTTCTGAATTGTTCCTCTAGGGGTGCCCCTGCCTGGCTTTATATATGCAACCAGGCTAAGGTTTCACAAGTGTCCTAGTCGAATACGGATTAGAACCTTCCTTCTTTGTCTCTAAGTCAATCTTCGAGTCCTTGTACTTGTCCACCTCCATAATGGGCTGAACCCGGTATACTAATTCGTGGGTACCCGAAGGGCATACCCATGTCAGTAGCCCCTGAGACTAAACTTGAGTCGCAGACTCGGGTTTAGTCTCCAAACTTCAAATCTTCAATCTTTGACTTCTTCAAACTTCGACTTCTTGAAAACTTTGATTTCTTCAATCTTTGACTTCTTCAAACTTTGATTTCTTCAATTTTCGACTTCATATATCTTTGGCTTCATATATCTTCGTTGGCCAAATTTTTTGTCGGATGCACAATCCTCTCTCCCGATGGGAGTAAATGTTGAGTCCATGGACTCAAAATTTTCTTCCTTGTTCTTCTCAAAGTACTTCTTCATTGGGTGCATGACCAGCGCTCCCGATGGGAGTAGCCCCCGAGGCTATGGTTGGATACTTGTAGTCGATCATAGGCTCCAATTGTCTTCTTCTTCTTCTCTTCTTGTTGAATTCTTTCTCAAAATTGTCAATCTATCGGGTGCGCGGACAGCGCTCCCGATGGGAGTAGCCCCCGAGTCTATGTTCGGGTACTTGTAGCCGGGCATAGACTCAAGTTGTACTACTCGAAGAATTTCAGCTCCTGCAGAAAATATGAATAATTGTGAAATATTTTGTCTCTTGAAGAAATATTGCGTTTGCATATTGTAATGATGATGTAGTATATAAAATAAAAACTAGATTTTTTTTGTGCAATTTTGTTGCTCGTACGTAAGACCCTTTCGTTAGCCTGATGCACTTCACGGCTTGATCAGCTACTCAGGTCAGACGTAATGTGATGCGTTTGGCACATTTGAATTTCAGGATACTTGCTAAGCCTTTTCGTTAGCCTGACGCCCAAGATTTTGTGCCTTGCTAACCGTTAGTCGAGCTTCATGCGACTGTAAACTAAATTGTCAAGTATTCGACAAGGAACGCCAGCTACTAGTGCTTTCGCAATTTTTTGAAGTCAATGATATGCAAGATAATTGTTCATGGCGGAGCCACCGAGTATCGGGTGCGGCAAAAGTAAATAATAATCGATTCTTGGAAGAGGAAAACTTAGCTTTTATCGGGTGCGCCGTTGTCGGCGCGGTCGTAGTCGACGATGTAGAGGGAGGTGAGTTGTTGTCACAGAATCACAACCACGATCAGAGGCGAAGCTGTTGTCGAGCCCCCGAGCGCTGTTGGGATTGTCGTGTTACTGATGTCGACGAAATTGTAGGTCTTGAGGGTGATTTTCCGCACTCCGGGGCAAGTTGATGTCGAGCCCCCGAGCGTGGCAAGCCGCAGTTGACGCAGATGTAGTCAACGATGTTGAAGACGAAGTAGTCGAAATATTTTCTTCGGGTTGTCCAAGCAGAGCCGGTAATTTGTCGGCTTAGACTGCTGCTGATCTATTCGATGTCTTCATTGATCTTTGCATACGCGTATCGTACCTGCTGATTTTTTTTCCTCTAGCCTTAGGACGTTGAGTCGTAACTTTCGTAAGACTCGGCCTAACGCTGAATTTGGCAGCTGACACTTTTTCTTTTCTTCACGGAACTCGATCTGACTTGGTATCTTCTTTTCTCATGATTTTTCCTTCTACGGTGCTACAGCTTGACTTCTTTGGACTTTGATTCCTCCGGTTTGGTGACGTCTCGCTGATATATTTGGAATAGCTGATTTGTACGTATACTAGTACATTGCTTATTGATCTTTGGCTTGTGCACCGGATCCGATCTTGCCGCCGATGATCTTGATGTTGCTGACGAGATTTGCCGATGTAGATGAGATGATTTGATGCGATCTAGCTGCTGCTGTTGGTAGCCGCAAAATTTGCTGATCTTGTCGACAAAAAAATTTGAAGGATCCCGCCCAGATAACAAAAACTAGTCGCCACGATCCCCACGGTCAGCGCTAATTGATGAGGGTTAACTCGACAAATGTCCTAGATGAAGGACTTAGGATCGGGGGAAGAGCAACGGCTAGAGATTCCGGGATCGAGATTGGCACATGACGTACCCAGGTTCACGTCCCCGCGGTGGAGGATCACTACATCCTGCTAGCAATCTAGTATATGATCACAATGGTGTTTACATGGTGCCGCCATAGGCGGAGTTCTATCTATCTAATCTATCTTGTATGTTCTAGCTCTCGATGTAACTTGTCCAGGAGATATCTTGAGTTCTGAATTGTCCCTCTAGGGGCGCCCCTTCCTGGCTTTATATATGCAACCAGGCTAAGGTTTTACAAGTGTCCTAGTCGAATACGGAATAGAACCTTCCTTCTTCGTCTCCAAGTCAATCTTTGAGTCCTTGTACTTGTCCACCTCCATAATGGGCCGAACCCGGTATACTAATCCGTGGGTACCCGAAGGGCATACCCATGTCAATTACCTTACTTGGGAACTCCGGATCGAGACACTGTGGCATTTGCATGCTTACGCTGTAGATAAGAAGGTCAAACTTGCATCTTCAGAATTTGATGGTTATCCTGCGTTGGTGGGATAATATTACACGCCAACGACAAGCAGCTCGTGAAGTCCCTGTTCAGTACTAGAGAGAGATGAAGGAAATCATGCATGCTCGTTTTGTGCCCACCAATTATTTGCGTTTAGTTTTTGATAGATTGACACAACTGAAGCAAGGATTTTTGACCGTTGATGCTTATTATAAGATGGAACTGTTGATGCAGATATCGCGAGTTCAAGAGTCTATTCAGATGACTATGCAACGGTTTTCGCATGGACTCGGACTTCCTGCCAAGAACATCGTCATGCATCACACTTATAATGATCTGAATCAGTTGCTTCACCATGCTATGAAGGCTGAGGCACAACTTGCTGAAGAGGCGCAACAAAAATCATGATTTTTAGCTGCCAGCCGATACACTGCCAGAGTGCCTTCTAGCCTTGCCCTAGCGCCACTCGAGGGGACTTCTAGTCACCCCTCCTCTTCCACTAGGCCGGCGCCCTCTGGAGATCAGTCCAGGCGTCCCATTATTTGCCATCTTGACCATGATGTGCTTCATAACCCATGTGAGAATGAGAGCCACATAGCCAATTTGTGTGAGAGTGTTATAAAAATTGAGTTGTGTGATTCCACCAAACGTGAGGTTGAGAGCATACACTTCGGGAGTATGAGAGAAAATGAAAACACCAGAGTAGTAGACAATAGGATATGTGAGGATATTTCAACTAATGTAACCATGTCTACTCCTAGTGTTGTTTCTTGTGATATGCCGATTGCTTTTGAAGAAAGGGAGCCGCCTATTTTACAACCTGCATCACCAGTTTGTGCATTATCTCTTGAGGAGGATGTTCCGATGCCTACTTCTTCTGAGGAGCATGTCAATCAAATAGGTACTGATTTGGAGCTACAACCAGCATCCATGGATAATCTTTGTGAGTCTATTCCTTTGCTGGTTACTTCTTGGGATTTATCTTGCACTACTATTTTAGCACCATGTGATATTTTGCTAAATTCATTTTGATCATGTGATAGTGCTGACACATAAGGAAGTACTTACTAGAATACCATCGAATGAAATTGTTTATTCCATCTGACTAAATGAACCTCTTAGTTTGCATTGTGCTATGAATAAGGTTTCTAAAATTTCATCTCCTAATTCGAGCATCTATGCCTATTCTTTTACTTTTAACTTAATTGGTGATTATAGCCTGGATGATAATTTTTTGGTGGATCACATATGCAGTACTTGCGCTAGAATTAATGAACTAAAACTTGCTGCTTTTAGTCATAGATGTTATGTGTCACAGCCCTTTTGTGGCGGGACACTAGATTATGTTTGCGATATGATGACAACACATTCTGGCCTAGTTGATATATTACAGCCAACAAAAGTAATTTTACCTATGTTTGATTGTGCTAATTCTGCTAGAGTAGTTTCCGATATTTCATATTCGGTATGTTTGTCCCCGAACTTGTTGCCTAGTTGTGCTACAGATTTGTACTTCACTTATATTTGCAAACTGAGTTGCATATTATACACTGCGCATAATGAATGTGATCCTATATCTGTTTGTTCTACATCTCAGCGTAGCAGAGTTGAAAAATGGTTTTCACCATTAGTTAATTTCTATCTTGCTGATTGGTTTGATCACGCTCATAATAAATTTGATCATAGGGCGTCTATGAGGACACTAGATTTAATACTGCAGAATAAGATTGTATACATATTTGTTCCTCGACATGCTCATGATTATATGAACATCACTTATACTTGCAATTTTAGTTGCATTTCATTTATTGGATCTACTGATCATATAAACAAAAATGATAGAACATGTTATATATACATATATTGTGCGTACACATTGTTCTTTTTGTTTCTTCCATTTTCAGCTTACCCAAAGCCGCAGATGACTTTTCCTGAGAAAGGGAGGATGATGAGGATCTATCAGTGGAATATTATGATTCTACCTATTTGATATGGGCATGAAGGAGGAGGTGAAGCCTAATTTCAGGACTCCACCAAGATGAGGGAATCTCGTTGCTGATTGGCACGCCAGGACGACCTACGATATGAAATAATTTAGTCTAAGGTTGTGTCAGCAATTTACATATCTGCTTATGTTATTCTGTGTGCTAGGTCATGTTATGGGCCACTTAGAATTATTTGTGTTTTGGGTTTGGGCCTGTCCAAACCGAATAGTTTTCTGGCCGTCTATAAGGAGGCCAGCAGTCTAGGGTTTAGGGAGTTCAGTTGTTTAGTCTAAAACTATCGTGTGCTCCATCGTGTACCATCCCTCCAGGGAAACGGCGCTGCCGTGTTATCTAATAAAGATTGCTGTGAGGGTTCTTGCGTCATCAAGGATTATCGAGCTGTGGTTTGAGGCGTGGTGATCTTCATCACGTTGCTTGCTGGATTCGTTCCTCTTCTTTAGGTTGCGTTCTTCGCGTGATTGGAAGATATTTATCCAGGTTGACTCGCTATGAAAGATCGGGACAAAACTCATAGGATCACCGGCGTGATCCTTATCATGTGGTATCAGATTACTGGGTTTATCACTGCGAGTATTTTTGGTTGCTCGATCTGCTAGTTTCTGTTTGATTACTTGAAGATCGGCGAGATTCTTTTCTACTGAGATTAATCTGCTCGTTCGGCCAAGGAGAGGAACACCGTTGTTGTTACAGATTGGAGTTTCCGTGCTCTTAGGCGAGCTTCCAATCTGTCCTCGGAATTTGCGTCTGGAAGATCCAAAAGAGAATAGAAAAGTGGAAAGAACGGCGGGAATCAGATCAGATTTTCCTGGTATTGTTTTTAGAAGTGGAGTCGAGGCCAGGCATAGCGTTCCAGATCCGATTGGGAGCACAGCAGATCAGGGCGGTTCAGCAGATCCAATCGAAAAGGACAAAAAAAAGAAGATCCCCAGGCGCGTCTCGCGATCGAGTATCTGCAGCCTGGGATCGGATCATCGTGCACCTGCGTCTGGCAGCCAGGCGCGCTGTTGCCTGGGCCAGGCCCATCTGCCGCCCGTCCTGGAGATCGAGGGAATCATCCAGATCCGATCGAGGGAAACAAAAAGAAGTCTGCGCCCGCTCGATCGCGTGGATCGCTCGCCCGTCACGCCGAACCACAGACCAACTCTGTGGTCGAGCATGTTCTGCCTCAACCACGCGCGACGTCCTCGAGCCTGCGTGGGATTTGCCTTGGGCCGGCCCATCATCGCCCAGCGTCTCCAGCCGCCTCGAGCGCCCGGTTCGGCTGCTCGCAATCGCTCAGGCACGGAGCACGTCTGGCATCAAGCGACTTCGCTCGATCGTTGTGTCCAGTGCAAGCCCCAGTGGCCACACTCGATCACTACTACTCAAAAAAAGACAGGGCAGTCCTAGTGTCCGATCGGGAGCGTACCGTTTTCAACTGAGTTCTTTTTCCGATTGGTGTTGTTTTCAGTTGGCTGCAGCATCACGTTGTGATCAGGTTTGGTCAGTTTGGAATTAATCACTGTCAGAGTATCGAGGATAAAATAACAAAGGAGCTTGGGCGTGAACCAGAATACACATTAGAACAACTCTTTGTGCAGATTTTTGTGTGACGGACTGATAGGACAAAGATGGATTCTTTTTCGAGAGATGTTTTTGGCAAAAGGTGCTATCTTGGCAAGAAGTCTAGTGATGTTTTTAATGATTATCTTGATATCAAGAAGGGAGTGCCGCTATCCAAGCCTAGCTGGTGTTTACATCAACTTGCGACAATTGCGGAGTACCACGATTGGGAAAGGCACATGGAACTGGGTTTCCGTCGATGTCGCACATACAATGACAAGTTTCGTAGCTATGATGGATATGGTCTTGCTTACCGGCGTGTGGACACTGAAGTATCCAGCTGGTGGTGCAAGGCGGTTGGAAGAAATGAGTTTGATTGTACTTGGGAGGACTGCAAGAAATTTCTCCATGATGGTTTTGTGTTACCGTATATGGAGGAAATAGAGCAGCCACCCAAGGTTGTGGATGGGATAGAGGATGTTGGCAAGAGCATAGCTCCTATACCGAAGGTCGCGACAACTGTGACTACTCATGAGAAGTTGACAGTTGTTCCATTGCCAACAATTAGCAAGGTGGCAGCCACAATTTCTGAATTGTCAGCGGTTGATGTTGTCAAGGCTGATATTGTCAAGGATGTCGTGGAGGAGGTTGTACCATTGAGTGGGCTGAATATGCAACTCAAAAGGGTACATGATGAGACTTGTATGACAGCGGATAGAGGCCTGTGATGGAATTTATTTCAGGCGCAGTGCATAATCAAAGGCAAAGCATGCAAGTTGATGATTGACAGTGGTAGTTACTGTAATGGCATTAGCAAGTCAGTTGTGGAGGCTTTGGGTTTATCCACATGGCGTATTCCCGAACCGAGGCATGTTGAGTGGGTTAATAGCTGCGGTATGCTGAAGATTACTCACAAGGTGCGTGTGCCATTTACAGTTGCTGACTATGTTGATGAGGTGGAATGCGATGTGTTGCCATTGGAGGTATGTGGACTATTACTTGGACGTCCATGGCAGTATGATCGCAATGCTATGCATGCTGGGAGAGCAAATACATATTCCTTTATGCATGATGGCAAACAGCGGACTTTGAAGCCTATGAGAGATGATCAAATCAAGTCCGATGTTGTGTTGGTGGTGCGCAAGGAGAATTTGCATAAAGCTAAGCCACAACCAGGGCTAGCTAAGGTGCAGCATGAGGAGCATGATGCGAAGAGCGTCAGTGGTGATATTGTTTCAGCCAAGCCTGTAGATGACAAGCCAGTTGTTCTTGTTAGTGACAAGCCGGTTGAAGTCAAGCCTCATATTGTTGAAGGGAAGGATATGTCAGCATGTGTTCCATGTGTTCCACTTCCAGTTTGTGTTGACATGGGTGTTCAGACCGATGACGGTGGTGCTGATCATGTTCCGGTGCATACTGTGTCGCGGGTAGTCAGCCACAGTTTTGTTAGAACACCTCGGAGACGTTTTGTTGGAGCAGCAGTGCGTGTGCATACATGCAAAGATGGACGTGTTCGTCAGTTGTGTGGCCCAGGCATTACTACTTTGCAGGGTCGTGCTAAGCAGGTTCATGTTCAGCAACGCAAGGTTCCAGCAAGGATTGAGAAGAAGAATGTGGAGGCGCCTAAGTTCAAGTTCATTTCGCGAAGAAAAGAGGTGCAACCACCCAGGGCTGTATCAAGTCGAGCAGGCCAAGCGGGAGGATGTGGTGAGGAAGGCAAGCAAGACTTGAAGACGACGAATATGCGTGGTGCTATTGTTGATATTCCGCCACCCTTTTGAGCAGACCCTCACGCGTTGGGGACAACGCTTTTTGAAGGGGGGGGAGGATGATATGGGCATGAAGGAGGAGGTGAAGCCCAATTTCAGGACTCCACCAAGATGAGGGAAGCTCGTTGCTGATTGGCACGCCGGGACGACCTACGATATGAAATAATTTAGTCTAAGGTTGTGTCAGCAATTTACATATCTGCTTATGTTATTCTGTGTGCTAGGTCATGTTATGGGCCACTTAGAATTATTTGTGTTTTGGGTTTGGGCCTGTCCAAGCCCAATAGTTTTCTGGCCGTCTATAGGGAGGCCAGCAGTCTAGGGTTTAGGGAGTTCAGTTGTTTAGTCTAAAACTATCGTGTGCTCCATCGTGTATCATCCCTCCGGGGAAACGGCGCTGCCGTGTTATCTAATAAAGATTGCTGCGAGGGTTCTTGCGTCATCAAGGATTATCGAGCTGTGGTTTGAGGCGTGGTGATCTTCATCACGTTGCTTGCTGGATTCATTCCTCTTCTTCAGGTTGCGTTCTTCGCGTGATTGGAAGATATTTATCCGGGTTGGCTCGCTGTGAAAGATCGGGACAAAACTCATAGGATCACCGGCGTGATCCTTATCACTGTTTGAGCTAGAAGGAAAGATTGAGCCTAACTAATGATTATGATAAGGTGAATTCTTTCCTAGTTGAAAAGAATGTTTTGATATCTCCGAATTATGTACTACCTAAAGTGATGTACTATGTTTTATTTAGGTATGTCATCTGTCAAGATATCGCCAGCGGGAGGAGAGGGAGGATGGCGATTGAGAGAGAAGTGGAGATCAAGTCTGCGTGAGCGAGAGCATGTGATGGCGCACTAGGACTGCCTACGACACGATGTCACATCTAAGGCGCGCCATAGTCATGGCCTGCATGCCAAAAATTAAGCCGAACCCATGTATGGGTCGGTATGTACCCGTTTGAGTCGAATCGAGTCAGTTTGGACGCAAACCAGGATGGTTTTGGGCCAGGCCAATGCTTAGGATGCCTAGCCACCTATAAGTACCCCTGGGTGCCCCCTCGATTAGGGTTAGACCACATTTTAGACAAAAGTTATTTTGTTGAACTATTGTAAGAATTCATCTGAATTCCTCTCGCTAATTCATTGATTGGGATAATTATACTATTGCAGGTTTAGTGTGATATGTTGTTCCACTTGGAATTAGTAGATTGCAAACCACCGTTTCATGATCGACGGCTACGTGCGCAAGTGTGTGGAGTCATGAATATCCTACAGGGTTTGAGAGTTGTTGCATTGGCATCAGGGTTCAAGCGAGGAGAGTTCATCAGTGACACCAATTTATCCTCGACAATCATCCGCTGCCATCATCAACATCGCGTCACTCACGAGAAGATCGGGCCACCCCATATCACATGTTAAATAAAAAGCGACCCGAAGATGTAGTTGAAGCATAGAGAATAATTCGATGATCCAAAGCATTCGTTGTCGTTACAGGAGAACTCTACAAAATAAGTATTTCTGGGGTACTTCAACGGTGTGTCACACCCTAAGAAGGACAAGCTATATTGCATGACATCCATGTAGGAGTGTGTGGGCATCACGCAAGTAGCCGAGCAATAGCAGCCAAAGCCTTCAGGGCAGTTTCTATTAGCTAACGACAGTCGAAGATGCAAAACACATCATTCTTTGCTGCGAAGCATGTCAAATATTCGCATCCAGGCCCCATGCCCCGGCAGTTGAACTCCAGCCGATACCTTTTATGTTGGCCGTTCGCACAATGGGGCCTAGACATGGTTGGCAAATTGCATAAACCATGGCCAGATGGGCATGTCTACATGCTGGTCACAGTCAATAAATTCATCAAGTGGATAGAGGCAGCTCTAGTGACAACTCAAGATTCGACAGCAGCAGTCAACTTCATCAAGTCGATAGTATTTTGCTTCGGGGTACCACACAACATCATCACGGACAACGGAACAAATTTTACATCCAAGAGTTCAAAGATTACTGTGAAAGTATGGGCATCAAGTTAAACTTCGCCTCCGTAGCACACACACAAACAAATGGGCAAGTCGAAAAAGTTAACAGATTAATATGCAACGGCATAAAAAAGAGATTGATAGCTCCACTTGAGAAAGCCAAACACGCTTGGGTAGATGAGCTACCCTTTGTGCTCTGGAGTCTGAGAACAAATCCAAATGCAGCAACTCAAGAAACACCCTTCTTTCTGTTCCACGGTGCAGAAGCTGTGCTTCTAGTCGAAATAACTCACGAGGCTCCCAGAATTTGTACTTACAACAAAACTACTTCAAACGAAGCACTCCAAGATGACATCGATGCACTGGACAAAGCAAGGGATGTTGCATTGTCTAGATCCACGCAATATCAACAGAATTTGCGAAATTATCACAGCCATCAAGTGCGACCATGATCTTTTATGGTCGGAGATCTCATACTTTGACCAAAACAGGACGGCCATGGCAAGCTAGAATCGCTATGGTTGGGACCTTACATCATTGCAGAAGTAATCCTTGGAGGAGCATACAGATTACATGACAAGAAGACCAGAAAAGATGAAGGCAATCCATGGAATGCGGAGCAGCTTCAACGCTTCTACGCATACTTCAGCCCAAATTAGCAAGTCAATATTTTATACAACAAATTATCGAGTTTAGACCCCCTAAACCCCGAACATAGGCCACAGGTCAGGTTTTTCAGGTCGAAGTATGTACCTTTTGTATTCAATAAAGATAGATTGTTCCCTATACCAGCACTCAGAGGCTCCACCCATGATAGCAAGGTTACATATATATTAAAAAATTCGAATTCAAAAAGTGTAACCGTGGCAAATACGACACATTCATCGTATACAAAGTTCAACAAATTGGCACAGCCGTAAAGGCACTAGATTTGCCTGAATTTTTTCAAGCATGACAAAGAAGACGTCAAGTGAAGCATACAAAGAGGAAAGCCTCAAAACTATTTAGTTCCCTTGGTTTTTCTATGACAACGAACGGGAATAGGGATGTATATAACAATTAAAAGATAAATAGTACTTCGACAAAAGACTACAAGCATTGGTAGCGCAAGATTCAGGCAAAAGGAGTCAACTAAAATAAATATTACATGACTAGAGAAACCCTAGAGCTCTTGCCTCTCCACTCAAATGTAGGAGCATACTTCTTCTGGCACTGGGTGCCATCAAAGATCTTGACGTCAAACTTTGAAGTACCGCAATGGTAATTGAATAGTAAGATCCAGCCCTGGTGCAGATCATAATCTCCAACAAAGCGCGACCAACCACCCTTGAAGAATACATCACCTTTACCATCATAATATACCTCCAATTCATATAGAGGCCCATCGCTGGAGACTTCTTGGAGGATAGCTTCGCGAAGCTCGCGGCCATCCACGAATTCACCAAATTTAAGAGGAAGGCACTGATGCTCGTGACATTGATTGCTAGCAAAAGAAAAGAAATATAACATATTTTCAGCAGATGCTTGTGGCACGATAGGGTGGGCCAAACTTACATCCGGAAGAACGACGACACACGCAACCGTAGCAGGAGATTTCTTGTTTTTGCTCCCTAATGTGCGACCGCGGCGACGCTTTGTCGGAGTTGTTGATGATGAAGTGGCAGCAATTATCTTGGATTTGTTTTTACTTCCTCGAGGGCGGCCACAACCACGTTTCTCAATGGTGATGGGAGCGTCATCTAGATTAATAATGGCAGCATCACCCATGGTGACCGATGAGTTGGAATTGAAGGAAGGAGTAAGAAACACCAGATGTGCAAGGAAGGAGACGATGTGGCGGCGGTGTTTAACACTAAAGGAGTAGGGTTAAGAGGTAAAAAGAGCTCCCCTTTTATAAATTGAAGAGCCAGGCCTTAGGCCAGATTATCAAGGACCACGGCCCAGTAACGAGATATTGGTGGAAACAATCAGGCCAAATAGAGGTTCAAGTCGGCAGGTTAAATAGTAAAAGGAAAAATATATCAGCAACCAAATCGTGCCATGTTAGCAAAAGGGAGGTATAGGACGTGAAAGCCAGAGAAATCAACTTTTGAGCCTTTAATCGACTGCAAGCACCCTATCATAGCCTCGGGGGCTACTCCCATCGGGAGCACTAGTCCCGCACCTGATAGAAAAACATAAAAGTGGAAATTTTTTATATAGGATGAAGATTATGATCAAACTCGAAGAAACTTTGAGCCTATACTCGAATAAATATAATTCGACTATACATCAGGAGCGTTGATTGCGCACCTGATGATACAAAATTATCGACTACTATGGAGGAGTGAAAACTCAACTTCATCATCTGTGGTAAACACCAGATAATGCCCTCGACATTTTCACACCCATCGGGAGGGCTTTGCGAGTAGATGAGTAAAGCAACTCGACAATTTTGGGTATTATAACAGCCAAACAAGTCTCTCGATAAATTTATATTCATAGACCGCGTCCGCCGCGATAACATGTCTGAATACTATGGTCGCAAAGATCATAAAGTGTAACATCCCAAAATTTTCCAAATTTTGGAATGTTAAAAAAATTAAATTAAATTGAATGATTTGTTTGTGTTGATTAAAAATCCAAATGGAATTCAAACTTTTTGCGTAATAGTTAAAAATTATTTTCTTAAATAGAGTTTTAATAAAATTTTGGGCAACCAAATGTATTTTGTTTGCAAAGTTTTGAAATTTGAAATGATTTTCATTGATGAAATAAAAGCCCTAAATTCCACTTTGATAAATAATGCCAAGTGGAATTCAAAAATAGGTTTGAATTCCATGTGGATTTTTAATCAACACATGGAATTCAAACTTTTTGTGTAATAGTTAAAAATTATTTTCTTAAAGATGCATAAAATATTTTTATATCTTTTTTAATGGGTCAAGAAAAGAATGTCTCAATGTCTTCAAAACCTATTTTTGAATGTTACCTTCAAAACATTTTGAAAGGAGGTACTCAAAGAAAACCCATAAAAATCCATTTATAATAGGCTATATGAGCTTATGTGGACAATTTTGATTTCAAAATTTATTTTCAAATGAAAATTTTACCAAAGTGTTTATTTTTAAATTATGTATGCACTGGTATTTTATTCATTTTTTATGACATGTTTTGTTTGTGTTTTGATTCACTTTGGATGCATAACATTGAAAAGAAAATAGAAAAAGAAAAAGAGAAAGCAAAAAAAGAAGCAAACGACCCAACTGGGCTGGCCCATTAGGCCAACCGACCCACTAGCGTGTCGTCTTCTTCCCCGTCATGTACAGGAACAGAAGCTTGTAACGTCCATGGCTGTAGATCTCCCCTCCTCCTCCCCATCATTCAAGCAACTGTTTCTTATTGACTTTAATAAGAAAGTTACTCCAAATTGAATGGGCTACTTATTGAGGGAGTTATTTCCCTACTTTGGTGCCAAAATCGTCCGAACGGAACCGGTGCTCCGAATGCCAACGGGTGGCATGCCTCTCCCGATCTCCCTCCCTAGTCCACTATAAGACTAACCGAGGAGAGCACCACGTGCCCCTTTTTCTCCTCCCTCACATTCGTTCTAAAACTTTCCCCAAATATGCTCTGTATAGCTCACCATAACCATGCCAATCTGAGCCAAAAACTCAATTTCATCCCAAGATCTTGTCACCCTCGGTGATCACCTCGTCGATCCGTCACGCCAAGAGGCTCCCCTCATCATGTTCTATCTCCAGGACATGATCTTACATCACCTTGATGAAGTTGGCTGCGCTGCCCCAATGACATCGTCACTCCATCCGCTCTTCACAGCCATTAGAAACCTTACCAGGACACGAAAAGGTGTCCATCGTGTTGTCCTCGACATCCTCTACACCGTTCACCACGCCATCGTCACCGGAGGCTGCCACAACATCGACGTCCCGAGCCGCCGCCGCCGTGGACGCATTTCCGGCGATCTTTTCGGCAACTATTCCGGTGAGCTGCTGCTACTTTTGTTCTCATCCATAGGATCCAGATCATGTGGCTTAAATTAGATCACTTAACGAAGGGGTATCCTCCAATAGGATAGCACCACGTGTCAAATCTTATTATATTTTCGGAATTCCTGGACAGATTAGTGTAGAAACTTAGAAATTTCATATCTTTTGATCTGCTTATCCAAATTTAGCATACTTTATATCTCTGGAATCCTTAGAACATTAAGAACACAATGGAACATTTTTTTTTTGCATTTGGGATTGTTTCAGATTATTCAAATTTAAATTGTGGATTTGAGGCTAGATCAAATTCTATGAACCCAATTCAATTGATTACTTTTGTATATGGAAGATATTGAATCCCTCTATCCAGTAGAATCACTTACCAAAATATTTTAACCTCTTTGCATGTATTCAAATTCAAATATGGGAATTTGAGTATTTTCATTATAGAATTAATTCTATAATTCTTTTCAAGATGATTCCTTCTAGAAACGTGAATCGTATAATCATATCTATCTACCAAAACCATTTAGACATTTCACCTTGATACAATATCATTACTATATCAAAGCTGATTGTTTGGTTCACATATATTCAAATGACCATTGAGTTATTTGAGTTAATTGTGATATATCTCAACTATAGGTTTCCTTTTGCTATGGTGGTGTTGAGATACTATAAACAATAGAACATGTTCTTAAATCTTGATATTCATAAGAATCTTTGAACCACAATCATTCATACCTATCCAACCTCATGCCCACTAAATCTTAGTGGCTTATATTGAACTATTCAAATTAACACATGAGTTGTTTGATTAATTCAATATATCACAAATTCATACCCAATCCTAGGTGTAACTTATACTATTTTGAGTAAGTGTTGTCACACTTTATTCCATAGTATTCTGGTTGCACTATTTTATACTTATGTTATTCTATTCACATAAGCCATTCCAAATTATATTCATGCTTTTGTAAAGCATAAAGACTCCTTAATTATATCATGGTTAGTCCATTTCTCTCTCTAATCATTTGACTTTGCCACCCAAACTCCCAATATCTTGCAAGCCAAGCCTCATGCCATTTCTCTCTTATCACAGAATCATATGAAATTTAAAATGTTGAACCAACCCTTTTCAATTGATTGTATTGTTTGATTTTGATGCTTTTGGTATGGTGTTTTTATGTGGTGTTATTTCTATGTTATAGTTTGGTACGGTGAGCAACATGTTTTTGTTGAGGGAAGTGAAAGATCGTAAACTCCAAATAGGCAAGTGACACACATTCTTCTACCTATTTTACTACATCATTAGTGTTTTACAGTAGTATGCATGATAGGTTGATTTTCAAAGAAGTTTATGAAATGCTTAGATCCTAGTAGTGTGTAGCCATCCTTTCAACTTCACTTGCTAGGCCTGTTAACTTACTTTGGAAAATGATGCCAATGCTATATTTCACTTTTGGTTAAAGATGTTTTGTTGGATAATTAAAAAAACTACAACTTCAATGAATCACCTAGGTGGAATGGTTTGTAAGAGGAGGCGAGGTTGAGTGGCTGCCCTAGGGCTACATGCCTCGAGAGGATGTAGTGGACCCTGGGGAGTACACTTGTGGATGGCCACCTAGGATTAAAGAGATTACCATGTCTTCTGTGTTTAGTTTACTTCTAGTGCAGCCTTATGACATTATGGGCTCTGTCTTGACTAATTAGGATGTGAGGGTTCAACTTGTGAGCAAGACATGAGGTGGTAGCAGAATTGTAGGTGGGAATGAGTCTTGCTAGTATGGTTGATCACTCCTTCTGAAAGGTCTTGTCTCATTCCTCTCTCTGGGTAGAATGAGTCTTAAGGTGAAAGTGCACAACCTCTGCAGGGTGTAAAACTAATCGATTAGCCGTGTCCCCGGTTATGGACAATTTGAGTCTCTAGACATGGACTGTACGGAAGAATCTCATCACCATTTCTAAATGAATTAAAATTTGTTTAGAAACTCTTAGGACAGGGGCACCTCAGAGCTACATGCCTTGCAAGGATGTATTGGACTCTAAGGGCTATCCTGATTTTCTTGAGTGGCACCTCAGAGCTACATGCCTTGCGAGGATGTAGTGGACTCTAAGGGCTACTCTGATTTTGTTGAGTGGCACCCCAGAGCTACATACCTTGCAAGTATGTAGTGGACTCTGGGGGTTATCTTGACCCTTAAAAGTCTTTAAATGTTTTAAAAATGTTTTGATATGGAAAATATAGGATAAAGTTGGCTTTATGCAAATTAGCCCAAAGATCCACTAGCCAAATATCATGTAGTATAGTCTTTTCACAACAACCAACAAACATGTGTCATTTGCCAGTACGTCATTGTATTGACCCCTTTCGTTGGGGCTGCATATTCAAAAGTGCAGGTTATTCAGATGAGGAGCGATTAGTAGGATTTCGAGTCTACATTCCAACATGTCTGCCTGTGGCACGTGATGAAGATGGAGGCTCATTGCCACTTTATTTTCTGCTGTGATTTTGTAAGGTTTGATACTTGTGTAACCGGATATATGTTGTACCATTTGATACTATTGCAAGGATTACTATAATTTGTACTGTGGTGCTATCAGTGATCCAGGGAATAGCACTTAACACAGGAGTTCTGCCTTTTTTAAAAGGTAGGACGCTACATAAAGGTAAGACCTCAGGATCCGTCCTGCATGGCCTAGTACTTGCACACGAATGCGCTCTTCTAGTAACTTTTCTGTATCCACGATACAAAGAAAATCCCGGTGGATGCACTGGGTACCCTAAGAAATACTGGAATTCATGCTTTGGCAAGTCCTATATGCGGCACAAGATGATTTACGCCAGGTCCCGAATTCAATCCAGGGACTCGAGTTTGAAGTAGGTAATGAGTATTTGCCCAGGCAATTAATTGGTTCCTGATCCGTCAGAAGCAGTAGGCTCATTCACCAATATCCCCATTAAAAATAGAAAATATGAGATATTGATAAATTGGAAGTAAAGAAATCGAAGATTTATTTCAGTCGAAGATTATACACAAGTCGAAGATTGGAAGATTTGAGATTCGAACCGAATCTGTGATTCAGATAGAATCTCGGGGGCTACTAACAAGGGTATGACTATCGAGGCCCGTAATATTGGTGTCACTGAGGTGTGTTCGGGTAAAGGCCCATAGAAAGGCCCAAGATAGAAGTTGGAGTATTTGAATATGGAAAGCGATATGTAAACTGCCATATACGACGAGTCTGTATAGAACCCAACCGGATCCTCGAGACCTGGCCACCTATAAATAGGGACGACGCGAGGTCGACCAGGGATACATTGAGATTTAGCCGCAATACTAAGCTTTGTCTCAAACACACACCAAGTTTTGCCTTGTTTCTCTGTATCCTTACCTTCAAGTTCATCTGATGCCTTCTTCCCCTGATCATAAGTGATATGGGCACGGAGGTGAAGGTGAAGCCCAATTTCAGGAGTCCACCAGGATGATGAGGGCATCTCGTTGAAGATTGGCACGCCAGGACGACCTACGATATGTAATGATTTAGTATAAGGTAGTGCCACTATATGAGAGAGTTTAAAGGCTCGTGCGCCTAGTTTGGGCCGAACACATAATGGGTTAGTTTGTATCTTGTTTGAGTCGGAACATGTTATTCGCCTGGCCGTCCTCCAATATAAAGGAGCCAGCCAGATAGGGTTTAGGGAGTTCAGTTGTTTAGTATAAAACTATCGCGTGGTGTTCCACCGTGTATCATCCCTCCGAGGAAATGGCGCTGCCATGTTATCCCTTATAGATTGATGTGAGGGTTCTTGCGTCATCAAGGATCATCGAGTTGTGGTTGGAGGCGTGGTGATCTTCATCATGTTGCTTGCTAGATTCGTTCCTCTTCTTCAGGTGACGTTCATCGCATTATTAGAAGATTTATCCATCGGGTAGACTCGCTGTGAAAGATCGGGACAAAACTTGAGGATCATATGCATGATCATTATCATGTTGTAAACATCGCGAGGTGACGGTACACTGTCAGCCTAAAAATATACACTTGAAGCCATCCTTGTAGCAGTCCTCATGATAGAAGAAACAAAACACAGCAGCAACACCCCATGGCGAAGGAGGCAGAGCGACAGTCAGGCGCGGTCGAGCGTTCCCGCTAGGACATTGCCGAGTTAAACCCTCGTCACTCATTGACACACTGAATGAGCAAAGAATCGGAGGAGAGATTTCAACATCGATGGTTGTAAGTTTCGAGCCCACTGCCACTTCAGTTATCCCAAATCATGGGGGCTAGTGGAGAAGGGAAAAATAATCCCAAGGCAGCCAGCTCCAGCCCGCAGCCGGCTGTCTGCACAGGCGACATCACCCCGCAGCCGGTAGAAGAATTCAAAAGCAATGACCAAACGGAGTAACTAGTAACTACTTATGTGAGCTGTCTTTTCTCCCTCCAACATCTTGAGGCCGGCAACCCGCAGAGATTCCTTGGCAGCGGCAAACTTGATATGGGGTGGCTTTCAGACACCACCGCATCATGTGCATCAACAACATCCACTCTCAAGTCCGACATCATCGAGGCATGGAAGAGAAGGAAGAAGAAGAACCACCAGAAAGAAGCTTGGAAGCGCTGCAAGAAGAAAGAGGTGGCAGCGGAAGTTGGACCGGCTAAAGCCAGTCCCACACCGGGTAAAGCCAGTCCCACACCGGCTAAAGCCGGCCCCACCGGCTATAGCCGGTCTGCCCGAGTCAACACAGTTTTGGCCATGAAGCACCTATGTCATCTATCTCCCTAGTGATCAAACTACCCCTAGGTCGTGGCTGCCTATATATATGGGTCACTCTCCCCCTCTCTAGGATAGACAAGAATTGAGATAAGAATTGACATCATGCCTCCCCCCTTGTGGGAACCCTACTACTAGATCTTCTATCTAGAATCACCCTCCTTGTTTGGGGATCTCTTCTATTTGGGGAATTCTACCTTGATTTGGATCTCTTGCATACAAGAGTGTGTAATTCTATCCAATTGATTGGTCTCTTCCCCACTTGGAATTCTATCCCTTGCAAGTCAATCTCTCACAAGGAATTTTACTCTTGGAGTCTCTTCCTTGTGATTCTATTGAGTTGGTGAATCAGGCCAATGAGGACAACCAGTGTGTATCTTGTGTGAGTGAGTTTGCCATTCGATTTGTGAGTCGTGTTCATCGTGTTCTTGGTGTTCATCCTCTTTCCCCACCACAAATCTCATGAATCCATGAAGATCGGGCCACATCCTTGGGGTCAACCCCTATCATATGGTATCAGAGCCAAAAATCCTATAATATGGTATCAGAGCCTTTGGTTGCCACAAATTTACTCTTGTTTTGTGATTTCCACCATAAATTATGAAAATCCAAAAATAGCCCCAAAATTGCCTCAAAATTTGATCTCTGGATTTGTTGAGTTTTTTGTGGTTTTGATCCATAGATTTGATGTCTTGGGTGTTGATCTACGTTGCCACAAATTTTCTAGCCCCAAGTCCTTGTATTTCTCCTGAAATCGTGGATTTTTCATTCGAATTTCCGCCCAAATTGACGAACTTCTCGAACAGCATCCCGAACCGGCTAAAGCTAGCCTGCACACCGGAAATAGCCGGACTATACCAGAAATTCCGGTCTAAAAAAAGTCCAAACTGGCTAAAGCCGGCCGTGCCAGTCTTCGCCTCGATCCGTTTTGCCCCGCTAGTTCCACTCCCGTGCCTCGCTCAGCTCCACCAGGCCTCGCTCGCCTGCCATCTACCAGCGAGCCGCCCATAGCTAGCACACGCCAACCACCTCCCACCCAGCTCGCTTCTGCCCCGCACCAGCTCCTGCTCAGCTCCCTACTCCTCCCGCCCAAGCTCCTACCCCACCGCCCCACGCGCACACCGCATCAGCCCAACACGCTAGGCCGCCCCTGCCAACTCGCGCCACCAGCTCACGCGCGCCCAGCCGGCCCCGCCTCAGACCAAGCCGCGCCAAGCCGCCTACGCCCGCGACCGCGCACAACTCGCCAGTCCGCCCTGCCTAGCTCACCACCGCCACCGCGCCTCCCCAGTCACCAGGCCCTAGCTTGACGCCCGCCCCACCCGCTCCAGACCGAGCAAGTACACCGCGCCACTGCTGTCCTCCCGGCTCCGCTCCTCGCATCGCCCTCGCCCGACCCAGCTATGCCACCTCCTGCAGCGCCTCACGACGACATAGACCGGCTAAAGCCAGACCAATCTAGCTAACGCCGGAATACATCCGCCAACATCCGCCGGCTCCATTTTGACACACAGTTTTAACACCATATTACCCCTTATGACATCCATTTGACCCCTTTGAAACAAACTCGGGCATTATTGTGACACAAATTTTGACAACTTTTGTGACTCCTTTTTGCCCTAAATTTTCGGGAATTGACGTGTGTATTCAGATTTTGGTTTTTGCGTGCCTTTTTCATGCCAAGTAATAGCACTCCTACATCAACATCGCGATGATGGCATCGACACCCTAGAATTCTGACTAGTCATTTGACTCTACCCTTCATCGACATCATCGCAAGTTGTGTGTTTTGAACCGCCTAACTGTTGCATATAGGTATAACTTGTTCCACCCTTGTAACCCCTTTTCTTCCTTATGTACCTATCCAATTGAGAGTGGCTCTCTGAGTGTTGCGAAGAATTGCACAAGTGTCACGACCGTGAGAGGGTTTGTGTGTGTGCATAAAGTTGAGCAAAGCTCCAAAGCAAGCTCGGTGAGAAAGATACACAAAAGAGGAAAAAGCCATTATGTGACATAAATAGATAGCAAATAAGCTTTTAAGCATAAAAATGCAAAAAGACCAAAAAGAGTTTGTGTTCCACCAATACAAAGGAGTTGAAGCTTGTAAGCAAAAAAAGAGAAAAGAGAAGAGTGGCATCTTGTGCAAATCTTGTTGCTTCTTTCTTATGCAACCAAGCTACAGTTTCTCTTCCGTTGGCGTGACACCAAGCTAATAGTCTTCGTTAGGACCATTCTGTTACTTGCTCACTTCCTTGGTCACGCTAACCCCATTGTATCTTTTGTGTGTGTTTCCGTGTTTCCTTGACGTAGATCATCGTTATTGACATTTAACGTTGGATTTTACCCACATTTGACAATACACTTTTCTTTTGATCATTTTGTTTGGCATTTCCACATTTCTTACCCATCCACTATATAACCCTTTTGCATCTATTCTAACTTGTGCACCACGGTTGTTCTTGGGTGTTTCATCCATTCAATAGTTTCTACGGGAAGTGTTTCAAGTGTAGTTTTCTAACCACCACCAATTCTACATATATATATATCTTGCCTTGTGTGAGCAATGTCTAGGGACGATGGAAGCTATGATGGAGAGGTCACGTAGGACTATAACGACTACGACAACTCATGCCATAATGGTGACTCCCTGATGAGCGACATCGACTACTACTCAAGCATGGAGGGAATGAGCAAAAACTTTGACTACATGAGCAAGGTGGACATGGAACACTACATTGACGACTCCTTCGAGTACAACATGGTGGCGCACAACATCTACTACGCCCAAGCAAGCATGGATGACTTCACCGCCCACACCATCGACACCTTGCATGATGAGGTTGACAACCTCTACACCATGCCCCACAAGACCACCTCCTCCAAAGTGGAATGGCCAAGATTTGAGCAAGGCGCAACATACTTCGACTCAATTTCTTCTTCACATCCAAGACAGCGCCACCACGACAAGCGTGCATTAGCACATCAAGATACTCGAGACCATAAAATAGTTCACCAAGCACAACACCAATATGATCTTCCTCGACAACCTTCAAGACGACGTCGAACCTCAAGATTCTTGGTGGAATGTGGCTCATCACGTCCCGTTGCGCTCATCAAGATCTTTTTCACGCTCCAACCATGTGGATGACCATGAACATCGTCGTCAACCTCAACTTCAAGATTCTTTGTGGAATGCAGCTCATCACATCTCGTTGCGCTCATCAAGATCTTCTTCACGCTCCAATCATAATGTAGATGTAGATGACCATGAGCGCCGTCACCAACATCAACTGCAAGAGCGTGATGCAAACCATCAACAACATCATGATGGCAAACAACAAGAACATCATGAAGAGCCCACATACGAGAACATCAACAACGACTCCTCGAGAAGGGTCTCCATGCGAGCTCCAAGATTGCCAAGTCATGAGATGACCTCCCATGATGTGACGCCTTCTCCAATGGTGTCTCCCATTCCACATGCCACCACCACAGTGGCTCCTACAAGACGGTCTCATCGCCATGAGACGCGTTCCATGGCTCATGATCATCACCATCAAGGACATCATGAACATCCTCAACAAGCTCAAGAACAACCGCGACAAGCGGCACATCAACCTCAAGGCCAACCACAACATGGTGCTCCACCTATGGTGAATCAAGAATGGCACCACGCAAACCAATAACACCATCTTGATAGCCTATGTGAGAGGAAGAAACCTATACCATGCAAGGATGAGAGCCACTTACACATTGAGAGCAAGAGTGATACACCACATGAGTTGAGTGAGGACATGTTGATTTCTAACACCTTAACCTCTACTCCTCTTGCGTTGTCTTCTTCTTTGCTAGGTTGCTCGGATCTTACAAGACAAGCACATGGTGATGTTGAATCGAGCACGACTCTTGATGACACTATGGGCTTGTCCTCTCCTCCACAAGAAGATGAGCCGCATGGGTATGACCCAACCGTGGAGGTGAGTTATGATACATATGAAGGTGAGTCAAGTGATGATGAGGCATTGATTTCCATGTGATAAGGATCAAGGGGATGATCCTATGAGTTTTGTCCCAATCTTTCACAACGAGTCTACCCGGATATAAATCTTCCAATAACGCAAAGAACGTCACCTGAAGAAGAGGAACAAATCCAGCAAGCAATATGATGAAGATCACCATGCCTCAAACCTGAGCCTGATAATTCTTGATGAACACAAGAACCCTCGCAACAATCTTTATTTGGTAACACGGCAGCGCCGTTTCCCCGGAGGGATGATACACGGTGGAGCACACGATAGTTTTCGACTAAACAACTGAACTCCCCTAAACCCTAGACTGTTGGCCTCCTTATATAGATGGCCAGAAAACTGTTGGGTTTGGACAGGCCCAAACCCAAAACACAAATAACCCTAAGTGGCGCACAACATGACCTAGCTACGAAATAACATAAACATGAATATAAATTGTTGACACAACCTTAGACTAATTATTACATATCATATGTCATCCTGGCGTGCCAATATGCAACGAGCTTCCCTCATCTTGGTGGAGTCCTGAAATTGGGCTTCACCTCCTCCTTTGTGCCCATATCATCCTCCCCCCTTCAAAAAGCGTTGTCCCCAACGCGTGAGGGTCTGCTCGAAAGGGTGGCAGAATATCAACAATAGCACCACGCATATTTGCCATCTTCAAGTCTTGCTTGCCTTCCTCACCACATCCTCCCTCTTGGCCTGCTCGACTTGATACAGCCCTTGATGGTTGCACCTCTTTTCTTTGCCAAATGAACTTGTACTTAGGCGCCTCCACCTTTTTCTTCTCAATCCTTGCTAGAACCTTGCGTTGCTGAACATGAACCTTCTTACCACGACCCTGCAAAGTAGTAATGGGGGCCACACAACTGATGAACACGTCCATCTTTGCCTGTATGCACACGCACCGCTGCTCCAACAAAACGTCTCTGAGGTGTTCTAACAAAACTGTGATTGACTACCCGCGGCACCATATGCACCGGAACACGATCAGCATCACCGTCATCGGTCTGAACACCCATGTCAACACGAACTGGAAGTGGAATACATGGAACACATGCTGACATATCCTTCCCTTCATCAATGAGAGGCTTGACTTCAACCGGCTTGTCACTAACAAGAACAATGGGCTTGTCATCTACAGGCTTGGCTGAAACATTATCACCACCGATGCTTTTCGCATCATGCTCCTCATGCTGCACCTTAGCTAGCCCTGGTTGTGGCTTAGCTTTATGCAACTTCTCCTTGCGAACCACCAACACAACATCGGACTTGATTTGATCATCACGCAAAGGCTTCAAAGTCCACTGTTTGCCATCATGCATAAAGGAATATGTATTTGCTCTCCCAGCATGCATAGCATTGCGATCATACTGCCATGGACGTCCAAGTAGCAGCCCACACACCTCCAATGGCAACACATCGCATTCCACCTCATCAACATAGTCATTATAAATGGCACACGCACCTTGTGAGTAATCTTCAGCATACCGCAGCTATTAACCCACTCAACATGCCTCGGTTCTGGAATACACCATGTGGATAAACCCAAAGCCTCCACAACTGACTTGCTAATGCCATTACAGTAACAACCACTATCAATCATCAACTTGCATGCTTTGTCTTTGATTATGCACTACGCCTGAAATAAATTCCATCGCTGGCCTCTATCCGCTGTCATACAAGTCTCATCATGTACTCTTTTGAGTTGCATATTTAGCCCACTCAATGGTACAACCTCCTCCATGATATCCTTTACAACATCAGCCTTGACAACATCAACCGCTGACAATTCAGAAATCGTGGCTGCCATCTTGCTAATTGTCGGCAATGGAACAACTATCAACTTCTCATGAGTAGTCACAGCTGTCGCGACCTTCGTTATAGGAGCTATGCTCTTGCCAACATCCTCTATCCCATGCACAACTTTGGGTGGTTGATTAATTACTTCTACGGTTACCATAAGCTTTGGAGAAGGAACCACGGTTCTAGCAGGTATAAAGCACTCTCGTAGAAATTTTCTAAAATTCGCCCAAGTTGCAGAGGTAATGCACTTCTCCCACAATGCTTTTTGCAGAGGTAATCCACGCGTCGGTCTGCAAGAACCAAACATGTAGAATCATCCATGTTGTGACTATAGATAGCACATCTATAAAGACCCTGTAGCATATGACGTTCCCATGACTCAAATTCTCCAGCTATTGCATTGTGGTTCAGTTGCCAATTGAGCTCATCTTCAGCACATGCTACGCCGTCTAATAGATCAAGATAGTCATTGAAAATGTCACCCAACTTCTTGCCACTACGACACCTTTCACCGTAATAATCTCCCGGAAAAGACGTCATCTTATGTTTACTAATGCCCAGCCATCACTGATTGCTGAAAAACTCTTATTAAACTGCTTGACACAATCATCAATGTACAAAATTTCTGCAGAATAATTCATACCAAAACTTGGATAAAGAAACACTGACTGAGACCAAGCTCATGGCTGAGAGTGGGCGCCCAGGCTTGCAGGCAGCACGGACGGCGATCAAGTCTTGCCCCCCCTTTTTTTAAGTATCACTGATTATCTGACAAATAGGCCGGCCCATTAGGTAACGAGCGAGATCGCTCGATCCCAGGCGACTGCCTGCCACCGAAACGAGCCAGCTAATCGCGCTCGGGGCAGACCATCTCCGTCCCTAGGCGCGCGAGATCAAATGCTATTACCTTTTTTTCTCGATCGGATCTGCAAGAAATCATACTGCCTGGACTCTTCGAAAAACAATCTGATCTGGTATCAAACGAAGCAAACTCTGCACACACACTAGCTCGCGCCAATCTAACCATGGACAAATCGCTGCCGCCATCGCTACAGAATTTAACATCAACAATGACATACCTCTGATGATTCAACTTGCATCGTGATCAACCTGGCGCTCTGATACCAAGATGATGTGGATCAAGGGGATGATCCTATGAGTTTTGTCCCGATCTTTCACTGCGAGTCTACCCGGATATAAATCTTCCAATAACACAAAGAACGTCACCTGAAGAAGATGAATGAATCCAGCAAGCAATGTGATGAAGATCACCACGCCTCAAACCTGAGCCTGATAATTCTTGGCGAACACAAGAACCCTCGCAACAATCTTTATTTGGTAACACGGCAGCGTGATGAGGATCTATCCATGGAATATGATGATTCTACTTGTTTGAGCTGGAAGGAAATATTGAGCCTAACTAATAATAATGATAAGGTGAATTCTTTCCTAATTGAAGAGAATGTTTTGATATCTCCGAATTATATACTACCTAAGGCAAAGTACTGTGTTGTATTTAGGTATGTCATCTGTCAAGATATCGCCAGCGGGAGGAGAGGGAGGACGGCGATCAAGAGACAAGTGGAGATCAAGTCTGCATGAGCACGAGCATGTGATGGCGCACTAGGACTGCCTACGACACGATATCTACACGTCTAAGGCGCGCCACACACATGGCCTACATGCCAGAAATAGGCCGAACTCATACATGGGTCGGTATGTACTCGTTTGAGTCGAACCGAGTCAGTTTGGGCCCAAACCAGGTTGGTTTTGGGCCAGGTCCATGATGAGGACGCCCTAGCCTCCCTTAAGTAGCCAGGGGCACCCCCTCAAGTCCCTTAGACCACGTTTAAACAAAACCCTAGTTTCTAGACAGAACCAAGTGTTTCTCTGAAATTATTCGCACCAATTCGTATCGATCTGGTGTTTGTTCTTCTGAAAGTCTAAGTGTAATCTGCTGTTCCATTGGGAATTAGTATATTGCATCACCGCTTCGTGGTTGGCGGCTACGTGCGCAAGCGTGTGACGTTGCGAATATCCAAAGGGTTGAGAGCTGTTGCGCTGGCAGCAGGGATTAGCCGGAGAGTTTACAGCGACACTCGAGTTATCTTGATCACCATCATCGCCATCTTTATCGCGCTCGCTGAGAAGATCGGGACACCCCTTATCATCTTGGTATCAGATTCCAGCGTTTACTCGGTGAGCATCCACAAATTCATCCCCGTAAATTCGTTTTTGTTTTTGTCCTATTCAGAAAAAGCCACAAAAAAATTAGGGTTCTTAGTTTTGTCATAGCCTAGATTGCATCGAAGTATTTGTGTTAGTTGATGATCGTAGTTTCCTTTTGCGTAACTTTTTCAGTCTTGTTTTCCCGTCCGTCGTGTTCGTCGTCAGTTTCCGATCGATCCGATCGTTTCCGATCGTATCCGATCGTGTCCGATCGTGCTGCATAGTTACAACAAAAAAGGGCAAACCGATCGCTCTTCAGCTCGTATCCAGATTGTTTGATCGCTCTCTAAAGAGTCCAGCTAGTATACTTCTACCAATTCAGATCGGATCCAAATTTTTTCTTTTTTCAAAAAAGAAAACAGCCAGATCCGATCAGTATACTAGTTCCCAGGCCAGATCAGATCGCTATAGCTTACAAAAAAAAAACAGTAGCGCCGATCCAATCTACAAGAGTCCATCGTGTATACGAGTTTTTCCTGCCAAAAAAACAAACGATCGTGTATTCGTTTGTTCTCATCCCGACCGATTCAGTCAAAAAAAAAACGAAAGAGCACCATATACGATCGTTCGCTTGCCATCAGACAATAGCGCCGTTCTGTCTGGTCTCGAGCGTAGGAAGCGATCGCTCTCGACCAGACTTGGCGAGCCTTTTTGTCTGGCCCAGCGCGTTGCCTTCCGTCCCCCGCACTACTCTTCCTGTCTCTGTTCCACCGTCACAAGAGCTCCCAGCTGAGGCACGCGTGCCTGCCGCAGCACTGCCTCGCTGTTTTGGTTGCGCCGCTGCTGCTGCCTCGCCCGTTTTCCAGCGTCGCTCGCTACCGCGGCGCCTTGTCTGCTGCGTCAGTTTTCTTTCTCGTTTTTTGTTAAAATTGAGTCCATATAGCGTACCTTCCCGCATCTTTGAACGCCATAGCCACAGCCTTTCGACAACATGATGAGGACATCCCTATACTTGCACCTTCTCCACCAACTACTACACAAGATGTTCCAGCTGTTCAGTCCAATGAGATTAGAATTGGACCCATTACAAGAGCTCGTGCTAAGTTACTAGAACAACAGGTACATTGGAGAGGAATGCGTAGCACGGAGCGAGGAGCCACAGCAAGAGGAACACCAGAAGATGATCGCCAATATCTGCGCGAGGGAGGAGCGGGAGGAAGGCGCGATAGAAGAGAAGGAGATCATCAAGAAGGGCAAGTTTCAGTTCCAGAAGACAGGACAGTCCGGCCCTCCAACACAGGACAGTCCTGCCCTCCAACGCCGGACAGTCCTGCCCTACACAAGACAGTCCTGCCCTCCAACAGTGGACAGTCCGGCCTCAGGTGCGCCCGAGGGCAGACATCCTCTGTGGTGTAGCGCGCGTCACCCCAGGACAGTCCGGCCCTAAATAACGGGACAGTCCAGCCCGTCTCGGATCAGATCTGAACGGATGTATCCTAGTTCGAGTCGAATACGTTTTATCTCAAGTCCTGGCCGCCCCAGCCGCCTATATAAGCCCTGGGACGACCCCATAGTTAGGGAGACCACGTTAAAACTATTTTGGAGTTGTTTCTCTTTAGAACCTCTGAAATTACTTGTGATCGAGTTTATCAAGCTACAATTGAGTGTGATCTGTTGTTCCATTGGGAATTAGTGGATTGCAAACTACCGTTCGTGGTCGACGGCTACGTGCGCAAGATCGTGGTGTTGTGAATATCCTACAAGGTTCGAGAGATGTTGCATTGGCATCAGGGTTCGAGCGGGAGAGTTCATCGCTACACGGTGTTTATCTATCTACCATCATCATCATCGCCATCGCTTGCTGAGAAGATCGGGACACCCCTTATCATCTTGGTATCAGATTTCCAGTTTTACTCGGTGAGCATCCACAGATCCATCCATTATTTGAGTGTTTTTCATCCTATCCAGAAAAAGCCAAAAAAATATTAGGGTTTAGTTTTGCCATAGCCTAGATTGCATCGTTTGCTAGTCTTAGTTGCTGGTCGTAGTCGTGTCTTTGATCCGATCTCTTCCGGTAAAGTCGTAGTGTCTAGGTTCCCTTTGTCAATTTCGTTTTTGTTCTTCGTTCTTGAGTCGTTCATCATCGTTTCCGCCAGTTTTTATCAATTTACCGAGTCCACATAGCGTACCCTTGTTGCAAAACTTAGCTACAGCCTTTCTACAGCATCCGTGCCTAGGAACGTACCCATACGAGACTAGTTGCTGTGCTCTGACAGGCTGCTCATTAGGTTTTCGAGGTGCAATTTTTTGGCCGAATTCAGACCGGACAGTCCTGCCATATCACACAAGACAGTCCGGCCCTTGCAGAATTTTTTGCTCCAGTATCGTTTCAGTTATTTTACTGTTGAGACATATAGTTGAGAAAAAGTATATAAAAAAAAGCAAAAGAGAACAGAAATAGAGATACAAGAAGAAAAAGAGCAATATCTTTGTGGTGATTGTTGAGGCCTGGTTCTATATAGCACTTGTAGTTGAGCAATCTTGTGCCTGTCTATTTTGAGCTATTACTAGCGTCTCTCTTGTGCATTGCAATATTCTTGTTTTCATAATTGCTTTGCCACGTTTATCTCCACGTGTGTGTTTTCCTTGGGTTAATGTCTCACGATCAGCACTAGGATTGGTTTGCGGTGTAGTTAGGACTCCATACCTACAGCTCCACCTTTAATAACCTGTGTGCCTTGTGATCGCCTCTATACCTTTGATATTCACTTCATCACATCAGTGCATCAGTCGTTTGCTTCGAATTGGTAAGCACTACTATTCGCTTTGGAGCGGTAAGATCTACTTTCTTGTCAGCTTTGTGCGAGCAGAGAATTTGCCACCATATCGATTTTGGGTTTTGCACTAATCTACTAATCATGTCTGCTAGTGATGATGTTGTGATGCAGAAAAAGGCAGAAACTGCTACAGTCACTTGGAGGGAATATGAAGCCTTACGGGATCATTTGACAGGAGTTTTCACTCGCACCACGGATTCTTTAGAAAAGGATGTACAGGGAGTACAAATCCAGTTGGGCGAAACTGAGAAAGCTGTCAACAACATTCAAACACAAGTGACTACAATCAATACAAATGTCAACGCGTTACAGCTATCCATTGATGCTTTGCGAGACGCCTTTGAGCAACAGCGGCAACAACAATTTGATGATGCTGCTGAACATGCGGACGCAGATAATGGAAGTGTTAATGATGAGGTCCAACAACAGCCAAACAATGGCCGAGGTAGGGGACGTGCCAATCCCCCTGGTGTTGGCCGTGGTTTTGCTCCTGTGGGACGTGCTCAGCGTGTAATCCCACAAGCAAATGATGATATCTTGAGCAAACCAAAATTCTCAATTCCCAAGTTTGATGGCTCACTTGATCCTGAAGATTACCTTTCATGGGAGTTGAAGATTGAGAAGTTGTGGCGTTTGCAAGACTATACCGAAGATAAGAAGGTTAAACTTGCTGCTTCCGAATTTGATGGCTATGCATTGCGTTGGTGGGATGCTATTATACAAAACAGACGCGACGATAATGAGGTTCCTGTGCTCTCATGGCGGGAGATGAAGGAAATTATGAGGCAACGTTTTGTGCCTACTAACTATTTGCGCTCAGTGTTTAACCAGCTCACCAAATTAACACAAGGTAGCAAGACAGTTGATGAATACTACATGGAGATGGAGATGCTTATGCAGCGTGCACGAGTTCGTGAATCAGTTGAGATGACTCTGCAGCGTTTTCTCAACAATTTGAAGTTGCCTATTAAGAACATTGTGCGCCATCACACATATGCTACTATGACCGAGTTGTTGCATCATGCACGAGAGACCGAAGCACAACTAGCTGAAGAAGCTAGGGAGCGGGCTCGATATTCGTCGACAAGCCGGTTTTCTGCAAGATCCTCGCTACCACCATCAGCGATGCCACCGGCAGCACCGGCGGACAGTCCGGCCATCCAACACCAGCCAGTCCGGCCTCAAGCCTCTACTTCGGCCTCCAAGCCTGCACCAACACCCTCCTCTGGTTCTACAGCAAACAAGCCGGCTGCTAGTTCGGGTTCAATCATGTCTACAGCTCGTGCTCGTGATAAAGAGTGCTATACTTGTGGAGGAAGAGGACATTTTAAGAATCAGTGTCCCAACAACAAGGTCATGTTTGTCAATGACAATGGTGAATATGAGAGTGGAGATGAAATTGATCCCTATAGTCCTGAAGACAATGGTGATGCTAGTGAGGAAGAGTTGGATACTTATCCTACCCATGCGCCTACCATTGTAGTTACTCCACGTGCTCTTAGTGTGCAGCCCAATTCTGAATCACATCGCTGCAATCTGTTTCAAACAAAAGCACTAGTTGGCCCAAACAAAGCTTGCAAAGTCATCATTGATGGAGGTAGTTGCAGAAATCTTGCCAGCAAGGAGTTATGTGCCAAGCTGAATTTGACATATTTACCTCATCCTAAACCATATTATATACAGTGGCTGAGTGACAATGGTGAGATGAAGGTAAACCATATGGTGCGTGTAAATTTTGAGATAGGACCATACAAGGATTCTATTGATTTTGATGTGGTTCCTATGACTGTTTGCCACTTATTGTTGGGTCGACCATGGTTATATGATCGCCATATGCAGCACAATGGTCGAGCTAATACATATCATTTGGAGTTCAAGGGCAAGAAAATTACCTTGCAGCCTATGTCCCCTGATGAGGACATCCCTACTACACAGCCATCTCCACCTACTGTTGATGATCCTATTGTTGCTGATCAAGATAAGTCCAATGATGAGATTCGGATTGGACCAATTACTCGAGCCCGTGCTAAGTTGTTACAATAGCAGGTGAACTCACTCCTTGCTGAATCTGATATTTATTGTAACGAGAATTTTATACTGCCTAAGTCTTTGTTCATATGTATGATCAGGTTCATTGGAGAAGAAGGGGTTCGAGGGAGCGAGGAGATGCAACACATGGAGCACGACGTGGTGATCAAGCAAGAGAGCGCGAGGGAGGAGAGGGAGGCCGGCGCCACAAGCATGGAGAACATCACCACGTGATGAAGATCAAGTATGGATGAGCACGAGCACGTGATGGCGCACTAGGACTGCCTACGACACGATGTCTACACGTCTAAGGCGCGCTACACACATGGCCTGCGTGCTAAAATTAGGCCGAACCCATATATGGGTCGGTATGTACCCGTTTGAGTCGAACCGAGTTAGTTTGGGCCCAAACCGGACATGTTTTGGGCCAGGTCTTTGCTGAGGTCGCCCGGCCGCCTATAAGTAGCCCTGGGCGCCCCCTCAATTAGGGTTAGACCACGTTTAGACTAAAGAATACTTCGTTGAACTGCTGTAAGCATTCATCTGAATTCCTCGCACCAATTCATCTGGATTTGGTGTTATACTGCTGCAAGTTTAGTGTGGTCTGTTGTTCCATTGGGAATCAGTAGATTGCAAACTACCATTTCGTGGTCGACGGCTACGTGCGCAAGTGTGTGGAGTCGTGAATATCCTACAGGGTTTGAGAGCTGTTGCATTGGCATCAGGTTTCAAGCGAGGAGAGTTCATCGGTGACACCAATTTATCCCCGACAATCATCCGCTGCCATCATCACCATCGCATCGCTCACGAGAAGATCGGGCCACCCCATATCATCTTGGTATCAGATTTCCACGGTTTACTCGGTGAGCATCCACAAATCCACCCCCACAATTCGTTTTTGTTTTCAGTCCTATCCAGAAAAAGCCTAAAAAAAATTAGGGTTCATAGTCTGCCATAGCCTAGATTGCACCGTTCTTGAGTTTTAGTCGCTGATCGTTTTTCGCATTTTCTTTCTTCCATCCGTAGGAGTCTAGGTCTAGCAATCTTTTCTGCATATTTGTTCCGAGTTTGGATCTCGTTTGGAGTCTCATCGATCGTCATCTTCTTCGTTGGGTTGGTGGCTGTTCTTCACGTACAGCAGCCAGATCCGATCGCAACAGGCAAAAAAAAATAAAAATACGAGGCCGCCTCACGCACTCGACCAGACAAAGTTCGCTTTTTGTCTGCTGCAAAGCGTTGGTGTAAATCGAAAAAAAAAATACGAGGCCGCCTCACGCACTCGACCAGACAAAGTTAGCTTTTTGTCTGCTGCAAAGCGTTGGTGTAAATCGAAAAAAAACAAAAAAAAATAAAAAAAATCACACGCACTCGATCAGACATTTTCAGAGTTTTGTCTGCCCGCGCGCGTATAAAGCAAGAGCTAGCATATAGTATCAAAAAAAAAAGACAAACTATTTTGTCCATTTCGCGTCGCCGTCGCGCTGCTGTGTGTTTCCGGCGTTGTACATCTCTGCCGTTGACATATTTTTCATCGGTTTCTCTGCCGCGACAGCGTGATACCTCTGTGTCCAGATAGCGTCCTTTCTACACGATTTTGATCGCTTTAGCTACAGCCTATCTACAGCATCGTGTTAGGAGCTTACCCATCCGAGACTAGCTATTTCGTGCTCATCAGGCTGCTGCCGTGTGCGCAATCTTGTGCCTGTTCATCGAGCCAGTGCTAGCGTCTCTCTTGTGCATTGCAACACGAGCTATTGTGCGTTGTCACTTATATCTTTTGCGCTCTTTTTCAGAGTTGCTTTGCCTCGCTTATCTCCACCGTGTGTGTTTCGGGGGTCTTGACATACGATCAGCACTAGGACTTATTTGCGGTGTACTTAGGATACCATACCTACAGCTCCACCATATATTCCTGGTTTGTCGTGTGATCGCTCTTATACCCTCGGTATTCACTTCATCACATCCGTGCACGAGCTTGATACTTCGTTCTGGTACGCACTACTATTCACTTTGGAACGGTAAGATTACCTTTTCTTGTCAGTTTTTGAGTGAGTTGTGAGCGGCACCACACGTTTTTGATTTCGTGCACTAATCTACTAATCATGTCTACTAGTGTTTATGATGTGATGTAGGAAAAAGATGGGGATACACCTGTGGTTTGGACAGACTTTGTTGGATTGCGCACTCATCTAGAGGCGGGGTTGGATCGTTCTACTGCCGACGCTGTGACTGCACATCAGCAACTCCAGTTCAAAGTGCAAGGCACCGCAGATACTGTTCAAGCTATGCAAGCTCAGTTCACTACTTTCTAGCACAGCATTGATCAGTTGAACCAATCCCTAGCGGAGCTGCGTCGGCCCATTGTACCACCGGCTGTGCAGCCTGCTGCTGACTTTGCTGATGATGACAGTGTCCATGACAATGCCAATCTACTAGGCCCCAATGCTCGTGGGCGTGGTCTTGGACAACATGGTCGGCCACCACATGGCGTTGGTGCCCGACGTGTAATACCTGCTGAGGATGATTTTCTAGGGAAGCCAAAGTTCTCGATACCCAGATTTGATGGTGAAGGTGATGTGGAGGATTACCTCACTTGGGAGCTCAAGATCGACAACCTGTGGCATTTGCATGCTTACACTGACGATAAGAAGATCAAACTTGCATCCTCAGAATTTGATGGTTATGCCCTGCGTTGGTGGGATAATATTCTGAAACAACGACGAGCAGCTCAGGAGCTTCCTGTTTTGCGATGGACAGAGATGAAGGAAATCATGCAGGCTCGTTTTGTACCCACCAATTATTTGCGTTCAGTTTTTGATAGATTGACACAGCTGAAGCAAGGATTTTTGACAGTTGATGCTTATTACAAGGAGATGGAACTGTTGATGCAGCGATCGCGAGTTCAAGAGTCTAGTCAGATGACTATGCAACGGTTTTCGCACGGACTCAGACTTCCTATCAAGAACATCGTCCGGCATCATGCTTACAATGATATGAATCAATTGCTTCACCATGCTATGGAGGCTGAGGCACAGCTTACTGAAGAGGCGCAACAAAAATCTCGCTTTTCACCTGCCAGTCGATACACTGCCAGGGCACCTTCTAGCCCTGCCCCAGCGCCACTTGAGGGGACTCCTACTCGCCCCTCCTCGTCCACTAGGCCAGCGACCTCTGGAGCTCAGTCCAGACGTCCCGCTACCACACCAGCTGCTAGTTCTGGTTCGAGTGCCTCCGTGACTCATGCTACTGAGAAACTATGTCATACATGTGGAGGCAAGGGACACTTTAAAAGAGATTGTCCCAACAACAAAGTGATAGTGGTTACTGAGAACGGATATGAGACCGGAGAAGATGCTGATCCGTTTGGTTCTGATGATGAAGGTGAAGATGCTTATGCTGACTCTTCTCCTATTATTGTTGTCTCTCCATGTACGTTGAGTGTGCAGCCCAATATTGATTCTCAACGCTGCAACCTGTTTCAAACCAAGGCACTAGTTGGTCCCAATAAAGCTTGCAAGGTGATCATTGATGGCGGAAGCTGTCGCAATCTCGCAAGTAAGGAGTTATGTGCTCAGCTGGGTTTGAAATATTTACCTCATCCTAACCCATATTATATTCAGTGGTTAAGTGACAATGGTGAGATGAAGGTAAACTACATGGTACGTGTGAACTTTGAGATAGGGCCATACAAGGATTCTATAGATTTTGATGTGGTTCCTATGACGGTTTGTCATCTCTTGTTGGGTCGGCCCTGGCTCTATGATCGACATGTGCAACACAATGGTCGAGCCAATACTTATCACTTGGAGTTCAAGGGCAAGAAAATCAACCTACTGCCTATGTCACCGCAGCAAATTGTTAATGAATCTCGTCAGAAGACTGAAGTGAAACTTGAACAGCCACCTCCACGAGATAATGTAACAGCCGTGAGTGATATAACGAAAAGTGAGGGAGTGCCCAACTTGTTAGTTTTAGCCACCAAAGAAGACATGAGAGAATTTAGTGAGGATCCTACAGCCATGCCTCTTGTGCTCATGTACAAGGGCGAGGTCTTAGTTTCTAACGATATGCAACCTGTTTCTCTTGGTGTCTCCACTGTTTTGCAGGACTTGATGATGTTTTTCCGGCGGAGGTACCTGCTGGGCTGCCACCATTACGAGGCATCGAGCACCAGATCGACTTGATCCCTGGCGCCTCCTTGCCCAACCGCGCCCCCTACAGGACCAACCCCGACGAAACAAAGGAGATACAAGCACAAGTGCAAGCTCTTCTGGATAAAGGGTACATTCATGTCTCTCTTAGTCCTTGTGCTGTTCCTGTGATTTTGGTGCCAAAGAAAGATGGTACATGGCGCATGTGCGTAGATTGTAGAGCTATAAACAACATTACTATTCGATATCGTCATCCTATTCCTCGTCTCGAGGATATGTTAGATGAATTGAGTGGTGCTGCTGTTTTCTCTAAAATTGATTTGCGTAGTGGTTACCATCAAATTCGTATGAAAGAAGGAGATGAATGGAAAACTGCTTTCAAAACTAAATTTGGTTTATATGAGTGGCTAGTCATGCCTTTTGGTCTTACTAATGCACCTAGTACATTCATGCGCTTAATGAATCATGTTTTGAGAGAGTTCATTGGTCATTTTGTGGTTGTCTATTTTGATGACATACTTATTTACAGCCGCAATGAAACTGAACACTGTGCTCATATTAGACAAGTTTTGCAAGTGCTGCGTGATAATAAATTGTATGCTAATCTTGAGAAGTGCACATTTGCAAAAGATAAGGTCATATTTCTGGGTTATGTTGTTTCTAAGCATGGAGTAGAGGTAGATCAATCTAAAATTGCTGCTATTCAAGAATGGCCTACTCCTATGAATGTTAGTCAAGTACGAAGTTTTCACGGTCTTGCTGGTTTCTATCGCCGTTTTGTGAAAGGCTTTAGTACTATTGCTGCACCATTAAATGAGTTAACGAAGAAAGGTGTTCCTTTTGTGTGGGGCGCAGCCCAAGATCATGCATTTGATGAATTGAAACGTTTGCTTACTTCTGCACCTTTACTTGGATTGCCTGATTTTTCAAAGCAATTTGAAGTTGAATGTGATGCTAGTGGTATAGGCATAGGTGGCGTTTTGATGCAAGAGGGTCGTCCTATAGCTTATTTTTCTGAGAAATTATCTGGTGCTAGACTGAATTATCCTGTTTATGATAAAGAATTGTATGCACTTGTTAGAGTTCTTGAGGTTTGGCAACATTATTTGTGGCCAAAAGAATTTATCATACATTCTGATCATGAAGCTTTGAAATATTTGAAAGCACAATCCAACCTGCATAGGCGTCTCGCTAAGTGGGTTGAGTTTATTGAATCTTTTCCGTACATCATTAAACATAAGAAGGGAAAAGATAATGTGGTTGCTGATGCTCTCTCTAGGAAGAATATGTTATTGACACAACTTGATATAAATATTCCTGGTTTAGAGAGTATTTGTGAGCTTTATGCAACTCATCATGATTTTGCTGAACCATATCGTTTGTGTGCTTTGAAAAACGCTTGGGAGAAATATCACATACATGATGGGTTTCTATTTCGGGCTAACAAACTATGTGTTCCGGAGTCGTCTTTGCGTTTGCTCTTATTGCAGGAATCACATGCTGGAGGTTTGATGGGTCACTTTGGGCGTGAGAAGACATTACTCATGCTAGCTGATCACTTCGTTTGGCCCAAGATGAGGCGTGATGTGGACAGGTATGTGCGGCGCTGCATTGTGTGCAACACATCCAAGTCCAAGCTGAAGCCTCACGGTTTGTATACACCACTACCTGCACCTATTACACCATGGGAAGATATTAGTATGGATTTTGTGCTAGGATTGCCAAAAACTAAACATGGTCATGATTCTATATTTGTGGTAGTGGATAGATTTTCTAAAATGGCACACTTTATTGCATGTCATAAGAGCGACGATGCGTCGCATGTGGCTAACATGTTTTTCAGGGATATCGTATGCTTGCATGGAGTGCCCAAGACTATTGTTTCTGACAGGGACGTCAAGTTCATGAGCTACTTCTGGAAGACCTTATGGGGAAAGCTGGGAACAAAGTTGCTGTTCAGCACTACATGTCATCCCCAGACTGACGGCCAGACCGAGGTGGTGAATCGAACTTTGTCACAGTTGCTGAGGACAATGATCAAGAAAAATCTGCGGGAGTGGGAAGATTGTTTGCCGCATGTGGAGTTTGCATACAACAGGGCGGTATATTCTACTACTCAGCTTTGTCCGTTTGAGGTGGTGTATGGCTTCAAACCTATTACACCACTAGATTTGTTGCCTCTTCCATTGCATGAGAGAGTTAATATGGAGGCATCAAAGAGAGCTGATTTTGTGAAGAAAATTCATGAGAAGACTCGAGAGGCTATTGAGAAGAAAGGGAAGAATACTGCTGCTGCTCGCAACAAGTCAAGAAAGCAGGTTCTTTTTCAGCCCGGTGATATGGTATGGGTGCACCTGCGCAAGGACAGATTTCCTTTGCTTAGGCGTTCCAAGTTGAGGCCCTGGGGTGCTGGTCCCTATAGAGTGCTTGCAAAGATCAATGATAATGCCTACTCGATTGATATTCCTATTGCTGAGTTTGGTGGTGTTAGCAACAGTTTCAACGTTGCTGATTTATCACCATATGATGGAGCTGACCTTGGAGCGTCGAGGTCGACGCCTTTTGAAGGGGGGGGAGATGATGAGGACATCCCTACTACACAGCCATCTCCACCTACTGTTGATGATCCTATTGTTGCTGATCAAGATAAGTCCAATGATGAGATTCGGATTGGACCAATTACTCGAGCCCGTGCTAAGTTGTTACAACAGCAGGTGAACTCACTCCTTGCTGAATCTGATATTTATTGTAACGAGAATTTTATACTGCCTAAGTCTTTGTTCATATGTATGATCAGGTTCATTGGAGAAGAAGGGGTTCGAGGGAGCGAGGAGATGCAACACATGGAGCACGACGTGGTGATCAAGCAAGAGAGCGCGAGGGAGGAGAGGGAGGCCGGCGCCACAAGCATGGAGAACATCACCACGTGATGAAGATCAAGTATGGATGAGCACGAGCACGTGATGGCGCACTAGGACTGCCTACGACACGATGTCTACACGTCTAAGGCGCGCTACACACATGGCCTGCGTGCTAAAATTAGGCCGAACCCATATATGGGTCGGTATGTACCCGTTTGAGTCGAACCGAGTCAGTTTGGGCCCAAACCGGACATGTTTTGGGCCAGGTCTTTGCTGAGGTCGCCCGGCCGCCTATAAGTAGCCCTGGGCGCCCCCTCAATTAGGGTTAGACCACGTTTAGACTAAAGAATACTTCGTTGAACTGCTGTAAGCATTCATCTAAATTCCTCGCACCAATTCATCTGGATTTGGTGTTATACTGCTGCAAGTTTAGTGTGGTCTGTTGTTCCATTGGGAATCAGTAGATTGCAAACTACCGTTTCGTGGTTGACGGCTACGTGCGCAAGTGTGTGGAGTCGTGAATATCCTACAGGGTTTGAGAGATGTTGCATTGGCATCAGGGTTCAAGCGAGGAGAGTTCATTGGTGACACCAATTTATCCCCGACAATCATCCGCTGCCATCATCACCATCGCATCGCTCACGAGAAGATCGGGCCACCCCATATCATCCCCACAGTAGATTGTCAATGAATCTCGTCAAAAAATTGAGGTGAACTTGAAGAATGCACATCATGATAAGTGCGAGAGTTTTGTAGCTGTGAGTGATGTAAATGAGCGACCAAAGAATGATATAACAAAAAGTGTGGGAGTGAATAACCTACTAATTTTAGCCACTAAAGAAGATATGAGAGAATTTAGTGAGGATCCTACAGCCATGCCTCTTGTGCTCATGTACAAGGGTGAGGTTTTAGTTTCTAACGACATGACCCCTATTTCTTTTGGTGTGTCTAATGTTTTGCAGGATTTTGGTGATGTATTTCCACTTGATTTGCTGCCTCTACCTTTACATGAGAGAGTTGATATGGAGGCATCAAAATGTGCTGATTATGTGAAGAAACTCCATGAGAAGACTCGAGAGGCTATTGAGAAGAAAGGCCAGAAAGTTGCTGCTACAAGGAATCAAGCAAGGAAGAAGGTTTTGTTTCAGCCTGGTGACATGGTTTGGGTGCATTTGCGCAAAGACAGGTTTCCCAAGCTGAGGAAATCCAAATTAAAACCTCGTGGTGCTGGTCCTTACAAGGTGTTAGCCAAAATAAATGATAATGCCTACTCGATTGATATACCAATTGCTGAGTTTGGTGGAGTTAGCAACAGCTTCAACGTTGCTAACTTATCACCATATGATGGAGAAGACCTTGGAGCGTCGAGGTCGACGCCTTTTGAAGAGGGGGGAGATGATGAGGACATCCCTATACTTGCACCTTCTCCACCAACTACTACGCAAGATGTTCCAGCTGTTCAGTCCAATGAGATTAGAATTGGACCCGTTACAAGAGCTCGTCCTAAGTTACTAGAACAACAGGTACATTGGAGAGGAATGCGTAGCACGGAGCGAGGAGCCACAGCAAGAGGAACACCAGAAGATGATCGCCAATATCTGCGCGAGGGAGGAGCGGGAGGAAGGCGCGATAGAAGAGAAGGAGATCATCAAGAAGGGCAAGTTTCAGTTCCAGAAGACAGGACAGTCCGGCCCTCCAACACAGGACAGTCCTGCCCTCCAACGCCGGACAGTCCTGCCCTACACAGGATAGTCCTGCCCTCCAACAGTGGACAGTCCGGCCTCAAGTGCGCCCGAGGGCAGACATCCTCTGTGGTGTAGCGCGCGTCACCCCAGGACAGTCCGGCCCTAAATAACCGGACAGTCCGGCCCGTCTCGGATCAGATCCGAACGGATGTATCCTAGTTCGAGTCGAATACGTTTTATCTCGAGTCCTGGCCGCCCCAGCCGCCCATATAAGCCCTGGGACGACCCCATAGTTAGGGAGACCACGTTAAAACTATTTTGGAGTTGTTTCTCTTTAGAACATCTGAAATTACTTGTGATCGAGTTTATCAAGCTACAATTGAGTGTGATCTGTTGTTCCATTGGGAATTAGTGGATTGCAAACTACCGTTCGTGGTCGACGGCTACGTGCGCAAGATCGTGGTGTTGTGAATATCCTACAAGGTTCGAGAGCTGTTGCATTGGCATCAGGGTTCGAGCGGGAGAGTTCATCGCTACACGGTGTTTATCTATCTACCATCATCATCATCGCCATCGCTTGCTGAGAAGATCGGGACACCCCTTATCACAACATCATGCAGGTACCTTTCCTAAGAGACTAGCATATCTTTGCTCGACAGGCTGCTCTGTAGGTTTTCTGAGTGCTTTACTTTGTGTGGCCGTATAAAAAAGGAGCGAGAGAAAGCATATAGTTTCAAAAAAAAGCAAAAAAAAGAGAAAAAAGAGAAAAAGAGTTGTATTAAAAAAAAGAGATACAATATAGCTAAAAGTTTGCTGCTCCATTACACAGTTTTGAGAGGCCTAGTTCATATTGAGCTTTTGCTAGCGTCTCTCTTGTGCATTGCAACACGAGCATATACTCCGACAAATAATTTTTGTGCTCACTTTTCAGAGTTGCTTTGCCCCATTTATCTCCACCGTGTGTGTTTCCGTGGGTCTTTGTCATACGATCAACACTAGGACTTGTATTTCGGTGTAGTTAGGTATCCATACCAAGCCCCACCATATACTCTGGTTTGTCGTGTGATAGTTTCTTATACCCTCGGTATTCGCTTCATCACATCCACACACGTTCTGCCACTACAAGTTGGTAAGCTTTCATAATTCACTTTGGAACGGTAAGATACCTTGTTCTTTCAGTTTTGAGTGAGCTGAGAGTTCCACCATATATATATATTGCTGCCGTTTCCTTTGTCTTTACTAATAATGGCAGATGATGACGAGGAGGATCCATTACCATTGCAGTTTGCTTGCAGCAATACATTTTGGGAGGAGGATTCTGGAGTGGTGCTTAATTCGGGTTTGTTCCACTTCACTGCAGATATTAATGGAAGACCTGCTGCTGTTACCATTGATAACTGTTCTTTACCGAACTTGGTTAGTATAGAGGTTGTTGAAAAGATGCAATTGGGTACTTATGAAAAAATTAAACCATATATGTTGGCTTCTTATGATCATGCACTACCGATTACGCGAACCACCCATGTTCCTCTCACCATTTATGGCCATACAGTTCATATTCGTTGTGATGTGGTTCCTAGAGCGCTAAATTTTTGCCATATTTTGTTGGGAAAATCTTGGTGTGCTCAGTTTAAGGTTGTTTTTGGTAGTGATCATCCTGACCCCTCCATCTTTTGGAATAGTAAGCACACGTGGTTGTCATATATTTGCATTAAGGAATTTCAGGCGGTTAGATGTCAAAACCTACGTCCACCTACAGCCCTCCCAATAAAACCACATGTTGCTCCTGTTCTTACACCACCTGACCTATGTATTCCCACCATGTGTACATCTCAGCCACCTAAAGTTAACTTGCCTGATTCCACATTATGTATAGATACGAGTGTGCACAAGAGTGAGAATGTCATTTTTACCGAAAAACTGAGTGAGGGAGTTGCTAGGACATGTGAGGATATTTTAACTAATGTAACCATGTCTCCTCCTAGTGTTGTTTCTTGTGATATGCAGGTTGGTTTTGAAGAAAGGGAGCCACCTATTTTACAATTTGCATCACCGGTTTGTGCATTATCACTTAAGGAGGACGTTCCGGTGCCTACTACATTTGAGGAGTACGTCACTGCAATAGGCACTGATTTGGAGCTACAACCAGCCATGGGAAATATTTGTGAGTCTACTCCTTTGCTGGTTCCTTTTTGTGATTTATCTTGCACTCATGTCTCAGCACCTTGTGATACTTTGCTAAATTCGAATTTTGATCATGTGGTACTGATGACACATAAAGAAGTACTTGCTCGAATACCACCTGTTCATATTGTGTATTCCATCATGCTAAATAAACCTATTAACTTGAGTTGTGCTATGAATAAGATCTCTGAAATTTCATATTTGAATTGTAGCACATATGCCTATTGCTTCACTTTTAATTTAGTCGGTGAATATAGCATGAGTGATGATTTTATGGTGGACCACATATGCATTACATGTGATAGAATCGCTGAACTGAAACTTGCTGTTTTCAGCAATATATGCATTGTGTCCAAGTGTTTTTGCTCTGGGAAAACAGTAAATTTTCGAGATAGTATAATGTATTCTGGTCTACTTGATGCGTTTCGGCTCACCAATCATGATATGTTGGGTTGCTCTATATTTGCCAGTTTGCACTCGGATTTGCTATGTTTATTGTGTTTGTCCCACACTTCGTTGCCTAAGTGTGGTACTGATCCGTACTTCACTTATATTTGCAAATTGCGTTGCATATTACCTATAGGACATGCTGATCATGCATATATAAATGAATACTTCTTTGTTCGTTCATCACTTGTTCATCATAATCAGAGTAGTGTAGTTGGAGCCTGGTATAAACCTATTTTGTTCTCATATTTGTTGGAATGGTTTGACCTTGCTCATAATAAATTTGATCATAGAGCTTCTATGAGGACACTTGCTTTAATCTTGCACTATACGACTATATACATAGATCATCCTCGCTGTGCTCATGCTTATATGAATTTCACTTATATTTGCAATTTCAGTTGCATCTTGTCTACTGGGAATACTCATCATGTTCACAAAACCGATACAACATGTTATATATACATATATTGTGCGTACACGTTGCTTTTTTGTTTCTTCCACTTTCAGCTTACCCAAAGCCGAGGACGGCTTTCTTGAAGAAAGGGAGGATGATGAGGATCTATCCATGGAATATGATGATTCTACTTGTTTGAGCTGGAAGGAAATATTGAGCCTAACTAATAATAATGATAAGGTGAATTCTTTCCTAATTGAAGAGAATGTTTTGATATCTCCGAATTATATACTACCTAAGGCAAAGTACTGTGTTGTATTTAGGTATGTCATCTGTCAAGATATCGCCAGCGGGAGGAGAGGGAGGACGGCGATCAAGAGACAAGTGGAGATCAAGTCTGCATGAGCACGAGCATGTGATGGCGCACTAGGACTGCCTACGACACGATGTCTACACGTCTAAGGCGCGCCACACACATGGCCTGCGTGCCAAAAATAGGCCAAACTCATACATGGGTCGGTATGTACTCGTTTGAGTCGAACCGAGTCAGTTTGGGCCCAAACCAGGTTGGTTTTGGGCCAGGTCCATGATGAGGACGCCCCAGCCTCCCTTAAGTAGCCAGGGGCGCCCCCTCAAGTCCCTTAGACCATGTTTAAACAAAACCCTAGTTTCTAGACAAAACCAAGTGTTCCTCTGAAATTATTCGCACCAATTCGTATCGATCTGGTGTTTGTTCTTCTGAAAGTCTGAGTGTAATCTGCTGTTCCATTGGGAATTAGTATATTGCATCACCGCTTCGTGGTCGGCGGCTACGTGCGCAAGCGTGTGACGTTGCGAATATCCAAAGGGTTGAGAGCTGTTGCGCTGGCAGCAGGGATTAGCCAGAGAGTTTATAGCGACACTCGAGTTATCTTCATCACCATCATCGCCATCTACATCGCGCTCGCTGAGAAGATCGGGACACCCCTTATCACAGCGCCATTTCCCCGGAGGGATGATACATGGTGGAGTACACGATAGTTTACGACTAAACAACTGAACTCCCCTAAACCCTAGACTGCTGGCCTCCTTATATAGATGGCTAGAAAACTGCTGGGCTTGGACAGGCCCAAACCCATAACACAAATAACCCTAAGTGGCGCACAACTTGACCTAGCTACAAAATAACATAAACATGAATATAAATTGCTGACACAACCTTAGACTAATTATTACATATCGTAGGTCGTCCTGGCGTGCCAATCTGCAACGAGCTTCCCTCATCTTGGTGGTGTCCTGAAATTGGGCTTCACCTCCTCCTTCGTGCCCATATCACCATGGAGATGAGGGACACCACTATAGTTGAGATGAGTGAATCCACTATATGTGAGATGAGTAAATCCACTATATGTGAGAGTGAATGCTTCCACTTTGAGGGCATGAGTGATACACCGAGTGTGACAAGAGTGGTAGTTGATAGGTCAAGTGAAGCCATTTCGATTTCTAACAACTTACCCTCTATCTCGAGCGTGTTCTCTAATGTTGCAATAGATCCCATGGATGAAGCGATGTCAACCTTGGAAAAGATGTACATGGTGCATACACATGATGATACCACACCATGCTTAGAAGATAATGAGCATGTTGGCCACATGGAGCTACCTACTTCAACAACACCTACCTCAAAGGAGTGCGACTACAAAGGTAACAACATAGGTGTTGGTGATGCCATGATTCCCCTAGTGGACATGAACATGCTAAGCTATGAGTTCTTCACTTTATCTCCTATTGCATGCAATATGTTGAACAATTGCTCTTTCCCATGTATTGCTTGCAATGATGACAATGATACTTTTGTTGTGACAACCTTGCCGGACAATTGCTCTTTCCCTAGGTTTGTCGACAACAAGGATAGAATTTTGAACATGTTTTGTGCACAATGCTTGCAATATTCTTTCATTAATGCAACCAAAATGTTGAACAATTGCTCTTTCAAATACTTGGTTTGCACTAATGTTAATATGTTTGACAATGAGAAGGCCCCCCATAGCTCTCTCAAATAATGAAGATTTTGCATTTGCACATGTTAACCATGTTCCCACATATACATTGCACACTCACCATGGATATTATAATATTTTGCTTGATGCTATTGGTGATGTGCAAATAAAGAGATACATCATGATGGATGATGTATTCATCTACCAAGCACACACGTTTGTTTTGCTATCTTTTGTGTGTGTAGATACGCGAAAAACAATGTCAACCTCGATTGAACATGAGTTAGCGAAAAGAGCTCTTGAGAGCTTAATACTTGTGAGTTCAAACTCGAACTCCACTCACATACCCTTCACATGCTTTGCATCAAATATGTTGAAAACTTGCTCTTCCATATGGTTTGTTTGCAAGCATGTTGCTGACTCTTGTGCCACTTGTGACATTCATGCTCCCATGATATTGAATATTGATGCCTTATGTGCTGCAAAATACATGTTGAATGATTTCTCTTTCTTTTGTTTTGTGTGCAACCACATTGCTGTATTGGCCATGACTTGTCACATGTGTTACCGCTTTGAGTTCATTGGTGTTGCATCCAACAAGTTGACAAATTGCTCTTTCGGTTGGTTGAGATGCATAACCACTTGTGATAATGATGTTTTCTTCCACTTTTAGATGAATATGATTTGTGTTGCAACATATACGATGAAAACTTGTTCTTTTCTATGGTTTGTTTGCACACACATTGCAGATGATTTTGACATTTTGCCTTATGTGTTTTTGCCAAACTCCCCTCTTATTGCTTCAAGGATGTTGACTACTTTCTCTTTTCGATGCCTTTAGTGCAATAATATGCATGTATCTCAACATCAGATGGACACCATTGTCTTCTCACATTTTAATGGGGTTTTTGTGTTCCCACATTTGGAAGATGTTCAAGCAATTTTCTTGCACATAGACCTTGCATATGTGATGAGGACATCCCTATTACACCACCATTATCTCCTACTCCTTTTGATGAAGATGTTGCTGCGAAGAAGTCCAATGAGATTAGGATTGGACCAATTACAAGAGCACGTGCAAAGCTATTGGAACAACAGGTGAACTCACTCTTAATTGAACCTGATCTTTTATTTAATGAGAACTTTATACTGCCTAAGTCTATGCATCTATGTATGATCAGGTTTGTTGATAACATGAGCGTTGCACGAGGAGAAGATGAGTCGCAGCAAGAAGAGCAAGACTTGATGATCAAGTGCGCGAGGGAGGAGAGGGAGGCAGGCGCACCAGGAGATCACCGGAACGTCAAGTCGACATGAGAGAGTCCGTGATGGCGCACTAGGACAGCCTACGACACGATGTCTACATGTCTAAGGCGCGCCACACTCATGGCCTGCGTGCCAGAAATAGGCCGAACCCATGTATGGGTCGGTATGTACTCGTTTGAGTCGAACCGAGTCAGTTTGGGCCCAAACCAGGTTGGTTTTGGGCCAGGTCCATGTTGAGGACGCCCCAGCCTCCCTTAAGTAGCCAGGGGCGCCCCCTCAAGTCCCTTAGACCACGTTTAAACAAAACCCTAGTTTCTAGACAGAACCAAGTGTTCCTCTGAAATTATTCGCACCAATTCGTATCGATCTGGTGTTTGTTCTTCTGAAAGTCTGAGTGTAATCTGCTGTTCCATTGGGAATTAGTATATTGCATCACCGCTTCGTGGTCGGCGGCTACGTGCGCAAGCGTGTGACGTTGCGAATATCCAAAGGGTTGAGAGCTGTTGCGCTGGCAGCAGGGATTAGCCGGAGAGTTCTCTGCGACACTCGAGTTATCTTCATCACCATCATCGCCATCTACATCACGCTCGCTGAGAAGATCGGGACACCCCTTATCATCTTGGTATCAGATTCCAGCGTTTCCTCGGTGAGCATCCACAAATCCATCCCGGTAGATTCGTTTTTGTTTTTGTCCTATACAGAAAAAGCCACACAAAAAAAATTTAGGGTTCTTAGTTTCGCCATAGCCTAGATTGCATCGAGGTACTAGTTTTAGTAGCTGATCGTCTTTTCGCGTTTTCTTTCTTCCATCCGTAGGAGTCTAGGTCTAGCAATCTTTTCTGCATATTTGTTTCGAGTTTGGATCTCGTTTGGAGTCTCAACGATCGTCATCTTCTTCGTTGGGTTGGTGGCTGTTCTTCACGTACAGCAGCCAGATCCGATCGCCTCAGTTAAAAAAAAAACAGTCCGCCCGCCCGGCGCCCCAGGACGGAGATTGTCTGGGGTCGGGCGTCACGCGCAGCTGCCATGCTCGCTAGCAGCCAGACCCCCAGCGACGAGCGCTAGCGAGCGCAGTCCCAGGCATCAAGCCGGCCCATATTCTTTTGTGGCCCAATTAGAATTCAGTAAAAAAAAAGGAAAAAAAAGGAAAAAAAAAAAAGCAGCTCGCTCGCGCACAGGGACGAAGCCTGTCTGGGCTCCAGCGGCCGCAGCGCTCGCGCGTCCAGCGCCTGCTCGCGCCAGCGCGCGGAGGCTGTCTGGGGTCAAGCGCCCCAGCTCGCCGCAAGACAATTTTTTTTTTGCCGTTTCGCGTCGCCGTCGCGCTGCCGTGTGTTTCCGGCGTCGTACATCTCTGCCGTTGACATATTTTTTCGTCGGTTTCTCATCCGCGACTGCGTGTTACCACTGTGTCCATAAAGCACCCTTTCTACACGATTTTGATCGCTTTAGCTACAGCCTATCTACAGCATCGTGTTAGGAGCTTACCCATACGAGACTAGCTACTTCGTGCTCATCAGGCTGCTGCTGTGTGCGCAATCTTGTGCCTGTTCGTCGAGCCAGTGCTAGCGTCTCTCTTGTGCATTGCAACACGAGCTACTGTGCGTCGTCACTTATATCTTTTTGAGCTCACTTTTCAGAGTTGCTTTGCCCCGTTTATCTCCACCGTGTGTGTTTCCGTGGGTCTTTGTCATACGATCAGCACTAGGACTTGTATTTCGGTGTAGTTAGGTATCCATACCAAGCCCCACCATATACCCTAGTTTGTCGTGTGATAGTTTCTTATACCCTCGGTATTCGCTTCATCACATCCGTGCACGTTTCAGTCTCTACGAGTGGTAAGCATTTATTATTCACTTTGGAACGGTAAGATACCTCTTTCTTTCAGTTTTGAGTGAGTTGTGAGCGTAACCACCACCCGTTTATTGTTTGTGCACTAACCTACTAATCATGTCTGCTAGTGATGTTGATTTGATGCAGAAAAAACCTGATGATACTCCTGTCATATGGAGGGAGTATGAAGCTCTTCGTGATCATTTGGAAAGAATAATAACACGAACAACTGACGCTATTGATTCTGATGTTCAAGCTGTCCAAATGAAAGTAGAAGCCACTGATGCTACTGTTAATAATATGCAAGTGCAAGTCAATGATCTCCAAACTAGCATCCAGGCGTTGACACAATCTGTCAATGCGCTGCGTCTTACTGTTGAGCAGCGACCCCCACCACATATTGATGCTGATGATGAGAGTGCTCATGGCGACAATGAGGATTTTGCTGCAGCCGGTCGTGGTAATGGCCGAGGCAATGGTCCTCCTTTTTGTGGCCGTGGTTTTGTTCCCCTTGGCGCCCAGCGAGTTCCTTTTCAGCAGGATGATGGATTGGGTAAGCCAAAGTTTTCTATTCCCAAATTCGAGGGTGGTACTGATGTTGAAGAATACCTCACATGGGAGTTGAAGATAGAGAAGTTGTGGCGTCTTCATGATTATACGGAGGACAAGAAAATCAAGCTCGCTTCTTCAGAGTTTGATGGCTATGCTTTGCGATGGTGGGACAGCGTTGTGCATACACGTCAGGAAAACAACGAGCTGCCCATTATAACTTGGCGCCATATGAAGGAAGTGATGCGGGCTCGTTTTGTTCCGCATAACTACCTCCGCTCAGTTTTTGATAAGTTACAGCAATTGAAGCAAGGCTCGCTGTCCGTTAATGCGTATTATATGGAGATGGAGATGCTTCTACAACGAGCTCGCGTTCGTGAGCCTCTTGAGCAGACCATGCAGCGTTTTCTCCATGGTTTGAAGTATAATATCAAGAGCATTGTTCGGCATCATCGGTATCGTGATATGAATGAGCTGCTACATCATGCACGTGAAGCTGAAGCACAATTTGCCGAAGAAGCTCAGTTTAAAGCTCGTACTACTTCAGGCAGCCGTTTCACACCCAGGCCTGCCGCACCCACACCAAGTTCTTGTTCAGATTTTCGTGCTCCTTCGTCGTCGCGATCTGATGCCAATGCAAAGAAATCCGCACCTGCTGCTAGTGGTACAGGTTCGAACATGTCTACAGCACGTAATCGTGATATGGAGTGTCATACTTGTGGTGGAAAGGGTCATTTTAAACGGGATTGCCCCAATCGTAAAGTGATGATTCTCAATGAGGACACCAATGAGTACGAGACAGGTGATGATGCTGATCCGGATGGTTCCGATGATGATGACTTTGGTCATGACGGTGTTGATGCCTATCCTTCCACCGCCAATAACATAGTTTGCTCGCAGCGTGTGCTCAATGTGTCTCCTACATCTGAAAGTCAGAGGTGCAATTTGTTCCAAACTAAAGCACTTGTTGGACCGGACAAAGCTTGCAAACTCATCATCGATGGTGGTAGTTGCCGCAACCTTGCTAGCAAAGAGTTGTGTGCAAAGCTGAAACTGAAATACATCCCGCACCCGCATCCATATTATATCCAGTGGCTCAGCGACAATGGAGAGATGAAGGTCAGCCACATGGTGCGAGTTGATTTCGAGATTGGACCATACAAGGACTCCATTGAGTTTGATGTGGTTCCTATGACGGTTTGTCACCTCTTGTTGGGCCACCCATGGCAGTTTGATCGCAACGTGTTACACAATGGCCGCACCAACACATATCATTTGGAGTTCAAGGGCAGAAAAATTAACTTGCAGCCTATGTCTCCACAACATATTGTAAATGAGTCTCGTCAAAAAACTGAAGTGAACTTAGAACATGAGAATGAGAGAGTAGCTAGACGAGAGACTATTACCTCGGTGAGTGAGAGCCACCCAGCCACATCGAGAGAGCCACACCAAAGTGAGCGAGTGAATTCTCTAGTTCTGCTAGCCACCAAAGAAGATATGAGAGAATTTAGAGAGGATCCTACAGCCATGCCACTTGTGCTTATGTACAAGGGTGAGATTTTGGTTTTTAACGACATGACTCCTCTTCCTTTTGGTGTTTCTAGTGTCTTGCAGGAATTTGACGATGTGTTTCCAGAGGAGGTCCCCGCTGGTTTGCCTCCTTTGCGTGGCATTGAGCACCAGATTGATTTCATCCCTAGTGCCACCTTGCCAAACCGCGCTCCTTACCGCACCAACCCCGAAGAAACTAAGGAGATTCAGAAACAAGTGCAAGCGCTACTCGATAAAGGTTATATTCGTGTGAGCTTAAGCCCTTGTGCTGTTCCTGTTATTCTCGTTCCTAAGAAAGATGGTACATGGCGCATGTGTGTAGATTGTAGAGCTATCAATAACATCACTATTCGATATCGTCACCCTATTCCGCGCTTGGATGATATGCTTGATGAGTTGAGTGGTGCTGCTGTTTTCTCTAAGATTGATTTGCGTAGTGGTTACCATCAGATTAGGATGAAGGAGGGGGATGAGTGGAAAACTGCCTTTAAAACAAAATTTGGTTTATATGAGTGGTTAGTCATGCCTTTTGGTTTAACTAATGCACCCAGTACTTTCATGAGATTAATGAACCATGTTTTGCGAAATTTTATTGGCAAGTTTGTGGTTGTGTATTTTGATGATATATTAATCTACAGCCGTAATGAATCTGACCATAGTGATCATATTAGACAAGTTTTGAAAGTGTTGCGTGATTCTCAGCTTTATGGTAATCTTGAAAAGTGCACATTTTGCAAAGATAAGGTCATCTTCCTTGGATATGTTGTTTCTAAAAACGGAGTAGAAGTCGATGCATCTAAAATTGAAGCTATTCAAAATTGGCCTACTCCCATGAATGTTAGTCAAGTACGAAGTTTTCATGGTCTTGCTGGGTTTTATCGCCGTTTTGTGAAAGACTTTAGTACTGTTGCTGCACCTTTAAATGAGTTAACTAAAAAAGGTGTTGAATTTGTATGGGGCGCAGCCCAAGATCATGCTTTTGATGAACTGAAACGTTTATTAACTTCTGCACCATTGCTTGCACTACCAGATTTTAATAAGCAATTTGAGATTGAATGTGATGCTAGTGGCATTGGTATTGGTGGTGTGTTGATGCAAGAGGGTCGGCCTATTGCCTACTTTTCTGGAAAACTTTGTGGTGCGAGGTTGAACTATCCTGTTTATGACAAAGAATTGTATGCGCTTGTTAGAGTTCTTGAGGTTTGGCAACATTATTTGTGGCCAAAAGAATTTATTATACATTCTGATCATGAAGCTTTGAAATATCTGAAAGCTCAATCTAATTTGCATAGGCGTCTTGCTAAGTGGGTTGAGTTTATTGAGTCTTTTCCTTACATAATTAAACATAAAAAGGGTAAAGACAATGTGGTTGCTGATGCTCTATCTAGGAAGAACATGTTGTTGACACAATTAGACATCAAGGTTCCTGGTTTAGAGAGCTTGTGTGATTTATATGCTACTGATCATGATTTTTCAGCGCCATATAGCATGTGTACTGGTGGGAAAGCATGGGATAAATATCACATCCATGATGGGTTTTTGTTTCGTGCTAACAAACTATGTGTTCCAGAATCGTCCGTGCGTTTGCTATTGTTGCAGGAATCACATGCCGGTGGTTTGATGGGTCACTTTGGGCGTGAGAAGACGCTACTCATGCTCGCTGATCACTTTTATTGGCCTAGGATGAGGCGTGATGTGGACAGGTTCGTCAAGCGCTGCATTACATGCAACAAGTCGAAGTCCAAGCTGAAGCCTCACGGTTTGTATACTCCATTACCTGCACCTACTACACCATGGGAGGACATTAGCATGGATTTTGTATTAGGTTTGCCTAGGACTAAAAGAGGCCATGATTCTATATTTGTGGTAGTGGACAGATTTTCTAAAATGGCTCATTTTATTGCCTGCCACAAAAGCGACGATGCGTCGCATATTGCTAACCTGTTTTTCAGGGACATTGTACGTTTGCATGGAGTACCCAAGACAATTGTCTCTGATCATGATGTGAAGTTTATGAGCTACTTCTGGAAGACACTTTGGGGAAAGCTGGGCACAAAGTTACTTTTCAGCACTACATGTCATCCCCAAACTGATGGTCAAACGGAGGTGGTAAATCGTACACTTTCCATAGTGCTACGATGCATGATCAAGAAGAACCTGCGTGAGTGGGAAGATTGTTTGCCGCATGTGGAGTTTGCATATAACAGGGCAGTTCACTCTACCACGCAGCTATGTCCTTTTGAGGTGGTCTATGGTTTCAAACCCATTACGCCACTTGATTTGTTGCCTCTTCCTATTCAAGAGCGAGTCAATATGGAGGCATCAAAGAGGGCAGATTTTGTGAGGAAGATACATGTGAAGACTAAAGAGGCTATTGAGAAGAAAGGCAAGTATACTGCAGATCGTGCAAACAAGAAGCGGAAGGAGGTATTGTTTCAGCCCGGTGATGTGGTTTGGGTTCACTTTCGCAAGGATAGATTTCCACAGCTACGTAAGTCCAAGTTGCTGCCCCATGGTGCTGGTCCTTACAAGGTTCTTGCCAAGATCAATGATAATGCCTACAAGATAGATCTTCCTACAGCTGAGTATGGCGTCAGCAATAGTTTCAACGTTGCTGATTTGACACCGTATGAAGGTGAAGACCTAGCAGCGTCGAGGTCGATGCCTTTCGAAGGGGGGGAGGATGATGAGGACATCCCTATTACACCACCATTATCTCCTACTCCTTTTGATGAAGATGTTGCTGCAAAGAAGTCCAATGAGATTAGGATTGGACCAATTACAAGAGCACGTGCAAAGCTATTGGAACAACAGGTGAACTCACTCTTAATTGAACCTGATCTTTTATTTATGGCTGCCTATATATATGGGTCACTCTCCCCCTCTCTAAGATAGACAAGAATTGAGATAAGAATTGGCATCATGCCTCCCCCGTTGTGGGAACCCTACTACTAGATCTTCTATCTAGAATCACCCTCCTTGTTTGGGGATCTCTTCTATTTGGGGAATTCTACCTTGATTTGGATCTCTTGCATAAAAGAGTGTGTAATTCTATCCAATTGATTAGTCTCTTCCCCACTTGGAATTCTATCCCTTGCAAGTCAATCTCTCACAAGGAATTCTACTCTTGGAGTGATGAGGACATCCCTATTACACCACCATTATCTCCTACTCCTTTTGATGAAGATGTTGCTGCGAAGAAGTCCAATGAGATTAGGATTGGACCAATTACAAGAGCACATGCAAAGCTATTGGAACAACAGGTGAACTCACTCTTAATTGAACCTGATCTTTTATTTAATGAGAACTTTATACTGCCTAAGTCTATGCATCTATGTATGATCAGGTTTGTTGATAACATGAGCGTTGCATGAGGAGGAGATGAGTCGCAGCAAGAAGAGCAAGACTTGATGATCAAGTGCGCGAGGGAGGAGAGGGAGGCAGGCGCACCAGGAGATCACCAGAACATCAAGTCGACATGAGAGAGTCCATGATGGCGCACTAGGACAGCCTACGACATGATGTCTACACGTCTAAGGCGCGCCACACACATGGCCTGCGTGCCAGAAATAGGCCGAACCCATATATGGGTCGGTATGTAGTCGTTTGAGTCGAACCGAGTCAGTTTGGGCCCAAACCAGGTTGGTTTTGGGCCAGGTCCATGTTGATGACGCCCCAGCCTCCCTTAAGTAGCCAGGGGCGCCCCCTCTAGTCCCTCAGACCACGTTTAAACAAAACCCTAGTTTCTAGACAGAACCAAGTGTTCCTCGGAAATTATTCGCACCAATTCGTATCGATCCGGTGTTTGTTCTTCTAAAAGTCTGAGTGTAATCTGCTGTTCCATTGGGAATTAGTATATTGCATCACCGCTTCGTGGTCGGCGGCTACGTGCGCAAGCGTGTGACGTTGCGAATATCCAAAGGGTTGACAGCTGTTGCGCTGGCAGCAGGGATTAGCCGGAGAGTTTACAGCGACACTCGAGTTATCTTCATCACCATCATCGCCATCTACATCGCGCTCGCTGAGAAGATCGGGACACCCCTTATCATGGAGTCTCTTCCTTGTGATTCTATTGAGTTGGTGAATTGGGCCAACGAGGACAACCAGTGTGTATCTTTTGTTTGTGAGTTTGCCCTTTGATTTGTGTGTCGTGTTCATCGTGTTCTTCATGTTCATCCTCTTTCCCCGCCACAAATCTCATGAATCCGTGAAGATCAGGCCACATCCTTGGGGTCAACCCCTATCAGAACTGCTTGTGCAGCTCCTGAGGGTTTGGTAGTCCGGCTCTAGCTCCGCCTGAGCCGGCGCTGGATGCCATGTCGGCCCACTCCCATTGAAGCCATCCAACAGAGCTCCAGCTTCCCCCTGCGTTGGAGCCATCTAGGGCTGCTGAGGTACTTCCTCCATGAATGCTCCTGGCTGCGACCGCTGGGGTGACGTCGCCTCGCTATGGCTGGTTCCACAACCTAGACCTCAGGGCACATACGAGACATGTCCCATGGTTAGCTCCGCCCTCAAAGCTAGCAGGGTCAACCGCCTCGCCGGTCCTCTCCTCCAAGCCAACTAAGCCAACCTCTACGCTCGAGCCAGACGTCATATCCCTGGAGGCCCACGCGGCCTCCTACTCCAGTCCCTCTGCCGCTGCGCTGGATGTAGCCTGGCTAGCCAGGTATTCCACAGCTTCATGGGCCATCTCCTGGGCAGTTTTGCCCATGGCTGTCTCCATCGCGGCGGCTTTCTCCACAACAATCTTCTCTGCGGCGGCTTTCTTAGCCGCAGCCTCGTTGGCCTTCTCTTGTGATGCCTTAGCAACATCGGCCTTGTTCGAGGTGGCCTTGTCTGCCTTGGGCTTCGGCCGAACCTGCTCCACCGCCATCTCCTCGGCCTTCCAGGCTTCCTACTAGGACGCGTGCTCCCTTGCCACGCTCTCCTCCTCCTCGTCAGAACCCGCATCATTGCCGGTATCTCCCCTGCGTCCCTTTCCTACGCTCGGGGTTGGGGCCATCGGTTTTGCCGCTTCTTGCACCATCACTGAACTAGATGCAGAGGCCACGAGCCAAGGGGAGGGCTTCAAGAACTTGGTAATGTCGATGGAGGCCCTGCAAGCAAAGCACCATGTGATAATCGTCAAAAGAGAAACAAGATAAGAACAAACGAAACATGATGGGAACTCACCCCTCCACCTCAATAGCCTTCCACTTCGTGGCCTTCTTTGGAGCCCTCTTGGGCGGAAGGTCATCCTTCAAAGCTGGCATTGGCTCATTGTCAAGGGATTTCGTATCGCAAGAACATGGGTACCATACGAAGGACCCAAAGGTATCGAACGCAGGGGCCTGTATGCGTGAGATCAAGAGAGCGACAAAGCACGATGACGGAGGACTCGACACGCCGGAGAGCACACCGCATGTCAGAGAGCAACACCGATCTTACCTAGGTTCAGTGCCCTCATGGTGATGTAAAACCCCTGCGTCCTGCCTTCTTGTATTGCAATGCAAAACCTCACAAGGCGTACAAGGTCTTGGTTACAAAGCTCTAACTAGCCGGACGTAGAATAACCTACTTAGCCTAGCCAGAACTGGAGATTGGGGATCCTCTTCTAACGGGCAGCTCCCCCTCTTTTTATAGCGCTGAGGTCCTCCTTCCCCTAATCAACTTGGGGAAGGGGTTGCCACAAACACGGCCAAGGAGTGGGACAACTATCCCGTTACAATTTTCAATGGTCTTGGTCTACGGAGAGCAGGGGCACCGGTGCACAAGCGTGGTTGGGGAAGGCTGACGTCCTTCCCTGGTGCACTACACCGTCCACGCTGATCTTAACAGGAAAGCAACAACCGCCGGGCAGCTTTATACAGGCGCGGCATGTCGGTGGGTTTCATGTCGCAAGAACACGGGTACCATGCAAAGGACCCAAAGGTATCGAACGCAGGGGGCTATACATGTGAGATCTAGAGAGTGATGAAGCACGGCGACAGAAGACTCGACACGCCGGAGAGCGCACTGCACGACAGAGAGCGACACCGATTTTACCCAAGTTCAGGGCCCTCGGGGTGATGTAATGCCTCTACGTCCTGCCTTCTTGTATTGCACTGCGACACCTCGCGAGGCGTACAAGGCCTTGATTACAGACCTCTAACTAGCCGGAGGTAGAAGAACCTACTTAGTCTAGCTAGAACTTGAAGTCGAGGGATCCCTTCTAAAGGGCAGCTTCCCCTCCTTTTATAGCGCCGAGGTCCTCCTTCCCCTCATCAACTTGGGGAAGGGGTTGCCATAACACGGCCAAGGAGTGGGACAGCTATCTCTCTATAGGCTTCGGTGGTCTTGGTCTACGAAGAACAGTAGCGTCGGTGATATGGGCACGACGGAGGAGGTGAAGCCCAATTTCAGGACTCCACCAAGATGAGGGAAGCTCGTTGCATATTGGCACGCCAGGACGACCTACGATATGTAATAATTAGTCTAAGGTTGTGTCAGCAATTTATATTCATGCCTATGTTATTTCGTAGCTAGGTCTAGTTGTGGGCCACCTAGGTTTTATTGTGTGTTTTGGGTTTGGGCCTGTCCAAGCCCAACAGTTTTCTGGCCATCTATATAAGGAGGCCAGCAGTCTAGGGTTTAGGGAGTTCAAAATTTTAGACAAAACATTGAGTTGTGTGCTGCGTGTAGCATCCCTCCGGGGACGGCGCTGCCGTCATCTATCTTATCAAATATATTGCTGTGAAGGTTCTTGTGTTCATCAAGGATTATCAGGCTCAGGTTTGAGGCGTGTTGATTCTCTTCACGTTGCTTGCTGGATTCGTTCCTCTTCTTCAGGTTGCGTTCATCGCGTGATTGGAAGATTATCTATCTGGTTGACTCGCTGTGAAAGATCGGGACAAAACTCCAAGGATCACCGGTGTGATCCTTATCATGTGGTTTTATTGTGTGTTTTGGGTTTGGGCCTGTCCAAGCCCAACAGTTTTCTGGCCATCTATATAAGGAGGCCAGCAGTTTAGGGTTTAGGGAGTTCAGTTGTTTAGTCTAAAACTATCGTGTGCTCCACCGTGTATCATCCCTCCGGGGAAACGGCGCTGCCGTGTTATCAAATAGAGATTGCTGCGGAGGTTCTTGTGTTCATCAAGGATTGTCGTGCTTTGGTTTGAGGCGTGGTGTTCATCATCACGTTGCTTGCTGGATTCTTCCTCGTCTTTAGGTGACGTTCTTCGCGTTGTTGGAAGATTTTCTATCCGGGTAGACTCGCTGTGAAAGATCGGGACAAAACTCATAGGATCACCAGCGTGATCCTTTATCATGTGGTATCAGATTACTGGGTTTATCACTGCGAGTGTTTTCTGTTGATTGATCTGCGGATTGTTCCTCGAGCAGTTTTCAGATCGATAAGTTCTTGATTCAGTGCAGATTGTTTCGGTCAGATTGATTTTGTTCCTTGGCGATCCGGAACCAGAGAAGCGGTCAGATTGGTTGCATCGTGGTGCTGATCAGGGCAGGAGCAAGCAACACGTAGGGCTGATCCAGATCAAGCCAGATCGATTTGCTCGAGCCCCTAGCGCTGGACAGATCCGATCTGAATTATTCAGCGTGGTGGTCTCGCGATCGGAAGACCAAATCGCTCCAGCCTCTGGGTCCCAGCGCTGGTCAGATTCGATCGATCCAGAAAAGAAAAAGTAGAGGAGATCGATCCCTGCACGCCGTTCGAGTCTGGGACGTGATCGCTAGACCACGGAGGACGTCTGTCCTCGGGCGCCCTCGATCGAGGCAGCGTCGGGCCGTCGGCCGCCTGGAGTTGCGCCTCGTGTCTCCCTAGTGGGCCGGCCCATTGGTCTGGGATCCCCCGTGCACCCGCTGGAGGCCGGCTGCTTTCTGCCCTCCCGATCGAGTTTCGTTCGGCCGATCGATCGCGCCTCCCTGGCGCCCCGCACGGCCGCACGCTTCGCCAGCGCCTCGCTCGCCCAGCACCTTCGATCGAATCGTCGGCGCACTGCCCGGCTACTTTTCCCTGGATCGCGCAGTTGCTAACAGGTCGGCCCTGCTAGGAAACTCGCCTGCTTGCCTGAAACCTGATAAGGATCACACCGGTGATCCTTGGAGTTTTGTCCCGATCTTTCACAGCGAGTCAACCAGATAGATAATCTTCCAATCACGCGATGAACGCAACCTGAAGAAGAGGAACGAATCCAGCAAGCAACGTGAAGAGAATCAACACGCCTCAAACCTGAGCCTGATAATCCTTAATGAACACAAGAACCTTCACAGCAATATATTTGATAAGATAGATGACGGCAGCGCCATCCCCGGAGGGATGCTACACGCAGCACACAACTCAATGTTTTGTCTAAAATTCTGAACTCCCTAAACCCTAGACTGCTGGCCTCCTTATATAGATGGCCAGAAAACTGTTGGGCTTGGACAGGCCCAAACCCAAAACACACAATAAAACCTAGGTGGCCCACAACTAGACCTAGCTACGAAATAACATAGGCATGAATATAAATTGCTGACACAACCTTAGACTAATTATTACATATCGTAGGTCGTCCTGGCGTGCCAATATGCAACGAGCTTCCCTCATCTTGGTGGAGTCCTGAAATTGGGCTTCACCTCCTCCGTCATGCCCATATCAGTCGGCCCACGGGAGTGGTTGGGGGAAGGCTGACGTCCTTCCCTGGCGCCCTGCACCATCCACGCTATTTTTAGGGGGAACGCAGCAACCGCCGTGCAGCTTTATGTAGGTAAGGCAGAGCTGGTCGCCCCCTTCTCAGGGTAGCGTGGGCGGCACGCTTCCTTCTGCTCTTATCCCTTCACCAGCGCAGGATTGATATCATAGATCTGATCCCTCCCCTCACGAGGAGTCCCTCGTGAGGAGGTCTTCTTGTCTTTAGCGCTTCACCATCATTCTCCTCGTGAGGCTCCTCCTCACAAGGGTCTTCTTCGTTGGGTTTAATCTTCTTCATGCTCCTAAACACCGAAGCTGGGCCGTTGAAGTGACCCAGGAGCAGGTGGATCGGGATACCCCGGAATCCAGTACACCGACAGTAGCCCCCGGGAGCCTGGCCCGCAAACCCGTCATCTCGAGGGGGCGAAGGGTCAGGGTGATGTGGGGTGGCTTTCGGACCTCGCAACATCATGTGCGTCAACAATCAAGTCCGACATCATCGAGGCGTGGAAGAGAAGGAAGAAGAAGAACAACCGGAAAGAAGCTTGGAAGCGCCGCAAGAAGAGGTTGCGGCTGAAGCTGGACCGGCTAAAGCCGGTCCTACCCTGGCTAAAGCCGGCCCACCGGCTAAAGCCGGCCTTAACCCCGGCTATAGCCGGCCTGCTCGAGTCAACTGTGCTTTGGCCTTGAAGCCACCTTTGTTATCTATCTCCCTAGTGACCATATTACCCCTAGCTCACGGCTGCCTATATATATGGCTCCCCCTCCCCTAGAGATAGGATAGACAAGAATTAAGATAAAATTGGCATGATGCCTTCTCCCTTGAAGGAACCCAACTAGATCTACATCTAGAAATCTTCCTCTTTGTTTGGGATCTCTTCTAGATGGATAATTCTACCTTGATTTGGATCTCTTGCATACTTGTGTGTGTAATTCTATCCAATTGATTGGTCTCTTCTCCAATTGGAATTCTATTCCAAGCATATCAATCTCTCACAAGGAATTCTACTCTTGGAGTCTCTTCCTTGTGATTCTATTGAGTTGGTGAATCGGGCCAACGAGGACAACCGGTGTGTATCTTGTGTGTGTAAGTTTGCCTTCGATTTGTTCATCGTGTTCTTCGTGTTCATCCTCGTTCCCCGCCATCAATCTCGTGAATCCATGAAGATCGGGCCACACCTCGCGGGTCACCCCACATCAAATTGGAAGAGAAAATTGATGATTCTGAGCAAAATAAAAGGAATTGGGGCTAGAAAATTTGTGGCAATGTAGATCAACACCCAAAACATCAAATCTATGGATCAAAACCACAAAAAACTCAACAAATCTTGAGATCAAAATTCGAGGCAATTTGGGGCTATTTTTTTAGATTTTCGAAATTTATGGTGGAAATCACAAACGAGAGTAAATCTGTGGCAACCAAAAGCTGCTGATACCATATGATGTGGGGTGACCCCCGAGGTGTGGCCCGATCTTCACAGATTCACGAGATTGATGGCGGGGAACGAGGATGAACACGAAGAACACGATGAACAAATCGAAGGCAAACTTACACACACAAGATACACACCGGTTGTCCTCGTTGGCCCGATTCACCAACTCAATAGAATCACAAGGAAGAGACTCCAAGAGTAGAATTCTGATACGTCTCAAACGTATCTATAATTTTTGATGCTCCATGCTTGTTTTTACACCATTTGCCTATTGTTTCGTTACACTTAGTGGCACTTTTATGCATTTTCCGGAACTAACCTATTAACAAGTGCCATAGTGCCAGTTTCCTGTTTTCTGCTGTTTTTGTGTTTCAGAAGTGATACACAGGAAATATTCTCGGAATTGGACTGAAACAAGTTCCTGAAGTCTTATTTTACCCGGAAGCTTCCAGAGATCCGAAGAGAAGTAGGAGGGGGCCACCAGGGTCCCACACGCGTGGGCGGCGCAGCCAGGGTCCTAGCCACGCGGGGCCCACGTGAGGGGGCCTGGCCCCTCCTCTGACATCGTCCCTTCGCCTATAAAGACCCCCCGGCGGAAAAAACCTAAGTACCCGATCAGATTTCCAGAACACATCGCGATCCGCCACCACCGTCGACCCGAAGATCGGGAGGGTCCAGAAGCTCTTCCCGGCACCCTGCCGGAGAGGGGAATCGCCACCGGAGGTCTTCTTCATCACCATGCTTGCCTCCGGAGCGATGAGTGAGTAGTCTACCTTGGACTATGGGTCCATAGCAGTAGCTAGATGGTTGTCTCCTCCACCATGTGCTTCATGTTTAGATCTCATGAGCTGCCCTACATGATTGAGATCACCGTTATGTAATTCTACATGTTTGGTTTGTTGGGATCCGATGAATATTGGTGTTTATGATTAAGTTGCTGTACTGAATTATATCTTTTGTTATCTCTATGTTGTTTATGATCTTGCATGCTCTCCGTTGTTAGTAGCTATCTTGGCCGAGTAGTTGCTAGTGACTCCAAGAGGGGGTATTTATGCTCGATAGTGGGTTCATGCCTCTATTTCACCTGGGGGAGTGACAGAAACCTCTAAGGTGGTAGTTGCTGGGGGAGTGACAGAAACCTGTTGTTCGCAACTTAATACTACTGGGGTGTTCGGATTGATATCCCCGGGAGTGGATTTTTAGTCATAGATGTAGTTGGATGGCGGTCTATGTATTTTGTTGTAATGCCCAGAGTAAATCTCATAGTGATCTTCTTGACATATCACATTATCTTTATTCTATCAATTGCCCAACTGTAATTTGTTTACCCAGTATGTGTTATTTTATCTATGGAGAGACACCACTAGTGAACTGTGGACCCCGGTCCTATTTACATCATATTGCTATCACATGTTTACTTTACTCGCACTGTTTACTTTACTCGCATACTATATTGTTTTCCACTCGATACGCTCATAATCTTTGTTTCAAGCAAACCGGTGAGATTGACAACCTCATCGCAAGTTGGGAACAAAGTATTTGGTTGTGTGTGCAGGCTTGTGAGAGATTGATATGCTTGGAATAGAATTCCAATTGGAGAAGAGACCAATCAATTGGATAGAATTACACACACAAGTATGCAAGAGATCCAAATCAAGGTAGAATTCTCCAACTAGAAGAGATCCCAAACAAAGAGGAAGATTTCTAGATGTAGATCTAGTTGGGTTCCCTCAAGGGAGAAGGCATCATGCCAATTTTATCTTAATTCTTGTCTATCCTATCTCTAGGGGAGGGGGAGCCATATATATAGGCAGCCACAAGCTAGGGGTAATATGGTCACTAGGGAGATAGATAACAAAGGTGGCTTCAAGGCCAAAGCACAGTTGACTCGAGCAGGCCAGCTATAGCCGGGGTTAAGGCCGGCTTTAGCCGGTGGGCCGGCTTTAGCCGGGGTAGGACCGGCTTTAGCCGGTCCAGCTTCAGCTGCAACCTCTTCTTGCGGCGCTTCCAAGCTTCTTTTCGGTTGTTCTTCTTCTTCCTTCTCTTCCACGCCTCGATGATGTCGGACTTGATTGTTGACGCACTTGACGCACATGATGTTGCGAGGTCCGAAAGCCACCCCACATCACAGGGGCCCCCAGTAGCTACTGGGCCCTCCAACTACACGCGTCAACGCATGCGGTCAAAGGACCATGTGAAGATGCAGAGGCCGCAGACACATGGCGTGGCCTCGGCTGGCGAGACGAAGCGGCGGGCGATGTAGCGATGCCCGATGCGTCAAACTGTCATGATGGTATGTCTCTTCACTATAGGGATACTGCGCCATCGCTCCGATTCCTGCGCTGGAACATGACGTTTCGACGACTGTCGCCCTCCTCAAATTGCATCCCCTCTACACACCACTTCTCTCCAGTTCTACTCCACTGCCAAGGAAGAAAGAGAGCTCCCCGGCGCCATGGATCCTTCCTCCTCCTCCACCGCTGCTGGATCCACCGCCACCGGGAAGAAACACCGGGGGCACCCCCTGGGCAGCAAGAACAAGCCGAAGCTGCCGGCCATCGGGGCGCCCAGAGTAGGAGGTCCTCTACACATTGGGGCGCCGGCGCAGGGCGGAGAGAATCGCGTCGCCCCAAGGGCCTCCTCTGCTCTGATCCTTCAGGATCCGGCACCGAGAGGTGCTTTGGCCGCACCGTCGCTGCTGGCGGCGGCAATGTGGAGCATCGATCGGGCGCTCCAGGAGGCTGCGGCCATCCTGGGTCCCCTTCTACCGGCTGTAGAACCCGCGGCGCCACCAGAAGTGGCGCCCTTCGTGATCGGCCTAGTCGCAATCCCCCGCTGCCTCGCAGCGGCGGCGCTGGGATCCCTCATCACGCCGGGGTCCCACTTCTTGGAGCTCCTCGTTGTCGTCCAGCCTGGAGCTTCACCACCCTCTGTCTGCCCGAGGCGATCCAGAGGGTGCTCTCCACCCCAGGCCTCTTTGTTGGCGAGGTCGCGCTGGTGGAGTAGAGTAGGCCAGAGCTGATCTAGCCAGTGGACGTCATCCTTGGCACGGGCAGCAGCGCCGTCCTCTTAGGGCGCTGGAGGGCATTCGCCCTCAGCCACCACCTCCTCGTTGGCGACTGCCTCATCTTCCGCTTCAAGCTGGGAGCGCTGGAGGCTTCAGTACGGGTCTTTAATGCCGACAACATCTACCGCACCTACCCCCTTCCATCGGCGATGGAGTGAAGAGGTGGCATCGTCTCGAAGGCCTCCCAGGGAGGAGACCTGTTCTCCTCCCCCTATTTTGTTGATGTCAAAGTAGTTGTCAGTGGGGGATGCCCCGCCGTGTCTTTATGCCTCCTCCCCTCTAGGGGTTAATTAGTAATGAAGCCGTTCCCCTTTCGCATTTTCTTTTCCTCTTGATTTTCGCTTCATTCCACTAGCGCGGTCCTTCGCACGCTCGAGAGCCCTGGCGAGATGCTTTCGCTCGTGGGAGGCCTGATGTCTGGCGTGTAGTTGATGATTATTATGGCCAGGCAGTTGGGAAACTCCAAGCGGAAAGTATGATGAGCACAACAGCAAGTCTTTTCCCTCAGTAAGAAACCAAGGTATGTCGATCAGGAGAAGAGCAGACAGTACAACTGAAGGTGATGCGGACTGGCTTAATAACACTCCAACAAGGGCGCCGTTTACGACACTTGTTGACTCATCTTCGGCCAGTAGCAACGTGGAACCTGCACACAACACAACCAAATACTTTGTTCCCAACTTGCGATGAGGTTGTCAATCTCACCAGTTTGCTGTAAACAAAGGAATGAGCGTATCGAGTGGAAAGCAATAATAGTATGCGAGTAAAGTAAACAGTGCGAGTAAAGTAAACAGGTGATAGCAATGTGATGGAAATAGGACCGGGGCCCACAGTTCACTAGCGGTGTCTCTCCATAAGATAAATAACATATGCTGGGTAAACAAATTACAGTTGGGCAATTGATAGAATAAAGATAACGTGATATGTCAAGAAGATCACTATGCGATTTACTCTGGGAATTACAACAAAATACATAGACCGCCATCCAACTGCATCTATGACTAATAATCCACTCCCGGGGATATCATCCGAACACCCCATGAGTATTAAGTTGCGAACAACAGATAATTGCATTAAGCAAAGTGTGTAATGTAAACAAAGCATATGCCCTCGTGATAAGGATCACGCTGGTGATCCTATGAGTTTTGTCCCGATCTTTCACAGCGAGTCAAACCAGATAGAAATCTTCCAACAACGCAAAGAACGTCACCTGAAGACGAGGACGAATCCAGCAAGCAACGTGATGATGAACACCACGCCTCAAACCAAAGCACGACAATCCTTGATGAACACAAGAACCTCCGCAGCAACTTTATTCGATAAACGGCATCGCCGTCCCCGGAGGGATGCTTCACCAAGAAACACAACACGATAGTTTGTAAACTAAAATTCTGAACTCCCTAAACCCTAGACTGCTGGCCTCCTTATATAGATGGCCAGAAAACTATTGGGCTTGGACAGGCCCAAACCCAAAACACAAATAAAACTAAGTGGCCCATAACATGACCTGACACACGAAATAACATAAGCATGAATATAAATTACTGACACAACCTTAGACTAAATTATCCCATATCGTAGGTCGTCCTGGCGTGCCAATCTGCAATGAGCTTCCCTCATCTTGGTGGAGTCCTGAAATTGGGATTCACCTCCTCCTTCGTGCCCATATCATCCTCCCCCCCTTCAAAAAGCGTTGCCCCCAACGCGTGAGGGTCTGCTCGAAAGGGTGGCGGAATATAAACAATAGCACCACGCACATTCGCCGTCTTCAAGTCTTGCTTGCCTTCCTCACCACATCCTCCCTCTTGGCCTGCTTGACTTGATACAGCCCTGGGTGGTTGCACCTCTTTTCTTCGCCAAATGAACTTGTACTTAGGCGCCTCCACCTTCTTCTTCTCAATCCTTGCTGGAACCTTGCGTTGCTGAACATGAACCTTCTTAGCACGACCCTGCAAAGTAGTAATGCCTGGGCCACACAACTGACGAACACATCCATCTTTGCCTGTATGCATACGCACTGCTGCTCCGACAAAACATCTTCGAGGTGTTCTAACAAAACTGTGGCTGACTACCCGCGGCACCATATGCACCGGAACACGATCAGCACCACCGTCATCGGTCTGAACACCCATGTCAACACGAACTGGAAGTGGAACACATGGAATACATGCTGACATATCCTTCCCTTCATCAATAAGAGGCTTGACTTCAACCGGCATGTCACTAACAAGAACAATCGCTTGTCATCTACAGGCTTGGCTGAAACATTATCACCATCGATGCTTTTCGCATCATGCTCCTCATGCTGCAGCGTAGCTAGCCCAGATTTTGGCTTGGCCTTGCACAACTTCGCCTTGTGTACCAACAACACAACATCGGACTTGATTTGATCATCTTTCATAGGCTTCAAAGTCCGCTGTTTGCCATCATGCATAAAAGAATATGTATTTGCTCTCCCAGCATGCATAGCATTGTGATCATACTGCCATGGACGTCCAAGTAACAGCCCACACACCTCCAATGGCAACACATCACATTCCACCTCATCAATATAGTCATCAACTGTAAATGGCACACGCACCTTGTGAGTAATCTTCAGCATACCGCAGCTATTAACCCACTCAACATGCCTTGGTTCTGGAATACGCCAAGTGGATAAACCCAAAGCCTCCACAACCGCCTTGCTAATGCCATTACAATAGCTACCACTGTCAATCATCAACTTGCATGCTTTGCCTTTGATTATGCACTGCGCCTGAAATAAATTCCATCGCTGGCCTCTATCCGCTGTCATGCAAGTCTCATCATGTACTCTTTTGAGTTGCATATTCAGCCCACTCAATGGTACAACCTCCTCCACGATATCCTTGACAACATCAGCCTTGACAACATGAACCGCTGACAATTCAGAATTCGTGGCTACCACCTTGCTAACTGTCGGCAATGGAACAACTGTCAACTTCTCATGAGTAGTCACAGCTGTCGCGACCTTCGGTATAGGAGCTATGCTCTTGCCAACATCCTCTATCCGATGCACAACCTTGGGTGTCTGCTTAATTACTTCGACGGGTACCATGGGCTTTGGAGAAGGAACCACGGTACTATAAGGTATAAAGCACTCGCGGAGAAATTTTCTAAAATTCGCCCAAGTTGCAGAGGTAATGCTCTTCTCACCCAACGCTTTATGCCACCAACTGTATAGCCTGTCATCCATGCGTCGGTCTGCAAGAGCCAAACGGGTAGAATCATTCATGTTTTGATCATAGGTAGCACACCTGTAGAAACCCTGTAGCATATGACGTTCCCATGACTCAAACTCTTCAGCTGTTGCATCATAGGTCAGTTGCCAATTGATCTCATATGCATCATATGCTAAAACACCATCCAGCAGGTCAAGATAATCATTGAAAATATCGCTAGATTTCTTGCCACTGCGACACTTATAGCCGTAATAATCACCCGGAAAAGAATCCATGTTGTTACTATTTTGTCCTAGCCTTCACTGATTGCTCAATACAAAACAATTTTACCTGTGCTTTTCCTTGCAGCTATTGGTATTGAGTAGTATCTATCGAAATTGCAGTTAAAACCAGCGAACGAAACTGACAAAACGAAGAGCTTCCGGGCGCCTGACCACAGAGATGTTCTAGGGTCGAGCGAGACCGCAGCAATCGCTAGCACTTGGGCCGGCCCGGGATGGGTGGATCGAGCGAGCACGGGCGTAGTGTCGTCCTGGCGGGCGATCCCTCGACACCTAGAGCGCGGGACACGTTCTGCACCACCACGAGCGATAGCACCAGGCGCGCAGCAGCCTCGATCGCCAGGAGTCGCGCTCGAGGGCAGACGACCTCCGTCGTCAGGCGAGCCCGGGTTGAGCCGAGCGCTGTTGCTCTTTTTTTTTGACTACTCCTTCGATCGGCTTGGCAGCAGCGATCGGATCTGACCAATTCGCGCTGTGCTGATCGATCTGTTCCCTCTTTTCTGTTCTTGCACCTCTACAGCGATCTGAAAACAGTACGATGAAGATACAATCTGAAACCACTCTGCCAACCAACGCCCAATGCAAACTCCTCGCCGATCTGATTTGACTGCCAAAGAAGATAGCAGATCTAAAAACTGCCGGAAATAACAATCCTCTGCGCCGCCCTGTTTCCTATGCTCTTTCTTTTTCTTGAAGATCTGATCGGAAATATGCGCAGAGAAGAACAATCTGAAACAAATCTGATCGGAAATTTGACGACAAAGAACAATCTGTAGATCAAGTAATCAACAGAAAACACTCGCAGTGATAAACCCAGTAATCTGATACCACATGATAAGGATCACGCCGGTGATCCTATGAGTTTTGTCCCGATCTTTCACAGCGAGTCAAACCAGATAGAAATCTTCCAACAACGCGAAGAACGTCACCTGAAGACGAGGACGAATCCAGCAAGCAACGTGATGATGAAAACCACGCCTCAAACCAAAGCACAACAATCCTTGATGAACACAAGAACCTCCGCAGCAACTTTATTCGATAAACGGCACCGCCATCCCCGGAGGGCTGCTTCACCAAGAAACACAACACGATAGTTTGTAAACTGAAATTCTGAACTCCCTAAACCCTAGACAGCTGGCCTCCTTATATAGATGGCCAGAAAACTATTGGACTTGGACAGACCCAAACCCAAAACACAAATAAAACTAAGTGGCCCATAACATGACCTGACACACGAAATAACATAAGCATGAATATAAATTACTGACACAACCTTAGACTAAATTATCTCATATCGTAGGTCATCCTGGCGTGCCAATCTGCAATGAGCTTCCCTCATCTTGGTGGAGTCCTGAAATTGGGCTTCACCTCCTCCTTCGTGCCCATATCACCTTGAGCATATGAATGTTGTTTTCTCCCTAGTGGCAACAGCACATCTACAACCTTAGAGGTTTTTGTCACTCCCCCAGATTAAATAGAGGCATGAACCCACTATCGAGCATAAATACCCCCTCTTGGAGTCACTAGCAACTACTCGGCCAAGATAGCTACTAACAACGGAGAGCATGCAAGATCATAAACAACATAGAGATAACATAAGATATATTTTAGTATAGCAACTTAATCATAACACCAATATTCATCGGATCCCAACAAACCAAACATGTAGAATTACATAACGGTGAGCTCAATCATGTAGGGCAGCTCATGAGATCTAAACATGAAGCACATAGTGGAGAGGACAACCATCTAGCTACTGCTATGGACCCATAGTCCAAGGTAGACTACTCACTCATAGCTCCGGAGGCAAGCATGGTGATGAAGAAGACTTCCGGTGGCGATTCCCCTCTCCGGCAGGGTGCCGGGAAGAGCTTTTGGACCCTCCCGATCTCGGGTCGACGACGGCGGCGGATCGCGATGTGTTTCTAGAAAATTGATCGGGTACTTAGGTTTTTCCCATCGAGGGGTCTTTATAGGCGAAGGGGCAGCGTCAGAAGTGGAACGAGGCGGTCTCACACATAGGGGCGCAGCCAAGGGCTGGGCCGCGCCGCCCTAGTGTGAGGCCACCTTGTGGCCCCACTTCGTCTCCTCTTTAGTTCTCTGGAAGCTCTGTGAAATATCTGGACGGCTGGCTTTGGTTTCATCCAATTCTGAGAATATTTCCTGTGTAACTTTTCTGAAACACCAAAACAGCAAAAAACAGGGAAATGGCACTGTGGCGACTTGTTAATAGGCTAGTTCCAAAAAATGCATAAAAGTGCCACGAAGTGTAACGAAACATTAGGCAAATGGTGTAAAAACAAGCATGGAGCATCAAAAATTATAGATATGTTGGAGACGTATCAGCATCCCCAAGCTTAACTCCTGCTCGTCCTCGAGTAGGTAAGTGATAACAAAAGAAATAATTTTTGAGGTGACATGCACCTACACAATCTTGATTAAATATGTAAGCATTTGTGAGCTGGGATCATAAGAACTTAAAACATGGGCATGAAAGATATAATTTTAACAATAAAAACTTAGCAACCATGTTATAAACATGAAAATGAACACAAACAAAAGATTATGAAAATGAAACAATGAAAGTCAAACATGTGTTCAAATCATAAGGAAAAACATACAAATAGTTTTCAGCTTGTCCTTCATGGAGAGCAAAACATAAATGCATAGGACACCTTCAAGTTTAAGAGGGCGACTAGATACAAATAATTTGAGAACAAGTGAAACCAACAATATGAATCAATCAATGAAAACTTTGGGACAATGCACATTATACTAAAAATGACAACTATGCTCTCTTAATGGTGCATAAAGATAGAAGGTGGTGACTCAACATAAAAGTAAAAGAAAGGCCCTGCGCAGAGGGAAGCAGTGATTGCAAGTTTTATAACCTTCAAAAATTATGGTACTTACCGGCTTTGAGCTCTTATTGCCCCCATCATAAGCATCTTGAATGGTTAAAGTTAATGCGAGAACAATTATGATGCATATGCTTGACAAATCATAAGTCAAAAACCTCGTGTCTCGTGAATACGAGTACCCAAACCTCATGCTACTTTACTTAGAGTCCCAAGCAAGGCTCTTGTCATTGTAAGTATACACGTATCATCGAGAACCGCCAATGGGGTACCTCCGTGCCCGATGACATGGAACAAGCCCACATCAAAATGACAAGACAAGCAGACAATGAACACCTCGACATCTGTTTTATTTACCATTTGTTTAGCTTTTTATTTTGAGATGCGTCATCGAATGTCCACTATGGGTATGCTGCAAATTTCCACCATGAATTATGCATGGCTTAGATTGGCGGCCCAGGCGTTTCCCTAACACATATACAAACTCCATGATCCCCGCAAGATTCCCAATTCATTTCACACCGCGGGCATCCATAAACAAAAGATCACGATATCAACTCAAATAGGAAGTGCAATGTTGAAAGCTTGCCCATGACTGCATGGCTGGGCTAGTCTCCAACTTACAACTTGCAAGCATAACAACTCAACATAAGAGACCACAATGCCAAAATTTTAAGAACAAGAAAAATTAAAGTGTGCCTTTTGGTTCGTGAGAGCTTTACTGACCAATTTTTGCATAACACTGGTAAGAGTTTAATTTGAAGAGAAAATAAAAGCAAGTCAAATTTACTTGGAATAGCAAATTGCTAGTAGGTATGTATGGTGGACACTTTGGAAAACTTGGTTTTTAGGAGTTGGATGCACGAGTAGAGCTCATACTCAGTACAAGGCGAGGGCTAGCAAAAGACTGGGAGCGACCAACTAAGAGAGCAATAATGGCCATAATCATGCAAAGCAACAAAGCGACATTAAAAGAAGCATAAGATGGCATCAAAGTCAAAAACTAAATGATCATAGAGGCTATTGGCGACTTTGTATGAGTCTAACATGTGTGAGCATGTGCCAAGTCAACCCAAATAAAGCATCAAGGAGAAACCCAAAATAATGCTTCCAAATAATAAAAACAACGAATGATTTTTTCAAAGGCTCATTAAGCAATCTCAGTTATTTGAGACAAGTCATGCTACAGCAAAACCACTAAGCATACTATCAAAAAGACATCAAGCATGACATGAAAAAGCCTAAGCCGCAGTCTACACAAGCTCCTTCTTGTACCACTTTTTTTGCATAAAGCTTTTTCTCTTTTCCAACACCATTCAAACTTTTTTAAACCAACTCTTTTGAGGAAAACCAACATGGTCCAGAGGCAAAAATACACCTTGATAAATAAATATAAGAAGATCTGAACGCAAATCAAGGCAAAAACGAAAACCAAAAGTAGTAGCAGAAAAACAAGAACACGCGGTTTTTGATAAGAATGAAAACTAGAGCGTTCTTGGCAAATGGAAAACAAGGCAACTTCTCCAAAAGAAATTTGTTGGGGTCCAACCATTTATTGCAGCAAACAAAACTAAACTAATAATGAAAACTAAAACAACTGACGCTCCAAGAAAAATGCATAGTGCATGAAGCAATAAAAATATAGTGTTTTGAAAGGTGACCTGATTTTTACCGATGAAGAAGGGGTGCCTCGGGGGCATCCCCAAGCTTTGACGCTTGTACTTCTTGGATATTTCTTGGGGTGATGCATGGGCATCCCCAAGCTTGAGCTTTTGTCTATTCTTCAACTCATCTCATCATTCTCCAATCCCTACACTTGAAAACTTCCTTCATACAAAACTAAACACAAATCTATTAGCAACATTAGTGTAGGCATAACATATAATCAACCTCTTTTTGCTTCATGTTTCAACCCAAAACCACCACATATAAAGTATATACTACTGTAGCAACTTCCCCAAAAGTTCCGTGATCAAAAGAACTTAAAAAGAAAGCGATAAAGCGGCAAACACAAATATTGGCAGAAATCTGTCAAAACAGAACAGCTGACAAAGGTCGAATTTTTAAGGGGTTTTCTATTGCTCAAATCAAAAAGTGTTCAACTAATGAAAGTTTGGATATAACCTGGGGTATATGCACAAGAAATCGCAGGTCCAAAAGATATACAGAGAATGTTTACGAATTTTTACGGTGCAGCACCGAAAACAGTTTCAGGACAGCAACATCCCCAAATCTTACCTCACTCAAATTAGAGGCTTCTCTTGGCACAACAATAAAATAAAAATGATAAGGAGCGGTCATTACAGTAGTAATAACTTCCAAGACTCAAATAAAAGAAAAAGTACTGAAAATAAAACATTGGGTTATCTCCCAAGAGTGCTTTTCTTTAACGCCTTTGAGCTAGGCGCGGAAAATTGTGAATCAAGTAACATCAAGAGATGAAGCATCAATTACCTCAGTAGGCACTTTGGAAGTTCCCGAAGATGATTCAACCTGCAAGTCACTCTTAGTTGAACTAAAAGTCTTACCAATTTTAAGAACATGTTGAGGTTTAGGCGCAGAAACCTTGGGAACATGCATAATTTTTTGCTCTTTTCCAACAAATACTTTCTCTTTCTTAAATTTAAGAGAACAGAAGATTAAACTAAGAGTTTCCATAGACTCCTCTAGTTTACCAATCCTTAAGTTTTGATTATCAAGAGTAGTGCTAGCCTCTAAAATGGTGATTCTCTTACCAATATTTTCTATTGATTCACTAACTCGGCTAGCATTTTCTAGGATACTTGGCAAACTTTTCTCTAAAGAGCTGAGCTTTTCTAACACCTCCTCCAAGGTGATCTCAGTTTTAACAACATGAATAGGTGGTATTCCCACTAAACTTTCAATTATAGTGCATGCTTCTGTAGCGGGAGTACCCAGAAAATTACCTCCTGTAAGAGTATCAAGAACATACCTATACCAACTAGATATACCAACATAAAAATTTCTAAGGAGGATCGTGGTAGAGTGTTTTTTTGTACACCTATGATGGGCATTGTTAATACGGTACCAAGCATCTTTGAAACTTTCTCCCCCTTGTTGCTTAAAACTATGAACTTCTACTTCAGGATTACTCATTTTAGCAAAGACTAAGAGTAGACAAGTAAAAACAACTATCAAGGATTCTAATGTTTTTGGGTTTTTGATATAAAACAATGCAAGTAAAAATAAAGTAAAGTAAAGCAAAACAATAAAACAAAGTAAAGGATGTGTGTGTGAAAAACTCCCCTTGCAGAGGTATTCCACTTCTTCCCCGGCAACGGCGCCAGAAAAGGGCTTGATGTCTGGCGTGTAGTTGATGATTATTATGGCCAGGCAGTTGGGAAACTCCAAGCGGAAAGTATGATGAGCACAGCAGCAAGTCTTTTCCCTCAGTAAGAAACCAAGGTATGTCGATCAGGAGAAGAGCAGACAGTACAACTGAAGGTGATGCGGACTTGCTTAATAACACTCCAACAAGGGCGCCGTTTACGACACTTGTTGACTCGTCTTCGGCCAGTAGCAACGTGGAACCTGCACACAACACAACCAAATACATTGTTCCCAACTTGCGATGAGGTTTTCAATCTCACTGGTTTGCTGTAAACAAAGGAATGAGCGTATCGAGTGGAAAGCAATAGTAGTATGCGAGTAAAGTAAACAGTGCGAGTAAAGTAAACAGGTGATAGCAATGTGATGGAAATAGGACCGGGGTCGACAGTTCACTAGCGGTGTCTCTCCATAAGATAAATAACACATGCTGGGTAAACAAATTATAGTTGGGCAATTGATAGAATAAATATAACGTAATATGTCAAGAAGATCACTATGCGATTTACTCTGGGCATTACAACAAAATACATAGACCGCCATCCAACTGCATCTATGACTAATAATCCACTCCCGGGGATATCATTCGAACACCCCATGAGTATTAAGTTGCGAACAATAGATAATTGCATTAAGCAAAGTGTGTAATGTAAACAAAGCATATGCCCTCAAGCATATGAATGTTGTTTTCTCCCTAGTGGCAACAGCACATCTACAACCTTAGAGGTTTCTGTCACTCCCCCAGATTAAATAGAGGCATGAAACCACTATCGAGCATAAATACCCCCTCTTGGAGTCTCTAGCAACTACTCGGCCAAGATAGCTACTAACAACGGAGAGCATGCAAGATCATAAACAACATAGAGATAACATAAGATATATTTCAGTATAGCAACTCAATCATAACACCAATATTCATCGGATCCCAACAAACCAAACATGTAGAATTACATAACGGTGATCTCAATCATGTAGGGCAGCTCATGAGATCTAAACATGAAGCACATGGTGGAGAGGACAACCATCTAGCTACTGCTATGGACCCATAGTCCAAGGTAGACTACTCACTCATCGCTCCGGAGGCAAGCATGGCGATGAAGAAGACGTCCGGTGGCGATTCCCCTCTCTTGCAGGGTGCCGGGAAGAGCTTCTGGACCCTCCCGATCTCGGGTCAATGACGGCGGCAGATTGCGATGTGTTTCTGGAAAATTGATCGGGTACTTAGGTTTTTCCCATCGGGGGGTCTTTATAGGCGAAGGGGCAGCGTCAGAAGTGGACCAAGGCGGTCTCACACATAGGGGGAGTGGCCAGGGGCTGGGCCGCGCCGCCCTGGTGTGAGGCCACCTTGTGGCCCCACTCCGTCTCCTCTTTGGTTCTCTGGATGCTCCGTGAAATATCTGGACGGCTGGCTTTGGTTTCGTCCAATTTCGAGAGTATTTCCTGTGTAACTTTTCTGAAACACAAAAACAGCAGAAAATAGGGAACTGGCACTATGGCGACTTGTTAATAGGTTAGTTCCGGAGAATGCATAAAAGTGCCACGAAGTGTAACAAAACATTAGGCAAATGGTGTAAAAACAAGCATGGAGCATCAAAAATTATAGATACGTTGGAGACGTTACGTATCAAGGCCTCCCTGCGCTTCAGAGCTCATAGCAGGGTCGGTGTCGATGATGAAAGATTGCGCATCCTGAGACACAAAAGGTGCAAGAAGAATTAGAAAACAAAAAGGCCCAAATCCCCGAAAACGACAAAGTAAATCGATAAATACAAATCGGGAAAAAAACAAATAAGATGCCCCTGTGACCGGCACAGGGACCTTCCTCATCGTGAGGGAGCGCGACACTATCTGTGCCAGCAGCTAAGAGCAAATTGTCGCACGTGGCGATTCACGGGGCCTTCCTCAGCGTCAGGGAAGCTGGAACTCTCACAGACGCAAAGGCGTCGACGCTTAAGAGAGCCCAGAGAGGCGCGCGACACCGCAACAAGGATTGCTCGTGAGGTGAAGGGCCTGGCGCGGACCTCCAGATATGCATCTCCTTTGCAAGATGATCAGAGCGGCCTTAGTCTTCTGTGATCCTGCCATGTAAGGCCTTCCTCGAGTGAGGGGAATCTTGGCTCCTGCAGATGCTGATGCATCGATGCGGAAGAGCGCCCTTGCGAGGGATGCCCCGCGAGGCGGCTGTCCTTGGTGGGTGCCTAGGGCACACCTTGGATTTTTTCGAAGATTTTTTATTTTCTAGTGCACAACGCGAGGAACTAAGCACCACAGGCACATGGAGGTGATCAATTTTGGGGCCGTCGGCCCTGACTAGAGCTCGATCCCTTTGGGTTTTCGGCTTGCTGTTTTTCGGGCAAAGGCCCCAGCATAGACACTGTGCCTAGCCCCCCCTTCATGTGGATTACAACAGAAAATAAATGGACTTCATGCCATCATAATATCATGTGACTCCATGCACTGTTTTTCCATTTTTTTGATTTTTTCTGAATTCCCTAGGCCCCCCTCTGAGATCTAGGTCAAACTCGCGGTGCCATTGATGTCTGCCAGGTGGGGTGGGAACCATGGTTTGGTCTTGGTTCTAGGGTCCCACACCCGCAGGGGACCTCCCTGTATTTTTTCCCAATTTTTCTGGTGTGCATTTCTTGTAGCCCAGAGCAAAATTGGATTAAAATGGATTTAGGGTAAAAATAATTCATTATACGGAAGCAGGCCGAGATAATTCCTAACCTCCTGGATGTGGCACCCCTGGTAGGTCCCCCACCCATGAAAATTAGAGTGGTGATATTTTGCACACTGCCCTTGGTGGCCCCTTCACAAAAAAGCACCTGTTTCGACCCCTTCGGGCACCTGAAAAATGGGAAATGCATTTTTTATGTGGAAACTAGAAAAACACTAGTTGCAAAAGTGGTTGGGAATGCAAAGATGCACATCTCCACCAAAAATGGGACCATGGTTCCAAAGTTTGCTGTTGAACTTGCACAAACCATGGTCATCTGGCAAGGAAGACCAAGAGAACTCCTGCCTGGAAGCACCTCTCTGTGAGAGAGTCCACATGTGAACCCTTGGGATCGCATGTTTGGTATTTTTCCTAGGTGATGCATCACTCACCATGACTCCATGTACTATTTTTCCATTTTTTTGATTTTTTTTGAATTCCCTAGGCCCCCCTCTGAGATCTAGGTCAAACTCGCGGTGCCATCGATGTCTGCCAGGTGGGGTGGGAACCATGGTTTGGTCTTGGTTCTAGGGTCCCACACCCCCAGGAGACATCCCTGTATTTTTCCCCAATTTTTTTGGTGTGCATTTCTTGTAGCCCCAGTGCAAAATTGGATTAAAATGGATTTAGGGCAAAAATAATTCATTATATGGCAGCAGGCCGAGATAATTCCTAACCTCCTGGATGTGGCACCCGTGGTAGGTCCCCCACCCATGAAAATTAGAGTGGTGATGTTTTGTACACTGCCCGTGGTGGCCCCTTCACAAAAAAGCACTTGTTTCGACCCCTCCGGGCACCTGAAAAATGGGAAATGCATTTTTTATGTGGAAACTGGAAAAACACTAGTTGCAAAAATGGTTGGGAATGCAAAGATGCACATGTCCACCAAAAATGGGACCATGGTTCCAAAGTTTGCTGTGGAACTTGCACAAACCATGGTCATCTGGCAAGGAAGACCAAGAGAACTCCTGCCTGGAAGCACCTCTCTATGAGAGAGTCCACATGTGAACCCTTGGGATGGCATGTTTGGTATTTTTCCTAGGTGATGCATCACTCACCATGACTCCATGCACTGTTTTTCCTTTTTTTTTGATTTTTTCTGAATTCCCTAGGCCCCCCTCCGAGATCTAGGTTAAACTCGCGGTGCCATCGATGTCTGCCAAGTGGGGTGGGAACCATGGTTTGCTCTTGGTTCTAGGGTCACACACACCCCCAGGGGACCTCCCTGTATTTTTCCCCAATTTTTCTGGTGTGCATTTCTTGTAGCCCCAGTGCAAAATTGGATTAAAATGGATTTAGGGCAAAAATAATTCATTATATGGCAGCAGGCCGAGATAATTCCTAACCTCCTAGATGTGGCACCCCTGGTAGGTCCCCCACCCATGAAAATTAGAGTGGTGATGTTTTGCACACTGCCCTTGGTGGCCCCTTCACAAAAAGCACCTGTTTCGACCCCTCCGGGCACCTGAAAAATGGGAAATGCATTTTTTATGTGGAAACTAGAAAAACACTAGTTGCAAAAGTGGTTGGGAATGCAAAGATGCACATCTCCACCAAAAATGGGACCATGGTTCCAAAGTTTGCTGTGGAACTTGCACAAACCATGGTCATCTGGCAAGGAAAACCAAGAGAACTCCTGCCTAGAAGCACCTCTCTGTGAGAGAGTCCACATGTGAACCCTTAGGATGGCATGTTTGGTATTTTTCCTAGGTGATGCATCACTCACCATGACTCCATACATTGTTTTTCCATTTTTTTGATTTTTTCCGAATTCCCTAGGCCCCCCTCCGAGATCTAGGTCAAACTCGCAGTGCCATCGATGTCTGCCAGGTGGGGTGGGAACCATGGTTTGGTCTTGGTTCTAGGGTCGCACACCCCCAGGGACCTCCTTGTATTTTTCCCCAATTTTTCTGGTGTGCATTTCTTGTAGCCCTAGTGCAAAATTGGATTAAAATGGATTTAGTGCAAAAATAATTCATTATATGGCAGCAGGCCGAGATAATTCCTAACCTCCTGGATGTGGCACCCTTGGTAGGTCCCCCACCCATGAAAATTAGAGTGGTGATGTTTTGCACAATACCCTTGGTGGCCCCTTCACAAAAAAGCACCTGTTTCAACCCCTCCGGTCACCTGAAAAATGGGAAATGCATTTTTTATATGAAAACTAGAAAAACACTAGTTGCAAAAGTGGTTGGGAATGCAAAGATGCACATCTCCACCAAAAATGGGACCATGGTTCCAAAGTTTGCTGTGGAACTTGCACAAACCATGGTCATCTGGCAAGGAAGACCAAGAGAACTCCTACCTGGAAGCACCCCTCTGTGAGAGAGTCCACATGTGAACCCTTGGGATGGCATGTTTGGTATTTTTCCTAGGTGATGCATCACTCACCATGACTCCATGCACTATTTTTCCATTTTTTTTGATTTTTTCTGAATTCCCTAGGCCCCCCTCCGAGATCTAGGTCAAACTCGCGGTGCCATCGATGTCTGCAAGGTGGGGTGGGAACCATGGTTTGGTCTTGGTTCTAGGGTCCCCCACCCCCAGGGGACCTTCCTGTATTTTTCCCCAATTTTTCTGGTGTGCATTTCTTGTAGCCCCAGTGCAAAATTGGATTAAAATGGATTTAGGGCAAAAATAATTCATTATATGGCAGCAGGCCGAGATAATTCCTAACCTCCTAGATGTGGCACCCCTGGTAGGTCCCCCACCCATGAAAATTAGAGTGGTGATGTTTTGCACACTGCCCTTGGTGGCCCCTTCACAAAAAGCACCTGTTTCGACCCCTCCGGGCACTTGAAAAATGGGAAATGCATTTTTTTATGTGGAAACTAGAAAAACAGTAGTTGCAAAAGTGGTTGGGAATGCAAAGATGCACATCTCCACCAAAAATGGGACCATGGTTCCAAAGTTTGGTGTGGAACTTGCACAAACCATGGTCATCTGGCAAGGAAGACCAAGAGAACTCCTGCCTAGAAGCACCTCTCTGTGAGAGAGTCCACATGTGAACCCTTGGGATGGCATGTTTGGTATTTTTCCTAGGTGATGCATCACTCACCATGACTCCATACATTATTTTTCCATTTTTTTTGATTTTTTCCGAATTCCCTAGGCCCCCCTCCGAGATCTAGGTCAAACTCGCGGTGCCATCGATGTGTGCCAGGTGGGGTGGGAACCATGGTTTGGTCTTGGTTCTAGGGTCCCACACCCCCAGGGGACCTCCCTGTATTTTTCCCCAATTTTTCTGGTGTGCATTTCTTGTAGCCCTAGTGCAAAATTGGATTAAAATGGATTTAGGGCAAAAATAATTCATTATATGGCAGCAGGCCGACATAAGTCCTAACCTCCTGGATGTGGCACCCCTGGTAGGTCCCCCACCCATGAAAATTAGAGTGGTGATGTTTTGCACACTACCCTTGGTGGCCCCTTCACAAAAAAGCACCTGTTTCGACCCCTCCGAGCACCTGAAAAATGGGAAATGCATTTTTTATATGGAAACTAGAAAAACACTAGTTGCAAAAGTGGTTGGGAATGCAAACATGGACATCTCCACCAAAAATGGGACCATGGTTCCAAAGTTTGCTGTGGAACTTGCACAAACCATGGTCATCTGGCAAGGAAGACCAAGAGAACTCCTGCCTGGAAGCACCTCTCTGTGAGAGAGTCCACATGTGAACCCTTGGGATGGCATGTTTGGTATTTTTCCAAGGTGATGCATCACTCACCATGACTCCATGCACTGTTTTTCCATTTTTTTGATTTTTTCCGAATTCCCTAGGCCCCCCTTCGAGATCTAGGTCAAACTCACGGTGCCATCGATGCCTGCCAGGTGGGGTGGGAACCATGTTTTGGTCTTGGTTCTAGGGTCCCACACCCCCAGGGGACCTCCCTGTATTTTTCCCCAATTTTTCTGGTGTGCATTTCTTGTAGCCCTAGTGCAAAATTGGATTAAAATGGATTTAGGGCAAAAATAATTCATTATATGGCAGCAGGCCGACATAAGTCCTAACCTCCTGGATGTGGCACCCCTGGTAGGTCCCCCACCCATGAAAATTAGAGTGGTGATGTTTTGCACACTGCCCTTGGTGGCCCCTTCACAAAAAAGCACCTGTTTCGACCTCTCCGGACACCTGAAAAATGGGAAATGCATTTTTTATGTGGAAACTAGAAAAACACTAGTTGCAAAAGTGGTTGGGAATGCAAAGATGCACATCTCCACCAAAAATGGGACCATGGTTCCAAAGTTTGTTGTGGAACTTGCACAAACCATGGTCATCTGGCAAGGAAGACCAAGAGAACTCCTGCCTAGAAGCACCTCTCTGTGAGAGAGTTCACATGTGAACCCTTGGGATGGCATGTTTGGTATTTTTTCTAGGTAATGCATCACTCACCATGACTCCATGCACTGTTTTTCCATTTTTGTGATTTTTTTCGAATTCCCTAGGCCCCCCTCCGAGATCTAGGTCAAACTCGCGGTGCCATCGATGTCTGCCGGGTGGGGTGGGAACCATGGTTTGGTCTTGGTTCTAGGGTCCCACACCCCCAGGAGACCTCCCTGTATTTTTCCCCAATTTTTCTGGTGTGCATTTCTTGTAGCCCCAGTGCAAAATTGGATTAAAATGGATTTAGGGCAAAAATAATTCATTATATGGCAGCAGGCCGAGATAATTCCTAACTTCCTAGATGTGGCACCCCTGGTAGGTCCCCCACCTATGAAAATTAGAGTGGTGTTGTTTTGCACACTGCCCTTGGTGGCCCCTTCACAAAAAGCACCTGTTTCGACCCCTCCGGGCACCTGAAAAATGGGAAATGCATTTTTTATGTGGAAACTAGAAAAACACTAGTTGCAACAGTGGTTGGGAATGCAAAGATGCACATCTCCACCAAAAATGGGACCATGGTTCCAAATTTTGCTGTGGAACTTGCACAAACCATGGTCATCTGGCAAGGAAGACCAAGAGAACTCCTGCCTAGAAGCACCTCTCTGTGAGAAAGTCCACATGTGAACCCTTGGGATGGCATGTTTGGTATTTTTCCTAGGTGATGCATCACTCACCATGACTCCATACATTCTTTTTCCATTTTTTTGATTTTTTCTGAATTCCCTAGGCCCCCCTCCGAGATCTAGGTCAAACTCACGGTGCCATCGATGTGCTAGGTGGGGTGGGAACCATGGTTTGGTCTTGGTTCTAGGGTCCCACACCCCCAGGGGACCTCCCTGTATTTTCCCCCAATTTTTCTGGTGTGCATTTCTTGTAGCCCGAGTGCAAAATTGGATTAAAATGGATTTAGGGCAAAAATAATTCATTATATGGAAGCAGGCTGAGATAATTCCTAACCTCCTGGATGTGGCACCCATGGAAGGTCCCCCACCCATGAAAATTAGAGTGGTGATGTTTTGCACACTGCCCTTGGTGGCCCCTTCACAAAAAAGCACCTGTTTCGACCTCTCCGGACACCTGAAAAATGGGAAATGCATTTTTTATGTGGAAACTGGAAAAACACTAGTTGCAAAAGTGGTTGGGAATGCAAAGATGCACATCTCCACCAAAAATGGGACCATGGTTCCAAAGTTTGCTGTGGAACTTGCACAAACCATGGTCATCTGGCAAGGAAGACCAAGAGAACTCCTGCCTAGAAGCACCTCTCTGTGAGAGAGTTCACATGTGAACCCTTGGGATGGCATGTTTGCTATTTTTTCTAGGTAATGCATCACTCACCATGACTCCATGCACTGTTTTTCCATTTTTGTGATTTTTTTCGAATTCCCTAGGCCCCCCTCCGAGATCTAGGTCAAACTCGCGGTGCCATCGATGTCTGCCGGGTGGGGTGGGAACCATGGTTTGGTCTTGGTTCTAGGGTCCCACACCCCCAGGAGACCTCCCTGTATTTTTCCCCAATTTTTCTGGTGTGCATTTCTTGTAGCCCCAGTGCAAAATTGGATTAAAATGGATTTAGGGCAAAAATAATTCATTATATGGCAGCAGGCCGAGATAATTCCTAACCTCCTGGATGTGGCACCCCTGGTAGGTCCCCCACCCATGAAAATTAGAGTGGTGATGTTTTGCACAATGCCCTTGGTGGCCCCTTCACAAAAAAGCACCTGTTTCGACCCCTCCGGGCACCTGAAAAATGGGAAATGCATTTTTTATATGGAAACTAGAAAAACACTAGTTGCAAAAGTGGTTGGGAATGCAAAGATGCACATCTCCACCAAAAATGGGACCATGGTTCCAAAGTTTGCTGTGGAACTTGCACAAACCATGGTCATCTGGCAAGGAAGACCAAGAGAACTCCTGCCTGGAAGCACCTCTCTGTGAGAGAGTCCACATGTGAACCCTTGGGATGGCATGTTTGGTATTTTTCCTAGGTGATGCATCACTCACCATGACTCCATGCACTGTTTTTCCATTTTTTTGATTTTTTCTGAATTCCCTAGGCCCCCCTCCGAGATCTAGGTCAAACTCGCGGTGCCATCGATGTCTGCCAGGTGGGGTGGGAACCATGGTTTGGTCTTGGTTCTAGGGTCCCACACCCCCAGGGGACCTCCCTGTATTTTTCCCCAATTTTTCTGGTGTGCATTTCTTGTAGCCCCAGTGCAAAATTGGATTAAAATGGATTTAGGGCAAAAATAATTCATTATATGGCAGCAGGCCGAGATAATTCCTAACCTCCTGGATGTGGCACCCCTGGTAGGTCCCCCACCCATGAAAATTAGAGTGGTGATGTTTTGCACACTGCCCTTGGTGGCCCCTTCACAAAAAAGCACCTGTTTCGACCCCTCCGGGCACCTGAAAAATGGGAAATGCATTTTTTATGTGGAAACTGGAAAAACACTAGTTGCAAAAGTGGTTGGGAATGCAAAGATGCACATCTCCACCAAAAATGGGACCATGGTTCCAAAGTTTGCTGTGGAACTTGCACAAACCATGGTCATCTGGCAAGGAAGACCAAGAGAACTCCTGCCTAGAAGCACCTCTCTGTGAGAGAGTCCACATGTGAACCCTTGGGATGGCATGTTTGGTATTTTTCCTAGGTGATGCATCACTCACCATGACTCCATGCACTGTTTTTCCATTTTTTTTGATTTTTTCTGAATTCCCTAGGCCCCCCTCCGAGATCTAGGTCAAACTCGCGGTGCCATCGATGTCTGCCAGGTGGGGTGGGAACCATGGTTTGGTCTTGGTTCTAGGGTCCCACACCCCCAGGGGACCTCCCTGTATTTTTCCCCAATTTTTCTGGTGTGCATTTCTTGTAGCCCTAGTGCAAAATTGGATTAAAATGGATTTAGGGCAAAAATAATTCATTATATGGCAGCAGGCCGAGATAATTCCTAACCTCCTGGATGTGGCACCCCTGGTAGGTCCCCCACCCATGAAAATTAGAGTGGTGATGTTTTGCACACTGCCCTTGGTGGCCCCTTCACAAAAAAGCACCTGTTTCGACCCCTCCGGGCACCTGAAAAATGGGAAATGCATTTTTTATGTGGAAACTGGAAAAACACTAGTTGCAAAAGTGGTTGGGAATGCAAAGATGCACATCTCCACCAAAAATAGGACCATGGTTCCAAAGTTTGTTGTGGAACTTGCACAAACCATGGTCATCTGGCAAGGAAGACCAAGAGAACTCCTGCCTGGAAGCACCTCTCTGTGAGAGAGTCCACATGTGAACCCTTGGGATGGCATGTTTGGTATTTTTCCTAGGTGATGCATCACTCACCATGACTCCATGCACTGTTTTTCCATTTTTTTGTTTTTTTCCGAATTCCCTAGGCCCCCCTCTGAGATCTAGGTCAAACTCGCGGTGCCATCGATATCTGCCAGGTGGGGTGGGAACCATGGTTTGGTCTTGGTTCTAGGGTCCCACACCCCCAGGGGACCTCCCTGTATTTTTCCCCAATTTTTCTGGTGTGCATTTCTTGTAGCCCCAGTGCAAAATTGGATTAAAATGGATTTAGGGCAAAAATAATTCATTATATGGCAGCAGGCCGAGATAATTCCTAACCTCCTGGATGTGGCACCCCTGGTAGGTCCCCCACCCATGAAAATTAGAGTGGTGATGTTTTGCACACTGCCCTTGGTGGCCCCTTCACAAAAAAGCACCTGTTTCGACCCCTCCGGGCACCTGAAAAATGGGAAATGCATTTTTTATGTGGAAACTGGAAAAACACTAGTTGCAAAAGTGGTTGGGAATGCAAAGATGCACATCTCCACCAAAAATGGGACCATGGTTCCAAAGTTTGTTGTGGAACTTGCACAAACCATGGTCATCTAGCAAGGAAGACCAAGAGAACTCCTGCCTAGAAGCACCTCTCTGTGAGAGAGTCCACATGTGAACCCTTGGGATGGCATGTTTGGTATTTTTCCTAGGTGATGCATCACTCACCATGACTCCATGCACTGTGTTTCCATTTTTTTTGATTTTTTCTGAATTCCCTAGGCCCCCCTCCGAGATCTAGGTCAAACTCGCGGTGCCATCGATGTCTGCCAGGTGGGGTGGGAACCATGGTTTGGTCTTGGTTCTAGGGTCCCACACCCCCAGGGGACCTCCCTGTATTTTTCCCCAATTTTTCTGGTGTGCATTTCTTGTAGCCCAGTGCAAAATTGGATTAAAATGGATTTAGGGCAAAAATAATTCATTATATGGCAGCAGGCCGAGATAATTCCTAACCTCCTGGATGTGGCACCCCTGGTAGGTCCCCCACCCATGAAAATTAGAGTGGTGATGTTTTGCACACTGCCCTTGGTGGCCCCTTCACAAAAAAGCACCTGTTTCGACCCCTCCGGGCACCTGAAAAATGGGAAATGCATTTTTTATGTGGAAACTAGAAAAACACTAGTTGCAAAAGTGGTTGGGAATGCAAAGATGCACATCTCCACCAAAAATGGGACCATGGTTCCAAAGTTTGCTGTGGAACTTGCACAAACCATGGTCATCTGGCAAGGAAGACCAAGAGAACTCCTGCCTAGAAGCACCTCTCTGTGAGAGAGTCCACATGTGAACCCTTGGGATGGCATGTTTGGTATTTTTCCTAGGTGATGCATCACTCACCATGACTCCATGCACTGTTTTTCCATTTTTTTTGATTTTTTCTGAATTCCCTAGGCCCCCCTCCGAGATCTAGGTCAAACTCGCGGTGCCATCGATGTCTGCCAGGTGGGGTGGGAACCATGGTTTGGTCTTGGTTCTAGGGTCCCACACCCCCAGGGGACCTCCCTGTATTTTTCCCCAATTTTTCTGGTGTGCATTTCTTGTAGCCCCAGTGCAAAATTGGATTAAAATGGATTTAGGGCAAAAATAATTCATTATATGGCAGCAGGCCGAGATAATTCCTAACCTCCTGGATGTGGCACCCCTGGTAGGTCCCCCACCCATGAAAATTAGAGTGGTGATGTTTTGCACACTGCCCTTGGTGGCCCCTTCACAAAAAAGCACCTGTTTCGACCCCTCCGGGCACCTGAAAAATGGGAAATGCATTTTTTATGTGGAAACTGGAAAAACACTAGTTGCAAAAGTGGTTGGGAATGCAAAGATGCACATCTCCACCAAAAATAGGACCATGGTTCCAAAGTTTGCTGTGGAACTTGCACAAACCATGGTCATCTGGCAAGGAAGACCAAGAGAACTCCTGCCTGGAAGCACCTCTCTGTGAGAGAGTCCACATGTGAACCCTTGGGATGGCATGTTTGGTATTTTTCCTAGGTGATGCATCACTCACCATGACTCCATGCACTGTTTTTCCATTTTTTTGATTTTTTCTGAATTCCCTAGGCCCCCCTCCGAGATCTAGGTCAAACTCGCGGTGCCATCGATGTCTGCCAGGTGGGGTGGGAACCATGGTTTGGTCTTGGTTCTAGGGTCCCACACCCCCAGGGGACCTCCCTGTATTTTTCCCCAATTTTTCTGGTGTGCATTTCTTGTAGCCCCAGTGCAAAATTGGATTAAAATGGATTTAGGGCAAAAATAATTCATTATATGGCAGCAGGCCGAGATAATTCCTAACCTCCTGGATGTGGCACCCCTGGTAGGTCCCCCACCCATGAAAATTAGAGTGGTGATGTTTTGCACACTGCCCTTGGTGGCCCCTTCACAAAAAAGCACCTGTTTCGACCCCTCCGGGCACCTGAAAAATGGGAAATGCATTTTTTATGTGGAAACTGGAAAAACACTAGTTGCAAAAGTGGTTGGGAATGCAAAGATGCACATCTCCACCAAAAATGGGACCATGGTTCCAAAGTTTGCTGTGGAACTTGCACAAACCATGGTCATCTGGCAAGGAAGACCAAGAGAACTCCTGCCTAGAAGCACCTCTCTGTGAGAGAGTCCACATGTGAACCCTTGGGATGGCATGTTTGGTATTTTTCCTAGGTGATGCATCACTCACCATGACTCCATGCACTGTTTTTCCATTTTTTTTGATTTTTTCTGAATTCCCTAGGCCCCCCTCCGAGATCTAGGTCAAACTCGCGGTGCCATCGATGTCTGCCAGGTGGGGTGGGAACCATGGTTTGGTCTTGGTTCTAGGGTCCCACACGCCATGGGACCTCCCTGTATTTTTCCCCAATTTTTCTGGTGTGCATTTCTTGTAGCCCCAGTGCAAAATTGGATTAAAATGGATTTAGGGCAAAAATAATTCATTATATGGCAGCAGGCCGAGATAATTCCTAACCTCCTGGATGTGGCACCCCTGGTAGGTCCCCCACCCATGAAAATTAGAGTGGTGATGTTTTGCACACTGCCCTTGGTGGCCCCTTCACAAAAAAGCACCTGTTTCGACCCCTCCGGGCACCTGAAAAATGGGAAATGCATTTTTTATGTGGAAACTGGAAAAACACTAGTTGCAAAAGTGGTTGGGAATGCAAAGATGCACATCTCCACCAAAAATGGGACCATGGTTCCAAAGTTTGTTGTGGAACTTGCACAAACCATGGTCATCTAGCAAGGAAGACCAAGAGAACTCCTGCCTAGAAGCACCTCTCTGTGAGAGAGTCCACATGTGAACCCTTGGGATGGCATGTTTGGTATTTTTCCTAGGTGATGCATCACTCACCATGACTCCATGCACTGTTTTTCCATTTTTTTTGATTTTTTCTGAATTCCCTAGGCCCCCCTCCGAGATCTAGGTCAAACTCGCGGTGCCATCGATGTCTGCCAGGTGGGGTGGGAACCATGGTTTGGTCTTGGTTCTAGGGTCCCACACCCCCAGGGGACCTCCCTGTATTTTTCCCCAATTTTTCTGGTGTGCATTTCTTGTAGCCCCAGTGCAAAATTGGATTAAAATGGATTTAGGGCAAAAATAATTCATTATATGGCAGCAGGCCGAGATAATTCCTAACCTCCTGGATGTGGCACCCCTGGTAGGTCCCCCACCCATGAAAATTAGAGTGGTGATGTTTTGCACACTGCCCTTGGTGGCCCCTTCACAAAAAAGCACCTGTTTCGACCCCTCCGGGCACCTGAAAAATGGGAAATGCATTTTTTATGTGGAAACTGGAAAAACACTAGTTGCAAAAGTGGTTGGGAATGCAAAGATGCACATCTCCACCAAAAATGGGACCATGGTTCCAAAGTTTGCTGTGGAACTTGCACAAACCATGGTCATCTGGCAAGGAAGACCAAGAGAACTCCTGCCTGGAAGCACCTCTCTGTGAGAGAGTCCACATGTGAACCCTTGGGATGGCATGTTTGGTATTTTTCCTAGGTGATGCATCACTCACCATGACTCCATGCACTGTTTTTCCATTTTTTTTGATTTTTTCTGAATTCCCTAGGCCCCCCTCCGAGATCTAGGTCAAACTCGCGGTGCCATCGATGTCTGCCAGGTGGGGTGGGAACCATGGTTTGGTCTTGGTTCTAGGGTCCCACACCCCCAGGGGACCTCCCTGTATTTTTCCCCAATTTTTCTGGTGTGCATTTCTTGTAGCCCAGTGCAAAATTGGATTAAAATGGATTTAGGGCAAAAATAATTCATTATATGGCAGCAGGCCGAGATAATTCCTAACCTCCTGGATGTGGCACCCCTGGTAGGTCCCCCACCCATGAAAATTAGAGTGGTGATGTTTTGCACACAGCCCTTGGTGGCCCCTTCACAAAAAAGCACCTGTTTCGACCCCTCCGGGCACCTAAAAAATGGGAAATGCATTTTTTATGTGGAAACTGGAAAAACACTAGTTGCAAAAGTGGTTGGGAATGCAAAGATGCACATCTCCACCAAAAATGGGACCATGGTTCCAAAGTTTGCTGTGGAACTTGCACAAACCATGGTCATCTGGCAAGGAAGACCAAGAGAACTCCTGCCTGGAAGCACCTCTCTGTGAGAGAGTCCACATGTGAACCCTTGGGATGGCATGTTTGGTATTTTTCCTAGGTGACGCATCACTCACCATTACTCCATGCACTGTTTTTCCATTTTTTTTATTTTTTCTGAATTCCCTAGGCCCCCCTCCGAGATCTAGGTCAAACTCGCGGTGCCATCGATGTCTGCCAGGTGGGGTGGGAACCATGGTTTGGTCTTGGTTCTAGGGTCACACACCCCCAGGGGACCTCCCTGTATTTTCCCCCAATTTTTCTGGTGTGCATTTCTTGTAGCCCCAGTGCAAAATTGGATTAAAATGGATTTAGGGCAAAAATAATTCATTATATGGCAGCAGGCTGAGATAATTCCTAACCTCCTGGATGTGGCACCCCTGGTAGGTCCCCTACCCATGAAAATTAGAGTGGTGATGTTTTGCACACAGCCGTTGGTGGCCCCTTCACAAAAAAGCACCTGTTTCGACCCCTCCGGGCACGTGAAAAATGGGAAATGCATTTTTTATGTGGAAACTGGAAAAAACACTAGTTGCAAAAGTGGTTGGGAATGCAAAGATCACATCTCCAACAAAAATAGGACCTGGTTCCAAAGTTTGCTGTGGATACTTGCACCAAACCATGGTCATCGGGCAAGGAAGACCAAGAGAACTCCTGAATAGAAGCACCCTCTCGTGAGGAGAGAGTCCAATTGTGAACAGTGGTTGGGATGGCATGTTTGGTATTTTTCCTAGGTGAGGCAGCACTCCACATGACTCCATGCAATATCTTTACATTTTTTCTTTATTTTTTCCGAATTCCCTAGGCCCCCCTGCGAGATCTAGGTCAAACTCGCCGGGTGCCATCGATGTCTGCCAGGTGGGGTGGGCCACCATGGTTTGGTCTTGGTTATTGTGTACCCACACCCCCACGGAACGCCCTGTATTTTACCAATTTTTTCTGGTGTTGCATTCTTGTAGCCCCAGTGCAA